>CM056198.1:5869382-5907451 GCA_029692085.1 Gymnothorax javanicus
TTCACTAAGAAGATTTCAGAAGAGCATTTTACAACAGCAAACAAAAAAGCCTCTGGAGGGATAGATGTTTTCCAAAGTCCTTACAGTTCAATAAAACATTTGGAGATAATTATTCTAGAGAAACTGTATTCATGTTATTTAATTACACTGATCTACGTAATGGAATACATAACGGCGATAGCATATTCAAAAATAATCATGTATAACCAAACTATGAATCCGCTGGCCCTAATTGAGTGAATGTGTGTCAAAATGGCGATGGTTTACCTGCACTCTCTGTGACCCTTTAATCAGCTCAAGGCCGTCAATATTCACCCACCTCTGATCAAAAAATATCACAGACACACAATACACTCACCTCCAGAAATACTGACCTGAGCCTATTTACACCACAGGTAAAGGGAAAATCTGTAAGTTCTTAGGCAGTGATATTTTAAATGCAGGAATGTCAAAGTTCAGAGTTACAGACTTGCCATGAACTCAGCCGGATGAGTTTATTTCTAGTTCTTCCTCCAGGTTGAAGAATTGGACCAATTAGCATATGGAGGTGATAGCAGTGAGATACTGGGGAGCACTTTTACACTGTGAATCTGTATTTTCCTCTGGTGAGTCCTGCAAAGTTCACTCCTCGCTCACTCTGCTCCGTGTGCAAATACCCCTCAAAATAAAGTTCAGCTCCAGTATTGAGTCTCACTTCCAGTCATGTAGGAATTACAAACAAATGTGAATGGTTAGCATAAAATTATTTTCTGCTTTGAGGTTTCCTTATGCAGGGAAAATAACAGCAGGATATTTAGAGAGGCAAACTATTAATTTTGGTAGGAGACAAGGTTAAAATGGCCATGAATATTCAGACTTAAACTTTCTTGCTCAAGGCAAGAAGCATCCCTTACCTGACCAAAGAGCGATGCACAACTGAGGAGTTTGTTTCTCTTTTTCAGACTTTATCACACTGTTGCCACAGAATGAATGCACATAATTTCATGTAAAAGCTTGAGGAATATCTGACAGGATCAGGGTGCTCCCTTTGCCTGAGTTTCATTTTATCCAGCGTCAGTTTCCCGCCCTTTTGTGGGAAAAGCTAACTGCTGTTGACAAGTTTGGTGATAACAGGCCACCCTGAGAGCATACTCACAGCTGCACACGAGAAAAGCCTTCTTTCAACAAACTCCCTGGTGAGCCAATGTCACGAAACATCTTCTCAAAGTCCTGAAAATATAAAAATGTTTTGCTCTGCCGCTAAAATGCTCCATGCGGCCTTTGAGAATATTCTTATTGCCACTAAAAGGTTTATGACAGAGCGCGTGTCGCTGTTCATGTGATTATGTGCCGTGTCTGTAACCACACCCGGTGGGCTAATGAACGCAATGCCACTTACTTTTACGGATAATCCGCGCTGCACTGATGGGAACTGAACTCACGCGAGCAGCTCTCCCTGTCACATGATACGCCTGCTGGGTGAGTGGGGAGAGAAAGGAGCTTCATTGAACTTTAATCACCTGGGAATCACATTCAGAAGAACGGAGACAAATTTCAGCAGACGTATCCGTGGCAACATGATTCCTCAGTAGAAGGCAAATGGGCTCCACTGAAGTGTCCACAACAGCACAGGACTTCTGCAGGCTAATTTTAGAACTTACCACCGTGTAAACAGTGTAATCTTATGTGTAGCACGATGAACGGAACTGTAAACATTACTGTACGGAAAACAATTTAGCCAACAAGTTAGTGCAATAAATGACACACTTAAAACAAATTTATTTTTTGTCATTTTACTTATTGTCCTGGTTCAAGAGACTGTTCGAAGTTTCAGACAATACAGAGAGGAGTTTATCAAATAGAGTTTTTCTCATTCTAGTTGCTGATTTTTCGAAACCCTTCCGCCATCAGTAAACAGATTTCAGTTTGTTGGATACATTGAAATGGCAAGAGGGGCTTCCCAACATTCCAATCCTCACAGCTACTGAGCCCCTCTGGATCGACTCCCTGACCCCAACCTGCCCCCATGATCCTTCAGGTCGACAACTGAATTTCGTCTGTCCCTGAACCACAGTCTGCCTGCTTGCATCACTCAGTTTGCAGTGCACTGAACCCTGTGCTATCAGTAAAGCTCTGGTTTCCTCTATCCCAGGTACTGTGTCTGACTCCTTCAGCTCCCACAGTCCTGACAATCCTGTACGCTTCTGGGATCCTCATCAGCCAGAGTAAGATGCACAGAATTACTCATATTATAGTGCACTTCTGCTTTTGGAACAGGGAGCAGCGGAGCTGTTTAATGCAGGGCGTTCTGATACTGGTGTGCCTCGCTCAAGACAACATGGAGGGGGACGTAGCAGTGCCAGTGGGAGTATAGGCCTACTGGAGACCAGCGACACAGAAGATTCTAGGTCAACATGGCCATGAGCCCGGTTTCTGAACGGGAGAGATGAAATGGAGCCTTTGAGGCGGTTATTGGTTCCTGCAGCTCTCCCCTCCCTAAGATCCCGGTGGAGAACATTGATCATAAGAGTGTTTCCTCTACTCAGTCTGTCGCGGTGCCAGGGCTTGGAAATGAGGAGGAGAATAGGGATGGAACGACTGGGAATAAAGGCCCAGAACAGGGCTCTTCTTTCACAAAAACATGGAGGACTGAGCCGTGATCATCCTCTCGACACAATCACCAGGCTCCATATGTTCAGAGTGAGAGTACAGCAGTTACACAGAGGCAGCCGACTGTAATGTGTGTCTGCTAAGCGTTCGGCTTCAGTAAATGCAGGTGCTTATATAGAGTACTCCAGCTTGTGGCCTTTTGAGTACACTATGTGGGTTCTGTCAAAACTTTTATACTTGAGAGGAGGAGAGTTATGTAATAACTGTACGGTGTAAAGGGCAAGGCAACAAGTGCAGAATAATGTAATCAAGCGGAAGAGCGATGACTCTAAAATGCCATCCAACCTGACATCGCCATGGCGACAGTGCATGAGCAGAAAATAAATAGATGTGGTGGTCGGGTCCCAGCCGGGACGCACACTACAGATGACATGATCCCTTCTAAGTCAGATCTGTCCTTGTGTTCATGTGAAGTCAGGCCTTCATCTGCCTTGAGGAAAATGTCTCATAATGACAAATTATTATTTTTATTATAATATCATTATTATTTTAAATTCAGCTGTGTCCTGCCTAAAATCCATCATGTTTACCAAAAATTGTAGCCTTTATTTAAGCAAAAAAAGTTTCACTGAGAACATGTTTCTCTTTATCAAGGACACCCCTGAAGATATAACAGTTGCAAGTGAGGAGCGAGAGAGGGAAACAGGGGAAAAGTAATGTTGGAGTTTAGGGAATGTCTGTGGTCTGTGGACATGTTAAGACAGTACGGGCTGAACAGTTGATTTAAAATCAGAGTTAATGGCTCCTGTCAGGGTGGCTTTGCAGCAGCGAGCCGCTACACATCTCATTTCTTTCAGTAAACTGTTAATCCCACCGAGCCAGTCTTCATACCAGCTTTTATACAGGCGGAGCTCATATCTCACAGCTCATTAGGTCAAACACAACACTTTCACAATAACAACATGTTTCATTAGGACTGCTATTACAGAAATAGTTTCCAACTGGAACGACACTTTACACAGATATAGATACAAAGAGATTATGTACATTTACACCTTAAATACTGGCAGTGATTAAAACAACATTCCAAAGTGAGAGAGGAATTTGAGCGGATATCTGCAGCTCGACTATCATTTCCTTACTTTCAATTCTGTTTGAGTCTCATGCGCCTGGTGGGCGTATCTACGATCCATGCCAGCTACTCCATGTGTTAGTAAGGAACCCATAACAGACCATTTCCTCTAATGGCAGAGATCCCACTGTAGGGGAGAACGTGGCTGTTGACAGATTTCAGGCGTGTTTTGCTGCCAAGCCTCACAGCCAGCGAGACGGCTGCCATATTTTTTTCCTTCACTGAATAGGAAATGTATCCTCCTCTTTGCACGAGGAAAAAGCAGTACTCATCTGCAGAATAAAGCTCAGATCACAGGCTTTATTATAAATTGTAATCATGCATTACAGACTGGTTACACTCAGAGGCAAAGCAGCACAGAATGGGTGATCCAAACCAGAATCAGCAAACAGTCCAATAATCAAAAACCAGGAAGTCAGAGCTCCAAAGTAAAAATGCAAGTAGATTTGGGAAGCCAGGAAACAGTCAATGGTAATACATGGGTGGTCAATCATACATGGAGCACTGGCCGGAATCAAAAACTAAGAGGCAAAACAAACATGTAATCAGGAAAGCTAGGACTCAAAGAATGCTTGTAAGTAGACAGAGGAATACTGACTAACAAACTCGCAAAGAACTGAACTGAAACAGAGGAATATAAGGGAAAGGTACGTGACTGATTACATGGGATGCAGGTGCAGTGAGCTGAGGAAACGTGCAGGGAGGTGTGGCTACAAACAAGGAAACAAGTAAACTAATAAACAATGAACAAGGGGAGGGGCAGAACACCTGGCAGGCGACAGATTCTGGCTGATCAAATACATGGAAACTGCAAAAATAATAAAATATAATAAAGATGAGAAAAATGCACTATAATATTGACAAAACAGACTCTCAGACCCTAATATCTCCATGAGTCACGCAGAGTAAACATGGCCCACTGTGATTATGAGCCATAAAATATGCAAAATATGAGTCTGTTTCCTGTTGAAGATGGATCTTCAAACCCAACACTCTAACCCAGGGCTCTCCATATCCGGCCCTCGAATCCAAATACAGTCCTGGTTTTCCTTCCTTCCAGGCAATTAAGTGAACAATTAATGCTGCTGATTGGCCAGATTGTCATCTCACCTGACTCCCAGGTAAAGGGAGGGTGGAAAACCAGCAGTTCTCGGCCCTTGAGGACCGTGATTTGAGAAGCTCTGCCCTAACCCTTCCCAAACACTGCTGCAACCACCACCCAACACCATCTGAACACCAGTAAGTACCCCTTCCCCGTTCCCTATTGCTGCGATACTTTAACATGACATCCACCGTTACTTTGGTCCCCCTGCTTCACCCCAATAGATCACCTGTACTCAATCATGGAGCCAAAACCGGGTTTAGTTTCTGAAGCTCATTCCCGAGCTTTATCGAGAGGCATGTGCACATGCTTCCACTACAGTTGAGTCCACTATAAATGGATCAGCCACCAGTTTCAATGTACGTCAATGGTAACTGCAACTTAAAATTACGAAGTTGAAACGAACAATGAGCAGTAATGAACAGTAACGACAGTAACTACAAGCCACTTCAGCCAGTGTAGAGTGACGGCAACTGACAACTAACGAGTGCTTACAGTTAACGAAGACAACCATTATCCAACAATTTGAGAAATAGAGAAATGCAATGATAATTCACAATAGTAAATTAGACAGTTTTCTCAGAGGTAACTGTCTGAAGGTTTGCATCTTTCAACAGCAGCAGAAGAAGATCTGCTAAGTCAGGTGTGTCAGCTCTACCACAAAGAAAACAGAAATTGTAATTATTGAGATTCACACAGGTGGATACACCCCCAATAGGGGCACCGTCCCTTCTGCAGTGGCAGTTCTGGGGGAGGTTATATCAGTATAATTGGCACAGCCTCTAACACAGGCTGTTCCCAGACCCAAGGTAACAGTTGGCACCATAAACCTGACTCAGTGCTGCTCAGGGACGCCTCACATTCAATCACAAATCAAGAATTCATGGAGTAAGAGAAGCACCCATGTCCATCAGCACCAACCCTGAACAGGGAAACTCTCACTCACTTTCCTGTCAGCTGATCCATCTGTTATCCAATCGGCTTATTCCTGGTCATGGTCACAGGGGGGCAGGAGTTTATCCCAGCATGCAATGGGAGACAGGCAGAAATACACCAATCCATTGCAAGAATCATGTTCAAATCACTCACTCCAATACATAAGAGGAGTTTATCATGCATGTCTTTGAACTGCAGGGTTAGACTAGAGTACACAGAGATAATTCAAGCGAACACAAAGAGAACACAAACCGTTAAGAGGCCGAGCCCAAGCAGGATTAGAACCAACAACCTTCTAACTATGTGGATAACTGCTAATTTCCTACACAGTTTATAGGGCATGTTTTCTCTCCACAAGCCTGTTCCTCTCCCTGCTTTTCCTGGACCAGCTGCCCCATGTGATGGAGCCTCTCCCTCCCAGCTCCTTCTGCGGGATATAATGTCTCAGTCACACGCTGAGTTGTTTCTGAAGGATTTGCTTCAACTGTATCGCACACATTATGCAGATCTAATGATTATATAAATCTGATTATACCGCCTTGTCTATGGTTGAACGATCAGTGTTGCCTAAGAGCTATTAGATTATCTCTCCAGGAAAACATTACAGCTGTAGCAATGAATCAGACTGCAGCTTGTGCTAAAGTAGGTGTCATGATTCTGTTCAGCAGCGGCGTGAGGAGGGTTGGATTTTATATATATATATAGTCTTTATTTTGCACAATTCACACATATAAATTGCACAATATAGGAGAAGTGTAGACAAAAGATAAATAGTCTTCCATAGTAACAATTAATTTACATACGCATTAAAAAAATATCTGGGAAGTCTTTAGCCGAGATCACTAATTTGTACACAAGTACTCATGGATTTCGCTGATCTCATTATCTGAGAGTAAATGGTGCTCCGTGTGTCTCATTGACAGCAATTCCGTGATCTGACCAGCCAATCGCCTGCATTCATCGTCTCCGTGGACTGGCAGCCTTGGCCTGGATAAAAGTACACTCTTATTGCCATGCAAATCAAACTTGTTAATACCAAGACAATGGCACAACACGTTAAGATTTCTACAGCAGGGCGACCGACTGCCGCCAATTACAAGTATTATGCAAGTTTGTACATATACATTGGGAGACACAAGCAGTGAGTGGATAAACTTAGATACACGGTTTTGAATTTGCTGTTCCACCGGAAGGTCATTTACAATGTACGGGATTAAAACATTATGAGTCCTGAATGGCAATGATAAAATTAGTCTTACACACTTCCGCCAAGCGGTATAGAGACGTTCCATATTGGGACTTGCCAAGTCCAGCACTTGAATACCATATAAAGGCATGCAAAATGTCTTAAAAAGTTTGTATTTAACATCTAAGTCACCATGTTTAAACTGAACAAATGTAAGATTGGATCTTCGGTAAAGGTCATTAACACATGTACCAACTCGGAGCTTTCCTATATTTGGCCCAATTGGTATGCCGAGATGAACGGCAAAGTCACAAGATTCCAATTCGACACCATCAAAATCTAACACTGCCCTCTCAGGCCGGTGAGAAAAAACCAAACATTTATTTTTATTTGCATTAAAAGACACTCTGTAGCAGACCGAATAATTTTTAGCAATCTGTAACATTTTCTTAAGAGACGTTTTTGTCGGTGCCAATAGTATCAAGTCATCAGCGTAGCCAAAGGCTCCACAGGCGACGTTGCCAATATGACAGCCAAACCCGGCCTCTTATAATTTGATAACGAACTCATCTATGTAGGCATTAAATAATATAGGGATAAGACTCCCCCTTGTTTAACACCATTCGTAGTTCTAAAAGTTTGTGATACATGATCATCCGACCGAACATTAACTGTACTGAGATGTGTACAATGCAGCGAGGAACTGGCCTATAAAAGGACATAATCCCTTTTTTAAAAGGGTGCGGAATAACCTTATATAGTGGACACAGTCAAAGGCCTTACTGACGTCTAACATGATACAGTAAACAGGTGTGTCATTATTATTATAATACTGAATTACTTAATTGACCACAAAGCTAGATGTTGAGGTCGATAGTCCCTTCTTGAAGCCGAAGTTGGCATCTGACGAGGACAGTTCATCTTTGTGCTTAGATAAAATAACATGGTCCAGCACTTTCCCCATAATGCTACTTAAGGATATCCCGCGATAATTATCAGATGAATTCAGTGATTTCCACGCATTTTTTGGGATAGGAACTATCATATTCAGCACAAACCCTCGTGGACAATAACTATGATTTACCGTAAGATTAAACAGAAGAGAAAGGTATACACCCATTTTATCACTAGCATTCATGAAGTGATCAGACATTACATCTGCCAGACTGTCACTTTTACCCTTCCTTAGAAGTGGAATCCCATACATAACGTCAGCACCAGTAATAATATGATTCTTTGAACACTCCCCTCCAGCATTTCTGCCTAATCAAATCATCCATATCAGACTCTAATTGCTTAAGTTCATCAATATCATATGACACACTATTGTAATAATTTCTCGACAAATACCTTTCCTATTTCCTCTTTCCCCACCTAATCATCTACTGTATTAGGAAGGACAGGTTTACTCATACCCCTGGCTTTTTTATCTCTCTCCAAAATTTCCTGCTCGAGCCCCGATTTACAGAGGATGCCAGTTTATTTGCCAAAATTCTATCGCGCTGTTGTTTGGCAGATTTGATTGCACAATGGTACTGAGCTCTTATGCGGCATCTGATTTCGGCAATAATGACGTACCTGGGTCTACCACTGTCCATCCAAATCCGGTGCCAAAACAGAGCCCTTTCCCGCTCGTCTTTGACCAGATCGTTCCACTCAGGCATACCACCAGTACCCTCTCCAACTTTTCTAAACTTTTCTCATTTACATAGAAAAATCAGAAGAGCTCATTGGGCATCAGAGAATTACAAATGTGTTCTGAAGTAAGTGGTTCAGGAGCACAAGCTGTACAACGAACAAGAGATCAGCTGCAGTTCATGGATAATTGTAGAGGTGTAGTCAGAGCGAGATCTACTTATCTACAGAGAAAAGAGTGTCTTGAACTGTGCAGCTAGAAAAAAGCCTCAAAACTTTATTCCCCAAATATTTAGCAGCTGTATTAATGCTGAGCTGAGCGAGTATTATCATTATACACTTTCTGTTCTGACCCCAAACATCAAGCAGTTTAAACCACCCCACACTACTCTTCAAAAACCCCTGAATAACATATAATTACTTGAACATTTATTTCATTATTATTAGAAGCAGTAATCATCATTATGATTACCAATAATTTTCTGTGCAAACACCTGGCCAAATATTGTAAAAAAACAGATGCTAAACCTGCCTACAACTGGGGAAGTAAGGAAACTATTCCAAAAACCAGAACAGTGCATCAGGATGAAAGAAAGTGTATCAAATGTGTATTTGTTCACACAGTGCATGTGTTTCCACAAAATGGCCGTCCCTATTCAGAAGCTCACTGGAGGCAGAGTGACTGAATGAAGCCTGTAACATGTGAAACATGAACAGTGTGCTGATTAAGTGGAGACCGAGGCCAGCGGGTCTTTAACACCTCACACCAGAGTCTACAGCCCTTCCTGTTTCTCTCCTATTAAACTCTGACAAAACCTGCAGCCGCTGGCAGCCTTAGGAGGTGAGCGGCTTCCAGCGGCGGCTGGTGAACTGACTCAAAACAATCTCTTAAAAATAATGATCGGTCACAGCCTGTTTTCAGTCATTCATTTAAATTACCATTACAGAAACTCAGAAAACTCTCAACATTATCAGGTGTGGCCAGTTTTCATTTATAACGTATACCTGTCAACTCTCACACATTCGGTGTGAGTTTAAGTGGCATATTTACGTTCTTCTGCTGTAGTCAGCAATTATTCAATCAACGCGTATGTAAGAGATTCTCCCGCGGAATTAAATTCCTTGTGCATGGAGGGGTTGGAAGCAGTGGAATTGCATAAAGACATTTCAAATGATCTAATTTAATTTAAACGATCGCGAAACACATGCATTGCTTCCAACCGCTTAGTAAAGAAAAGCGTGAGAAGTCCGGAGTCATAATCGGTATGCGTTATAAATGAAAACTGGCCACACCTGATAATGTTGAGAGTTTTCGAAGTTTCTGTAATGGTTATTTAAATGAATGATTGAAAACGGGTTGTGACCAATCATTAATTTTAAGGGATTGTTTGAGTCTTCCCAGTTTCCAGTTCACCAGCCGCCACTGATGTTTTCCTACATGTAAATTAAAGAAATAAAACTAGGTCTGAGGGACAGTTACCCTGATACTAATCCCTGCTCCATTTCCCAGATCCTCCATCAGATCCCCTCAGGAATCCTGAATGTTCGATGGATTCTTCACTAATTTCTAATGCTCAATGGATCCCCTGACTAATCCTTAATCCAGTAGGTCCCAACTAATCCGTGATGTTCAATGGATCCCCTCACCAATCCCAAATATACAGTGGATCTGCTCACTCATCCCTTATGACCAATGGATCCCCTGATTAATCCCGAATCCAATGGATCCCCAACTAATCTGTAATGTTCAATGGATCCCCTCACTGATCTCTTATGACAAACCTATCGACTCCTTAATCTCCTCTCCCTCAGATCCTTCACCTGAAACGCATCCACTCAGTAATTACACCTCCCTCATCTCTGCAGGATCCACTTGCTCATCACATGATCATATGACCGACAGATACCACTGAAGGCCACTGAAGAGACTGTCGAGCTGCTGCTTCAAGCCCTCGATGGGGTTTGGGATTCTGACTTAATCTGGAAAGATGAAGTCAGGAAGAACTCTGCTGTTGGACCCTTAGGCGAGGCCCTTAACCTCAAAACCGCTCCAGGGACCTTACCCCTGTTTCTCTCTGTCCCTCCTCACTTACAAGTGTTCTAGATGGCTTTTCTCCCACGGCATCTATGACATGAGAAAGGTCCTCACTGGGACCTCCATGGTTAAATAATACTCCCACCAGTTACACTGCTGACTGCAACTTCAGAACTCCCATATCAGTCATGAGATCCTTGAGATTTTTTAAACAGATCCTCTGGATCAAGCCAAATTAGCATAGAGATCTAGAACTTTTTTTCTCAAGAATAAACAAAGCATTGTTTGGGAAACTCGGACTGGCCCTTTAGGACTGGAGGAAGCCTGTCATTCAAACAATAATCGACCTCACTGTGGCCTTTAAAGCTGGATTTATGGTTCTGTGTCGACTCCACGCAAAGGGCACGCCTTCGCCTTGATGCCGTCGTGGACCTTTCGAAGTTCTGCGTTGAGGTCGTTTATGTCGTGCTGTGCCGCGAAGCAATTCACCGCCAAACCGCTAGGTGGCGTCAGGTTTCCGAAGGACCCGTCGTGGAATCACGTGAGACTCGTTGGTAGAGTGTTAACATTACGTTATGGGCTGTATTTCATTCTGTAGGGTAATAATCCCTACATCCTACACCCTGCAAAATCACTTCCCTTCGTAGTGAAAACTCTGAAGGGCAGCAGGGAGTAGTGTTTTCAATTCACGGTCGTTTGGAATGTCCTTCGACACATTTCGCGGCTGCTACTTTCTGCTTAAGCAAGAGTAAACAAACGCAGCCAGTTCACAGGAGAACTGTTTTCACTGGCCATTTATCGGTTTCGCGGTAGCTTTATAAGCAACCGCATCGCTTTCATAAGGCGACAAATAGCTGTGGATAAAAATAAAAAACGACATAACTAACGATAGCCAGTCGACTGTAGTAAACCATCAGGCTAGGTTTGTCAGCTTTCTGTGCACTAGGGAGCTACTAGCTACTAACTTTTGAGCGCTACAGTGTGGAAAGACGGATGAGGGACCATACAGAATGCACTCTGTGTGAGTTGATTTAACGCTGAGCATTTTGCGGTGAGTAAGGTCATGTGTACTGACTCCTGTAGCATGATCAGCTGAGCAAGTGAATAGCATGAAAACACAGAGTGTAAAGGGCAGAGCATGTTACCGTGACAACACACTCTCCAATGACAGAAGCCCAAAACTAATGTTGTTTCCCTTGGCTGGGGGCGATTTCACCTTCTGCTGACTGGAAACGTGCTGAAATAACAAATATTTAGGGTGAGGGAGATTCTGGGGATCAAATCCGTCTCAAACTCAGCGAATCCCTGAGCGCTGGGTAATTTCAGGCCGACCTGACTGAGGGCTTCTCAGGGGAGGCCTACAGCAGCGGAGATCCGAGCCAATTTATGTCCAGGAGGGCATTTAGCAGCATAAAGGGCTTCTCTCTGATCCCCTCTACTACAGCAGAGCCGTCCCTGGCCTCCATTCAGAAGCTCTTGCCAAGAACTAATGGGAACAAAAAGCCCATATTTGTGAGGCCTCTAAAAATCAGGAGAGCTGATCTCAGATCAGTTTCCCCAGCCCTCCTCCTGACATCACTCTTTAGGAGAGATCAGAGAGAACTGATCCTAGATCAGCACACTTACTCTGAGATGTTTATGAAAAAGGGCCAACAGCTCTACGCTACAGTAACATCCCCCCAATGCCCCCCGAGATACCAAAGAAATGGGGGCTGTTGCCATGCCAACTAAAGCCCCCCCGCAGACAAGACGCGATCATCATCAGGAAGAGGGTGTGGCTGCATCATCCCATTTAACCAATGAGAAGATGATGTGAATTTTCCCCTTTTGTCCACGCTGTGTTTTCTTCTCGCTGTCTTTTCCAGAACATTCTCAGCCGTACAGGAGTCTATTTTTCCCCCAAATGCATCTGGGTTTGAAGTGAGACCTGAAATAACCTCATAAGCTTTTGTCCATTTATGCTCCGAGGCTGGCACACTGGACATTGTAAACACTCTCTGCGATTCCCGTGACATTACACACAAACAAGACGTCTGCCCGTGTTCAGCGGGCTTGATAAAAACTCCATTAGTTATGGTCCTTTTGGGAGAGGGCAGACGAGATCGCGGTCGCCTCTGCAGCGGGATACAACTGAGCAGCGGTAGAGAGCAGCACCACTGATTCAGCTGGTGACGGCGGGATCGCGGCCGAGAGGGACTGTGTCAGCGAGATGAAGCCCAGCGCACTGAGGCAGCCCCACCCGGGGCGATGTTACGGGCGGCTGAGCTCCAGCACCTGGGGCAGCCTCACCACTGCAGGTCTGTGGGCAGCCAGGCTTCAGTGTGGAGCTGTGTGCCTGTTAGACGCAGAGAGAACCAGTGTTTCAGAGCAGAAACCCACCCAGCAGCAACACCCTATTAATCACCCCTGACAAGCAGAACCTCCTTCAGTGTAGAACTGGCACCATTCCTGTTTACAGCCTTTTTTATGCCTGAAACTGGATAGAAAAGATATTCACAGGATGTAGAATTTGCAGCATAGAAACTAAGAGAAAGAAGCTATTTTTTTTCTGAACAAAAGTGGAAATAATCAATTCAATTCATTTGAGCTTTATTGGCATGACATTCATGAGTACATATAGCCAAATCATGTACAATGAACATTGCAAAAACACATGATATATTAATAGTCATCATACTATTATCATTATTGGTAATAATAATATTTATATTAATGACTAATCATTATATATGTGCAGGACTCGGAAAAGGGGTCACTTGGGATTTTTTTCCATTCTAAGTGTTATGATTCTGCTCTGTCTGTCATGATTCTGCCATGTTTATTATGATTTTGCCATGCTTGTTATGTTTTCCCTAGTCCCTGTTATGTTTATGATCATGTCTGTTCGGTTTTGCCATGTTCTGTTCAGTTTTTGTACTTTTCCATGTTTTCGTTTTTGCCATTCCCAAGCCACTTTTCTGTTATAGTCCGGTCCATGTTTTGCCATGCCCTTCATTGCACTTTGTCTCCCCTGTCTGGTCTCTTGTTTAGTTACAGCTTCTCCCCAGTCCCGCGTGTCACATGCTTAGGTGATTTCATAGTTTCTGGGTTTCAAACATTCCTTCCGAGCTTGTTTGCTTCCTTCGCCTCTCTTTTCTATTTTACTAACCAATACTAACAGTTTGTTGTTTTTGTTAAAGTTACTAACCCAGACTAACATTGTATATAATACTAACTTACTAACGAGCACTAGGGATTGTATAGCTGCACTTACTAATTGATTAACAAGCTCTCAGCACTCGCCCTGTTCTAGTCTCTGCCTCTTGCCTTCACTTAGTCTTTGCTGCAATTCAGCGGATCCTTCGCACCTGCTCCACTCTGTCCTGCCTCTCATTATCTGTGCACATTAGAACTCCCTAACCGGAGCTGTATGTTTTGTCATAGGTTGTCTCGTGATCCCTGTCCACGTTTTGGCTTTTGCCAATTTTATGTGGTTAGGTTCTCCCTCATGTTTTGCTCCCACGTAATTAGTCTGATCCTCTTCACCTGATCCTAATCATAGCATGTGACTTCCCTTGAGTGTATTTAAGCTCTCTTCTCACTGCAGTTCCCCGTCAGAATGTTTACCTGTGCTGCTATCGTTTTCGCCTTGTACTCATAGTGTTTCTCTTCTGACTGGACCGTCCGACCTTCGATTTTCGGCTCTGCTTTTTGGTACTTCTGTCTGCTTCTGTTTACTTAACCCTTTTTTGCCCGACTTCACGAGTTTTGTGTTTGCTGCCCTGTTAACGGTTTGGATTACGCCCACTGGATTTTGGCTTTTGCTTCTCTGACAAACCTGTGTCTGTGTACCGAACCTGTTTTTGCCCGACCACGAGTATTGTTATTGCTGCCCTGGTTTTCGACTCTGATTCTGCCCTACTGGATTGTGATTTTGGATTGTGGACTCTGTACCGTTGCTTTCTGCCCTGTGGGGGTTTACCCCCCCCCCCCAACTACAATAAAATCACTTTTGCTGCAACTTCCTGGTCTCGCATTTGGTTCCAGAACGGTACCTCACACTAAGATTAACGGGGGCAAAGTTCAACCTGTTCTATTTAACCGAACATGCATGTGCAAAGTTAAAATTTCAAACTGCTGTACTGTCAATTTACAACACTCTGCTGTGAAAAACTTGGATCACTCTTTGATTTTGTTGGAAAATCTCAATTTTCATAAAATGACCCAAGAGACCCCTTTTCCTAGTCCTGCACACATATTATAATAGTAATCATTCGCCTGCACTGTGTTTCACAAAGCCAGTTTACTGAGTTAGCTGGATAAGTGCTCAAAGTAAAACCCGGAAACTCCATAATGGAACATGGACTGAAGTAGAAACCACTGTGGGGGGTTTTGCGATTATCCAGTGAAGTATTTCCGTTTCGTGAAATACCAGCAGCATTTGATCATGTGACATCACCGTCCAAACAGATAATTTCACTGAGTTTAGTGCACCAGCATCCTCCTTGATACCTCCAGCAAGCCCTTTTGTAATATTGATTTCTTTCAAAAACAAACACTTTTATTCACCAAGGTAGCATTGAATTATTCAGTTTCATTTTCTGATGTTGTGCTACCTTAGTGAAGGAAAGCATTGATTTCTTTCAAAAACAAACATTTCCAGGTGATTCCAAACTTTTGAACGGTACAGTACACACTGTGTAGTCAAGAATTTACAACATATCTTGTGTAGTTCACTTACACAAACTGCAATTAAATCATAAACATTGACTATCAAGGAATTTTCTGTGAGTCTAACACCAAAGTGCTGAACATTATCAGTCAGAAAATTACAAGCAGTAGACATTTTTTTTTTTTTACCTTAGATTGTCTAAATAGCATCACTAGATGCTGTAATTACGTAGTGATTTACATTTGGTCAGATTTGGAAGAAGCTTATTTGCACATAATTCTCCCATTTTATGAAATTATAAAATAAGCAGTGAATGAGGGGTGTGTGTGCGCGTGCGTGCATGTTTAGAGACATAAGCCACAACAGCAATACTGAATAGGGGATCTTCACTAGAGCAGAGCAAATTGAATAAGTATTGATTAGAACCACAGGCATGATGCTCTGTAATTACACAGCAAAATATAAATACATCAAAAACGTGTCACAACGCTGATGGGAAACATGCTGAGCTAATTAACCAGCGCATTTATCAGACCGTCAGAAGGTAAACAAAACTCACAGAGTAACGTGACTGTTAGCCTAGTAAATCAGTTGAAGATTGCGTCCTCAGGTTAAAAGTGGTGACAGAGATGCTGGAGGGATACAGCCAACAATTAAGAAGCTCCTGACATTTGAGAGAAAATAAAGATAACACTTCACAATAAGGGTACATTAATTAACATTAGCTAATGCAGTAAGAAGCATTAACTATCAGTTAATTACCAGTAAACCAATGGGTCTACCGATAATACTGATACTAATGCTGTCCATGGTAACTAAGGTATTAATTTATACATTATTGAATAGTTTGATAGTTTGAGGTGTTACTGAAGGGATGCTTTTAACTTCATGATAAGGATGTCAAAGAGCATTAACAAATGGTAAGTCAAGGTTACCTAATGCTTAGTTAGCTCTCTGGTGCATTAGTTAGCTGTTAATTAATTGGTAGTTAATGCTTATTACTGCATTAACTAATGTATTTGTCTATATCCAAAAGGTACTCCATTCCAAATCCATGCCAATTAATGTTAATAGGGGAACTGAATCTTTATGTTCCAGAGACAGAATAATTAGTGACAGAGTAACAGCTGGGCACAAAGATCTGGGCTGAACACTGGTTTCAGAGGAGCGCTGAAATGATGCTGCCAAGAAGAAGCAACAACAAAACACTGAGAGTTTCCGCAGGGCAGCTCGGAGCGTATTCCCCCAGCAGCATTACCCATTCTTGTTTATCTCGCAATTTTAATCGCGGTCGATAGGCTCCACCGTGCAGCTGTGCACTCGCATTCCTAATGAGGCGGGATATGATGACAGGACAGATTTATCCGTCCAGGGAGGGAGCCACCCAGGTCACTATCGACAGAGAACAAGAGTCACTCTCCACCAGGAGAGGTCCTCCACTCTCCCCTTCCTCTCCCCCGACTGGAGCTACACTATCCAGAGCTCACACCTCATTTACTGACCTCGTCTGAAGTACAGAAGAGGATGGTGGTAAATTACTGCTGTCAGACAGTGAAATGGCTCTCTCAACAAGTTGAGTATTCAGACTAACTTTGTGTCTCTTCAAACTGAAAGATAAGTGAAGTGTCCACTTATTACAAACTTCAGTAACAAACCCAATTAAAAAAATAATAATAATAATGATAAAATAAGAAATATTCTTGCACTATCCTTTGGTGTAACAAATGCTTTAGTGGAGCCACATACAAAATCATTCATAATCCCAAATGCAAAAAAAAATCTAATCCAGTGTTTTCTGATAATTGTTAGACACATCATTTACGTGGATCATAGTAACTCAAACTTTTTCAAACAAGACCCATCAGGAGATGATGTATCCCCCCGGCCCCACATCATCAACTTCGGATTAGCAAAAGGCACCACTTCAGGTCATGATTAATGTGCACACCAAGTTTTGTTAAAAAATGTTGAATGGTTTTAAAGTTATGCTCCGGAAACAAAATGTTCACAGACAGATGGAAGGAAGGACGGACAGACAACCACACCCATGACTATATATCCCCCACATTATAAGCCGGGGATAAGAAGACTTTCATGGACTACAGCAAAATGGAACAGGGCCAAGTTACAGTAGAAAGCATCCTTAGTCAGAGGCAAAGACTGGTGCAGATGAAAGTCAGTGCTGTGCCAGTTTGAAGTATTCTTCTTTAAAGCGCTGTAAAACTCAACATCCCACCACAGAGCAAGAGAGGTTTGAGTTCAGCGTTCAATGAGACCTTAAAAGCCTCTTTAACCCCTTCTTTACATAAAACCACAGCTGTAATCCCAGTATTCTAAGCTCATCTACACAACAGGACTCTCCCTGGAATATATCGCAGAGGGAGTGAGACAAGCTGCTCAGCAACTCATAATCCATGATAAAAATCTCTCCTACGCCCCAGTATCTGCTACAGTGCAGCTATTTAACTGATGGTTTTATCCAATCAGGGAATAAACTTCCCCCTGGGGCAACGTGGGGTTAAAGGTCTCACTCCTGGGCCAAACTATTAACCCTTTGGACTCCAAGTAACACATCAGACACCAGAGCTGAACTGTCGAGGAGAAGCCAGACTTCTGTATTGATGTGAATCTCTGCATATATGCTATTTGGGATTCCACATATTTTTTGCTGACAGTTAAAGTACCATCACCTTTATCAGTTCACTACACTACGGTAGGGTCAATCCCTCCTGGATTTGCTTAAAAAAAAATCTTGCTCAAGGACCGTACCACAGTGCTTGGCTTTTTCTAGAGCTTGAACTGTCAATGATCCCGGTCATGTGCCACCAAGTTATAGGTCTGTCTCATGTTAAATCCTCTCTTCAACTGCGAGTGAGATGTGAGCCATCGTTTATTCCACATTCCTGGATAAATGAAGGTTACAAATAAACAGGGAGCAGAGGGGACGGTGTACTTCAGTCTTTCCTCAGATCAGTCCTCCCAGCTCACCGATCAGTGTGACCTCTGTGCTTCAAACACACTCAATCCTTAAGCTCCATGACCGCCATTTAAAAATCTGATATTAGCCATTTAAATTTTGTGCACAAGCCCCCTGCTTTCTGACTGGACAAGCTGTCTCCAATGCTGGAGGGCCAGACAGTGCACACTGATCCACACACCCATGAAGAAGAAAGGTCTTTCTGATGGATCACATATTAATAAATCATCCCTGTTTTTGATGCCAAGAGCAATGACTGGAACAAAGATGGGCTCTTCTCTTGCTGCTCTTGGTATGACACTGAAAAACATCCTAATGAACCCTGAGTTTACTGGGTTTGTGGGGGGACGGTGAACCATGTTCCAGGAGGCAGTCTAAACTCCAGAATGGACTTTATTACCCTCTAGTGGCCACATATTGTATTGCAGGGACCGTCAGGGGAGCTGTCTGGGCAGCAGGGGCCATTTTGTTTCGGTCAGTTTGCAGAGTTACTGAACCGAGTAACTGGCAGGGGTGAGAATTTGAGTCCTCCGTTCATTAGATGCTTCCACTTTCACACTTGTGGACATTTTGACCGATTGTCAATCTGAAGCACGACAATTAATAGAAGAGATACAAACAAATCAAACGGGGGCTGCAGTGGCCAATTAGCTGGGCTTATTACCCAAAGGTTGCAGGTTCAATTCCCAAATGAAAGCAGGAAGCGAGTGCACGCGCTCCTTTAAAACTCAGCCCTGGGTGATACGGATTTTAAACAGGAAGTGCTGTGATTATTTTGGGTAATGGAGCAGCAAACACAATTTGCTGCAGTAAATAAACAGCCATAAAGATGGAGAGGGGTTGAAAACAGACCCGGACTGAGGTCTCCGTGCTTTGAAACAATCCAATGAAAACATTATTCTAGCACTTTCTGGGGCCCACAGCAATAAACAGAAAGGACAGTTTACACAGCTTTGGCTCAAAATCTGCTCTGTTTGCAGATAAGGACCTGACTGTAGAACCGAGAGCCAAAACTATCCATGAGATCCAACACACAAATACAGAACAGCTAAAAAGCTTGGAATACCAAAGGATTTATTCAGTGAGAATCTGAAACTTTTACAACAGTTATCTAGCCGACCCATTTATCCATTTAACAATTAGTTATTAAAACCACACATGGGCCAATCCCTTCTTGAGCACCGGGGGGATTATGATCTTATTCTGACTAGATGGAGGCTGGAGACACTAACCTCCCAGTCCGACACTGAAACTACAAAGCTACAGACGGCCCCATTTCAGTCAGTTACCCAAAAAAACACTGACAAATTTCACAGATGACTCATTTCTTTAAATTATTTTCCCAATTAAAGTATGCAAAACCATTTTTCAGAACCTAAAAATATCAGCGCACTTCACTGCTTGTAAGTCTCTAGTTTGTTCTCACTAAAAGGTACTTGAAATCATAAAGATAGCTGCATTTATGTTTAATTTTCCGACATAACAGGAGGACAGTACAGCCAAAATGGAATTTGAAATATGCTTCCACTAATTCAGAGCAGAACCTGTCCAGCCAGATACTTTCCTGGAAAAAACTACAGTTTTCTACGGACCTGCCGCACCTCACCTGGTAAAACAGACCTGTGGCTATAAAATAGTGAAAATGTAATGTAACTGTTCACCCCTTAAAGATCAAGAAATTTGAAGTACAATATGTCATTCGCATACCTTTTTGGATACAAAGTTAAAATTCCATTAGTGTAAACCAAAATCTTCACAAGTACCATACCGAGCAGTCAGTTCATTTCTTTTTTTTTTTTTATTTTTTATTTATCATCTCCAATCCCACCTAAATTGAAAATGTCCAATAAGTGATTTGTGAACGAGCATGCTCTAATGCGACTCATGCTGTGATCGGCACTTTGCAGATTCTCCTCCAAAACATGCGCCCGTCAGTCATCGCCTCTTTTACAATCGTAGCTTAACCTCGCAAGGTCAGAACGCGGGCAGAAGACGCTCAAACATGTGCTTGCTTCGAATTTTATGAACCTGAACCCAGATGGAAAGCAAGAAGCACTTGAGCGGATGAACAATGCTGACCCAAACCAACTGTATCCCTCCCATAACCCTGAGCAGCACAAAGCCAATTACGCTCCACTCTCACTAAGGCTGCTGGCCAGTCGGCACTGGCACAACTAGACTCGATCCGATGTGGACATGGTCACTCCTGCACCACAGTTTGGCGCCTTTACCAAGTGAGCCAAACCAACAACCCCATTTATATTTATTTATTTATCTGTTTATTTATGTTTTAAATCAATTATCTTAAATCTATCCAGGCCCCACCCAGACTCCAGCCTGCCCTCAGTAATCATGTAGAGGGGTATCAGACAGTATAGTGGCTGCACCGATAGAAAAATACCCTTTAAAAGGCACAGGGCACCATGTATCAGACACTGTATAGATGGCCACCTCTCCAGAACATTCCATATCCCAGTTTTATAAAGGTTCTGAAAAATTTGCTTACACCTAAATTTAAAAATGGTTCAAACAGGATATGCATTTTTTATGTAAAAAGAAAAAAAAAAACAGTGCAACTCTGTGCAACATTTCAAGCAGACCCTTGAAAATACAATTCCAAACCTTTTAATACAGGACCATTTAAACCCATTAATTTCAGCTTCCATTTCATTCAAATACCAAACATTCCATATCCCAGTTTTAACTAAAATATTCATTTTTATGTTCTGAATTTAAATTTGACATTCATGACTTTGCTTGCAGCAGGATTCTAAATCTAGGTTTGCATTTAAAATACATCAAATGGTTCAATCAGGATATGGATTTTTAATGTAAAAAGAAAAAAAAACAGTGCAACACTGTGCAACATTTCAAGCAGACCCTTGAAAATACAATTCCAAACCTTTTAGTACAGGACCATTTAAACCCATTAATTTCATCTGCAACTTCATTCAAATACCAAACTGAAACCATGACACACACTACACCCACTTCTGTCGAGTAAATTTCCGGTTGAACGAAAAATCTGCTTCAGGTGAACTAATCAATATATGATGAGCCCAGAGACAGAGCCAAAAAAAAGTAAAAAATTTATCCTCATTACTGTAGCCTCAGATACTGGACTTCAGCAGAAGGCCTGTTGCACAAAGACATATAGTAAAATATAAGCCTTCAATCAATCACAACCAATCACCATCGAGTATTCAACATTCCCGTGGCTTAAATTCACCCTGTTTAGCTTGCTTTAAAAAAATTAACAGGTAGCAAACAAAGGTTAAACCTACCAAAAAATTAACAGGTAGCAAACAAAGGTTAAACCTACCAAGCGAGCAGCGAAAAATAGACTCTGCCTGCTCCTGTTTGCTGCCACAGGCCCACTCTGAATGGGGCTGCGCGCTGAAGCAGAAGTTCACTCACAAAACAGCCGGCTGCCCGACTTCCTGATCCTGAGGTGAATAAGGGCATTAGAAATGAAGGTCAATTACACACATGCTGCTGCAAAGCCGGGTAGCTATTCACATATAAAACTACTTACTCAATGGTACTGGATCGTTTAGAGGGTTCAAGATTGAGGCTTCACCTCAAGTGCAAGTCAGGTCAACAGAACAAAAAATGCAATTAATGACTCCAGCTGAGCTGCCTTGGAAAGAATGCATGCTTTTTATTCAGTTACACAAAAACTAAACGCATTCAGTTCTCGAAAGCACCCTTTTCCAACAACCTAAGCACTGTCCTGGCAGGTTAGGAGGTCCAGGATAATTAAATAAATAAAACCGCACACCTTTCCACTGCACATCCATCAATGTCATCATATCTGGGGACAGAAAAACTGGGAGCAGTTTTAAAGCTGCCATCACCTGAGACAAATTTTGAACGACAGCTCGATTAAGGGAGTTGAATTTTTTGGGCAGGATCAAAAGAAGCACTAGTCAGCATCCACAGAAAAGGCTCCTCCTTAAATGATCAGATTGAGTGACAGTTATTACCTGGCCAAACCAGGAAAAAGTTCCATATCAAAGCAATACATTTAACAAGGTCCAAATCTGAGCAGGTTTGGCTCGTCTGTTTTCAAGATTGTTTTTCTCCTTTGAAATTCGACTCTACCTTTGAGTTTGTGAAGGTTTCAGGATGTTTCCCCCTAACGGTCCTTAAAAGAGCAGGATAGGGGTCCCTTGCAAAAGCACTGAATGTTTATCAAGTCCAATATAATGTACAAAGTAACTGGTACACAGCATTAGCATGTTCAAAGGGGAAATCTTGGAACTGCGACTGATACAGACCCCGTAATCATGGCGGAAGACGTTTCTGGAAAAATCAGTTTTAAGTTCACGCGCCCCCAGCATAGACCTGCACTTTCATTAAGGGATATTTGACTTCCCAAAAGGAGCAGGTCTGCACTCAGTAAACTCGTCCAGTCTCAGCGTCTTCTGTCCTTCCTGTCCAAACAGCAGTCCGATTCCAGAGTTTCTGGCGGAGGGTTGGACAGGTGTTCATTCTGGACCTCCATCTCAACCCCAGCAACTCCCATCATGGCAGCCACACCTCCGTCTTGTTCAGGTGCTCGAGGAACTCCGCCTCTCACCTCGAGCAGGACTGGGAGCGGGAGAGAGTCGTGAGTCAGGAGTCCTTCTTAACATCACAGGATTATAGAAATCAGGTTCACACACAGTTAGAAGCATTAGCATTATAACAAACATAAAAGTTAACATTCAGTGAAAAGTATTAGCATTATGATACAAAACTGTAATACATTAAAGGTCATTAATGGTGCTGGGTGTTTACCGTTAATTTTCTTCAGAGGCTCATCCAACAGCTTCTGTGTGGTGGAGCACATTTGTCCAAAAATGTAGAACATGGGCGGCTTGTTTTTTTTGTGCGGACGTATTTCACGATTTTAACATTGTGAGCGTTCCACTCTTCTTGCTGGAAAACAAAAACACTTTAAGCAATGTCCTCAAAATAGAAGAAAATATCAACTAAGTGTAACAGTTGCACTGGAGGTGCTTTTTGGATACTGCAGGGCCGCCCAATCATGTTCCTGAGGAGCTTCTGTCCCGTAGATCTTCACTCCAACCTCACATCAACACACCCAACTCCACCAATCAGAAGCAATTCAATACGACCTCCAGCAGTGGAATGAAGTGTGTTTATTCCTACACTGAGAAGCCCTGCTTCAGCTGTTGAATGAGGTATACTTTGTAGGGTTGAAGTTAAAACCTATCAGATGGTAGATCTACAGACATAGGGTTGGGCAGCCCTACTCTAGCTGGTGAATGAGATGAGCTTTGTTAGGGTTGGAGTGAAAACCAACAGGATGGTAGATCTCCAGTAACAGGGTTGGGCAGCCCTGCTCTAGCTGTTGAATGAGGTCTGGTTTGTTCTGGTTAGCATGAAACCTTCAGGATAGTAGATCCCATGGATCAGGATTGAGCAGCCCTGGGGTACCATGAGAGCTGCTTACCAGCTGAGCGAGTTCCACTTTCTGTTCCAGAAGCCGGAGCTCGGTCTGTTTGGCTTGTCGCCTTCAAAGAGCTCCCGCCTCTCGCTTTCCACTTTCTTACGCTCCTGTTCCACCAGGACCTCCAGCTTCAGCTCGATCTCTAAATGCAGTTTCTCCTACCAGAGAAAGCTGAACCTCTTATCCTGCCATCTTCCTATCCCCATCATCAGTTAAAGGCTACCAACATGTATTACTACGATCTGTTTTGATAGTAGCAATGCATTTGTGTAGAGTGAGCTACAGGTTAGAGAATACAAGCTAGAGGCTCAGTATACAGTAGCTAACTGATACAGTTGTGAATGCATAGACAACAACATTGAGCTAGACAAATGGTAATGAGCCTCTTATGAAAACTGACAGCACAAACAATCCAGAAAATCAGTTTGTAAATAAGCAATAAGGCTTTTGTCTCTGTTGTCCGCGAGGCGCATTACCAGCAATAAATCAAAATGTTTGTGAGCAATCAAAACCCTCTAAAATTCTAAATCAATTTCTGGCTTCAGACAGCAGCATACAGAAAATAATTCACTTTTGAAAATATTTCAGAAAATTGACATCCAGAGCCTGTATCATTTACCAAAGCAGACATTATATTGCTCAAAGCCGTTAGGCATGGTAGTGGAGCTTCGCCATTCACTGAAATAGTCCAGATTTAATAATATAATCTTTACATTTTTTTTTTGGATTACCTCTACTTTTTTTTCCATATTTAAATTCAGCCTTGCCATATCAGGTTCTGACAGTGTTTAGGAAATATCCATTTGTACCCCTTTACCTATTTAATATTGTCATCATCATCAGCGTCTGCATCACTGTCAGCACGAGGTTCTCTTTTCTTGCTCTTTGGTTACCAGCCAGCCTGGAAACACGAGCACTGAGTTAACAATGGGTTTCAAACAGTGAGAATGAGTTTGCAAAGTGAAACTGAGCATAATAATTGGGAATACAGATTTAAGACATCAAAAATGATCTGTGTATTCACATCACAAAATTAAGTTTGCGAGGGAGGCAAGGTTTAGCACAAGAGAATCCAGATACAAAACGGATTCCTTCCCATGCGGACAATACAATAAATATCGATGAGAAAGGACAGAAGAGACATCACTGTGAAAGACCGTCTGACGACAGTGGCAGACTCAACAGGCAAACTCAATTAATTTAATTCCCTCAATTTACCACTTTGGGGCTGCTGACGGCCTCATGACAAACGTGCCTGACTGAGACTCAGATGGTTGTTGGTTCCAGTCCCAGTCAGCACAACATGATCAGTGCAGCAGCTGAGCCCTTAATCAAGTTTTCCAACTTCACATGACCACAGCGAGGATTGGCCCCTGCTTAATGGTATTACATATGTCACTTTAGATAAATGCACCAGTTGGAAACCAAATATAACAGGAAGACTCACCTAAGAAGGGCTCCTTCAAAGTCCCTTAGTTAAGCCGGGGGTTTAGCTCCATCATCTGAGATCCCCTGCTCAAAAGACCGAAAATAAACTCATGAGCCCAGAGGTCAACATAAATACATTTGATTAATTCTGTCCAAACATACCACCCACGAAACAGATGACAAAATTGCAGCAAGCGCCTTCGCCGCATCATTCGAGTCTAGTAAGCAAAATCCGACCTTGCAGCTAACCTAAATTCCCTGAGATTTGTTTCAATAGTTGTAGAAAACATTTTCGTGAAGCCTTCCTCTCTAAAGGTTCTGCTGTAAAAACGACAGGAAAAACCTCAAGCCCTCGAAATCTTTGAGAAACAGTTTACTGACCACAAAATGACTGCGTGACGCACGCGTGCGTGCAGTGAGGAAAGTTTACCTTGCAGAAGGAACATCAGCCCTTCGCTGAGTACCGAGTCTCCGGTGAATCCATTCTTCACTCTCCTCATATTTTCCCATTTTAATTTTTGTTTCTTTCCATCGTATTCCAACTAAATTGAGTCAATGCATGATGCGCAGGTTTTCATTCTGTAGAGCCCAACCGCGCAGATCTCCCCCGCAGCACCCTGGCGATACGCCATAGGTGAGAATTCAGCGATGTCTTCTCAGTCCTCTGACGCCCGTTTTAAAAAATCCAAGTCCAGACATCAAATTCCAAAAGCGAGTCTCCAGGTCCCCCTCACAGGAAACATGCAACAGCACTCGATCGAAGCGAAACAAATAAAAATATTCCAACCGCTGGCCAAGAATATCGATAGCCGCTTTCACACTGGACGCGAAACGATTTTTTCGCGCGACAGATTACATTCAAAGTCAATTCAAAGACGCGAATACACGCGTTTCGCGTGCATTCGCGTCTTTGCATTGACTTTGAATGAAATCTGTCGCGCGAAAAATTCGTTTCGCGTCCGGTGTGAAAGCAGCTTAACTGTAAAAGCATCTGCCGTTTAGCGGAGAGTATCTATCAGTGCTGTAAGCGATCATGTGTTGCAGACATGACAGCAGTTTAGACGCAGATCCTCGCAATGACGCACCCATCTCTCCACCCCAGATAAATCCACCGCGTGCCACTTTCGCGTGCCCTCCAGCCGAGTCCGTGAGAGAGGTTTGGTCTACAGTCCTCCTCTTGTGCGAATCCGCCCACTCAAATCCCTGCCAGGAGCGCGCTTTCGTCCAATTCTGCAAGATGGTGTAAATAGGAGTGAATAAATATAGATAACATTCACCAACCGCGTCAATGCAACCGACGGCCCCCTAGTAGCTATTACAGATGTACATCGGAATTGATTATCTTGCGGTCTCATCGACCGCGTGCTGCTATGGGAGTCTGAGGGAAATAAACGTAGCAGAGAAATCCGTCCCAGAGACCGATTTCCTCTGGTGTCAGAAAAAAGAGGAAAGGCAAGGACAGGATGCAATGTCATCTCAACGGGTTTACGCCGTTAACCCTCAAAAGAGCATCAGAGTCAGAATTAATGTGAAGTTTTCTGTTATGTATTATTATTTGTTAAGATAATGAAAATATCAAATTATAGTTTTTTATTTACTTGGATAGCCTTTAAAAGCTAGTTAAATTATTAGGCGTAGGCCTAACCTACACGTATGCTTCATGACGACTCTATGTCTGTCGCTTCCAAATTAGGCTCCTGGAAATAATTTGAATTGTGAAACTGGGGAGGGGTGTAAGTGAAATGCAGTGCAGTTGCAGACAGATATTGTGTTCAAGGATTGAGTTTTAACTATGAACTCTTCCTAAATCATGGTTTACAGCTTATTAGCCTTTTCTAACATCTTCGAGTGCAGATGGCTATGCAATGAAGAGTTTTATTTGTTATTGACTCCACTGAGACAAATTAAAATGATCTTTTGTCCGTTTAGAGGTGCTCTTTGATAATTGGCATCTTTGCTTCAGATCAGAATAGATGAGGCCCGTTTACCGTCAGATCGCAAAGGTCTAAATAGGCTACTGGTTTGGTTTTAAATTAATGGCTTTAATGCACCGAACAGCTTGCGTCAGGAGTCTAATATAACAAAACCTGCAAACTTGTGTTTACTGGTGTGCGATTCACTATTGGTTGACTGAAAATGCAGAGCACCTTCGCTCCCAGCCACTGGGTAGATTTGGTTGGCTGGGCTCACTCAGTATTATTTGTTTTCTCCTGGGCTGTTTGTGCTTATGATGCAGATATATGCAGGTGGTGCCTCTAGTCGGGTGATTGAGGGGGTGACCCTTATGGGGGCCCACAGTTTGGGGGTGATGTTTGGGAACAAATTACTCAAACAGTTGGGGGGTAGTTTGGGGGTAAAACCTTACTGTCCTTTTCCCCAAATCACAGCCCTAAAGGGCTGAGAACTGCTGGTTTTCTACTGTCCCTTTACCTGAGAGTCAGGTGTGAAGGCAGTCTGTCCAATCAGGGGCAATGATTTTTCACTTCATTGCGTGGAAGGAAAGAAAACTGGGGCTGGATTTGGATTTAAGGATCAGATTTGGGTATCACTGTCTTACAGGGGCTCCTTTGTAAGTCAATGGGTTTGATGTCCGTCTCCTGTTTCACACACCTGCAACATATTCTTCCTGGGTCACACTTTAGATGAAGTGATGCTCATGAAGGCTTTATACAGCATGTATAATGCCTTCATAAATGAGGCATAACGTCTTCATAAATCATAGATAAGTTAATGTCCTGCATAGTAAAGGGTGAAATAACACATCCTTATTCAGCATGTGATGCCAGATGCAGTGGCGTCTCTAGAACTGATAATTTGTGGGGCCCAGGCCATACCTTTACGTCAATGATTATTCCTGGCTTGTACTCACTTATTTTACCCATTAACAACAGAATTGGCAGTTGCTGGTAACTCGAGGGAGTCTTGCAAGTTTTTTTGCATTTCAATGTAGAATGGTATGGCAGTACCCATTTTCAAACTCTGCCCTAACCTAACCCTGACCCTAACCATAATCCCAAATCCTTATCCTAATCCCTTCAAATTGACCTGTTTATTCAATAAAAACTGGGCCTGATGCTGTAGACACTGCGTTCCAATTATGACTATAATCCTCTGGCAATTGCATTTTACCTGTTTCTCTCCAAACCAGAATCTAATGGGCTGGGTAAATAATGGGCTGTAAATTCAGATCAGAAAAAATTATTTAGGCTACTTAAAAATAGGCCTATGCTTTATGAAATTCAAACTAGTCCTACAAACTTTGTGCTACCTTTTCCACACATCAATTCATTTAACTTGCGCTTAATGATCGTTTTTTTAAATAAAATAAAAGACCATTTGAAACGTCTTTGTGCAATTTATACTTTTTAAAATGATTTAAATTTTTATTCTATTTTTTTGTCCCATAGAAATGCATTGAAATGTACTTCAAACTCTTGTTCTTGGAGTGAATCTATTGCATACTTTCTCCTAGAGAAAAGTTGCAGTCGCTAAGTTATCTGCAACTATTAACGCAAATTCAACCAATCCACGTTAAATTTTTCGCTAAAAAAAATAATTCGCATTCGGTAAGACTTCGTAAACTTTCATTGCCATTTTTTGTAAAAGCTAAGGATCAAACAGTGAGGCAAAAAATCAATAAAACAATTCAAAAGCTGGGAAAATGCTGGAAGGATTGTTTGTCAGTTATGAGAATGATTGAGTGCAAGTCAGGGTTAATAATTGTTTTAAACTGCTAACAACCACCAGTCTTCAGTCCTAAAGAAAGACGTGGCCAGATGGCCAGATGTTACATGGTTAGCAATTTATAGCATAGTTAGCATAATGTAACAACATTATAGCATTTAGCTGAGGCGCCCTGGCCAGATGTGACAATGACAATGTCCTTTAGCTGACAATGTCACCCTCTAGCTAAGCACTGTCAGTTATATCACATCTGCCATCACATGCTGAATTAGGATGAGTTATTTCACCCTTTACAAAGCATGACATTTGCTTATGTATAATTTATGAAGACATTATGTCCCATTTATGAAGGCATTATACATGCTGTATAAAGCCTTTATGAGCAACACTTCATCTAAAGTGTGACTTGTTCTCGCTGCAGTTCTTGAAGGCCTGAAACTGTAGCATCGCGTGCAGGAGGACAGTTGTTTTAATGAGATAAAGCTAAAAGATTACAGATTGCAGGCAGCGGGGATGGAACAGAATTAGCAGCTGGTAACTCTGAGGGAGTTTTGCAACCTCACGTCTTAATTATCCTTTGAGGAGGATTATCTGTAGATGATGTTTACGGGTTACGAATGCAGCTAATTAGTTAGCTAGGTAATGTGGTTAGCATGTTAGCATTGTTAATATAGCATAACTGCTGGCATTAGCTCCGCTGTTCCAGTTTTACACCATTGGATTCATTAGCCATGTTGTGTTTCAGGGTTTTAGAAACTGTTTATTCTACATAATTCAAGAGAACACCAGGGCCTGATGCTGGAGGACAGCTGGGTCACAAATCATTCAAACTGCTGTAGAGTTTGCATTTTTACCTGAGCCCAAAAAAGCCAAACCAGAACCAAATGCGTCGGGTCTGTTCGGGCCATAATTATTTTTACATCAGGCTGGGGTTGATATGAAATGATGGTCCCATACACTGCCTGTAGATTGCGTTCCCCTTATAGCTGACCCTTCCATTTAAGTGCAAAGCACCATGCAAAACTAGCTTAGCCAATGGAGAAAAAAAAAAAAAAAAAACTATTTTGCATTATTATGGCAGCATATCAGTGACTGCTTATCCGGTGTTGCAATGCTATACATTATGTTCATATTATGTTGATGGACTGCAGGGACAAGCTGATAATGTTTGTAGACATGAAATCCATGAAGATCAGCTGCCTGTATATCACATGATGCCTAAAACAGCTGAGTGCAGGAAACAGTTCAATCTGTTTGGTCTTCAGACAGGAAATTAGCACAAGTTGACACAGCACATCAGCTGTAATGAGAAAGAGCTTAATTATTAAACACATCAGCAGTTTCCAGTAAATATCCCTCCTAATGTGATCTAACCTGTTCTGTCCTGTTCAGGGTTACTGGGGGGTGGAGGCTATCCCAGCATGCAGTGGGTGAGAGGTTGGAACACACCCTGGACAGGTCTCACACACACACACACACACGCGACGCGCGAGCTGACACATGCACATACATGATTTATAACTGGAAAACACCCTGGTAACCAAGCTGAGAAGTGATCCACCTGCCTTTAACATGTGATCTGGGCTCCTGCCTCAAAGCCACATGCAGACCTGCATTTTATGAATACTTTTAATTTCTTTCAAACACCAGGAGCTCCTTAATTGTTGGCTGTATTTGGCCCTTGGGCATCTTCCGGTTTACCTTCAGCATCTCTGTCACCACGTTTAACCTGAGGACGCAGCCTTCAACTGATGTACCAGACTAACAGTCACATTAATCTGTGAGTTTTGTTTACCTTTTGACGGTCTGATAAATGCGCTGGGTAATTAGCTCAGTGTGTTTCCCACCAGTGTTGTGACACGTTTTTGATGTATTTATATTTTGCTGTGTAATTACAGAGCATCATGCCTGTGGTTCTAATCAATACTTATTCAATTTGCTCTGCTCTAATGAAGATCCCCTATTCAGTATTGCTGTTGTGGCTTATATCTCAACATGCACACACACACACACACACACACACACACACACACACACACACACACATTCCCTGCTTATTTTATAATTTGATAAAATGGGAAAATTATGTGTGAGTAAGTTTCTTTCCAAATCTGTCCGAATGTAAACCACTTAACAGTTACAGCAGCTAATGGTGCTATTTAGACAATCTGAAGAAAAAATAAAGTCAACTGCTTGCACATTTTAGACTGAAAATATTCAGCATTGTGGTGTTAGACTCGCAGAAAAATCTTTGATAGTCAATGTTAATGATTTAATTGCAGTTTATTCAAGTGAACTCTGCTAGGTAACCTGCAATTTTCATGACTGTACAATATGCACAGTCCTGTTCAAAAGTTTATAATCACAAAAAAAGTTTATTTTTGAAAGAAATCAATGCTTCTAGTCACCAAGGTACTACAAATCAATGAAACTGATAACTTCAGTGCCACCTTGGTGAATAAAATTATTGATTTCTTTCTAAAACAGAAATTTTTAGGTTTAGATTCAGCTTTGCTGAGAAAAAAAGCAGGTCTCTCTTAGTTTCTATGCTACAGATTCTACATCTTGCTAATATCTTTCTCTATCCAGTTTACATGTAAAAAGAATGAATATCTTTTCTATCCAGTTTCAGGCATAAAAAGGCTGTAAACAGGAATGGTGCCAGTCCTACACTGAAGGAGGTTCTGCTTGTCAGGGGTGATTAATAGGGTGTTGCTGCTGGGTGGGTTTCTGCTCTGAAACACTGGTTCTCTCTGCGTCTAACAGGCACACAGCTCCACACTGAAGCCTGGCTGCCCACAGACCTGCAGTGGTGAGGCTGCCCCAGGTGCTGGAGCTCAGCCGCCCGTAACATCGCCCCGGGTGGGGCTGCCTCAGTGCGCTGGGCTTCATCTCGCTGACACAGTCCCTCTCGGCCGCGATCCCACCGTCACCAGCTGAATCAGTGGAGCTGCTCTCTACCGCCACTCAGCTGTATCCCGCTGCGGAGGCGACCGCGATCTCGTCTGCCCTCTCCCAAAAGGACCATAACTAATGGAGTTTTTATCAAGCCTGCTGAACACGGGCAGACATCTTGTTTGTGTGTAATGTCACAGGAATCGCAGAGAGTGTTTACAATGTCCAGTGCGCCAGCCTTGGAGCATAAATGGACAAAAGCTTATGAGGTTATTTCAGGTCTCACTTCAAACCCAGATGCATTTGGGGGAAAAATAGACTCCTGTACGGCTGAGAATGTTCTGGAAAATACAGCGAGAAGAAAACACAGCTTGGACAAAAGGGGAAAATTCTCATTATCTTCTCATTGGTTAAAAGGGATGATGCAGCCACACCCTCTTCCTGATGATGATCGTGTCTGGTCTGCTGGGGGGGGGGGGGCTTTAGTTGGCATGGCAACAGCCCCCATTTCTTTGGTATCTAGGGGGGCATGGGGGGGGTTTACTGTAGAACAGCTGTTGGCCCTTTTTCATAAAACATCTTGGAGTAAGTGTGCTGATCTAGGATCAGTTCTGTCTGATCTCTCCTAAAGAGTGATGTCAGGAGGAGGGCTGGTAAAACTGATCTGAGATCAGCTCTCCTGATTTTTAGAGGCCTCACAAATATGGGCTTTTTGTTCCCATTAGTTCTTGGCAAGAGCTTCTGAATGGAGGCCAGGGACGGCTCTGCTGTAGTAGAGGGGATCAGAGAGAAGCCCTTTATGCTGCTAAATGCCCTCCTGGACATAAATTGGCTCGGATCTCCGCTGCTGTAGGCCTCCCTGAGAAGCCCTCAGTCAGGTCGGCCTGAAATTACCCAGCGCTCAGGGATTCGCTGAGTTTGAGAGGGATTTGATCCCCGGAATCTCCCTCACCCTAAATATTTGTTATTTCAGGATGTTTTCAGTCAGCAGAAGGTGAAATCGCCCCCAGCCAAGGGAAACAACATTAGTTTTGGGGTTCTGTCATTGGAGAGTGTGTTGTCACGGTAACATGCTCTGCCCTTTACACTCTGTGTCCTCATGCTATTTGCTCGCTCAGCTGATCATGCTGGAGGAGTCAGTTCACATGACCTTACTCACTGCAAAATGCTCAGTGTTAAATTAACTCCCACAGAGTGCATTCTGTATGGTCCCTCATTCTTCTTTCCACACTGTAGCGCTCAAAAGTTAGGAATCATCCATAAATTTTAATAGTTTTGAAATGTATTGCTACTTTTATTCACCAAGATGGCACTGAATTTATCAAAAATACAGTCAAGACATTGGTAACATTACAAATTATGATTAGTATTATAAATATTACTTCTTATGTCTTTATGCATGGTTTTTGGCAGCTGTTGACATAAACATGAACACATCTCAGTGACTCCTGACTTGTGAATGGTAATGCAGATGCCCTGTTGGAGCTGAATTACCCCCTGCACATGTTCTAATGCCCCCTGTAACTGCCCTTCTGTTCCTGCTCCGCTCTCCCTCTCTCCCTGGGTCAGGCTCCTCTATATCCCAGCTCTGGGCTGCTCTGTGTTTGACATACGCTGTGTAGGAGGAGGCTGTGATGTGTTATCTCGTGATGCAGGGCAAACACTGGCGTTAGGTCACAAGATGAAACCTCTGCTTATAGCTGAGAATGACCTTTATCCTTAAGCTGGATTTATGATTCTACATCGAACCGACTCCATCGCTATGCTGAGCCTCTGTGGCGATGTGAACCCTCACCGCAGAGCCTCTGTGTCACCTGCCGTGCACCTCAAAAATTTTCGAACTGCACGTCAAAGCGACACAGACCGCAAGGGCACTGATTGGTCCGACCTGAGCCAAGTGACGTGTGTGATTCAACATCATTCAAGAAAATGACAATGGTGGCTAGTAGCTCCTTAGTGCACAGAAGGCTGACAAACCTAGCCTGATGGTTTACTACAGTCGACTGGCTATCGTTAGTTATGTCATTTTTTATTTTTATCCGCAGCTATTTGTCGCCTTATGAAAGCGATGCGGTTGCTTATAAAGCTACCGCAAAACCGATAAATGGCCAGTGAAAACAGTTCTCCTGTGAACTGGCTGCGTTTGTCGACTCTTGCTTAAGCAGAAAGCAGCAGCCGCGAAATATGTCGAAGGACATTCCAAATGACCGTGAATTGAAAACAGTACTCCCTGCTGCCCTTCAGAGTTTTCACTACGAAGGGAAGTGATTTCGCAGGGTTTAGGATGTACGGATTATTACCCTACAGAATGAAATACAGCCCATAACGTAACGTTAACACTCTACCAACGAGTCTCCCGTGATTCCACGACAGGTCCTTCGGAAACTTGACGCCACCTAGCGGTTTGGCGGTGAATTGCTTCGCGGCACAGCACGACATAAACGACCTCAACGCAGAACTTCGAAAGGTCCACGACGGCATCAAGGTGAAGGCGTGCCCTTTGCGTGGAGTCGACATAGAACCATAAATCCAGCTTTAAAGGTCACAGTGAGGTCGATTATTGTTTGAATGACAGGCTTCTTCCAGTCCTTAAGGGCCAGTCCAAGTTTCCCAAACAATGCTTTATTTATTCTCGAGAAAAAAAAAGTTCTAGATCCCTATGCTAATTTGGCTGGATCCAGAGGATCTGTATAAAAAATCTTTGGGATCTCATGACTGATGTGGGAGTTCTGAAGTTGCAGTCAGCAGTGTAACTGGTGGGAGTATTATTTAACCATGGAGGTCCCAGTGAGGACCTTTCTCATGTCATAGATGCCGTGGGAGAAAAGCCATCTAGAACAGTTGTAAGTGAGGAGAGACAGAGAGAAACAGGGGTGAGGCCCCTGGAGCAGTTTTGGGGTTAAGGGCCTCGCCTAAGGGCCCAACAGCAGAGGTCTTCCTGACTTCATCTCTCCAGATTAAGTCAGAATCCCAAACCCCATCGAGGGCTTGAAGCAGCAGCTCGACAGTCTCTTCAGTGACCTTCAGTGGTATCTGTCGGTCATATGATCATGTGATGAGCAACTGGATCCCGCAGAGGTGAGGGAGGTGTGATTACTGAGTGGATGCATTTCAGGTGAAGGATCTGAGGGAGAGGAGATTAGGGAGTCAATACATTTGTCTTAAGAGATCAGTGAGGGGATCCATTGAACATTACAGATTAGTTGGGTATTCATTGGATTCGAGATTAATCAGGGGATCCATTGGTCATAAGTGATTAGTGATCAGATCAATTGTATATTTGGGATTGGTGAGGGAATCCATTGAACATTACAGATTATTTGGGGATCTACTGGATTAAGGATTAGTGAGGGGATCCATTGAACATTAAGGATTTGACAGGAGGATCTGGGTAGGAAATGGAGCAGCGATTAGTATCAGGGCAGGGAGCCTCATTAACTGTCCCTCAGGCCTAGTTTTATTTCTTTAATTTACTTGTAGGAAGCCGCTCACCTCCTAAGGCTGCCAGCGGCTGCAGGTTTTGTCAGAGTTTAATAGGAGAGAAAGAGGAAGGGCTGTAGACTCTGGTGTGAGGTGTTAAAGACCCGCTGGCCTCGGTCTCCACTTAATCAGCACACTGTTCATGTTTCACATGTTACAGGCTTCATTCAGTCATTCTGCCCCCAGTGAGCCTCTGAATAGGGAGCGGCCATTTTGTGGAAACACATGCACTGTGTGAACAAATACACATTTTATACACTTTCTTCCATCATGATGCGCTGTTATGGTTTTTGGAATAGTTTCCTTACTTCCCCAGTTGTTGGCAGGTTTAGCATTTGTTTTTTTACAATATTTGGTCAGGTGTTTTTCACAGAAAATTATTTGTAATCGTAATGATGATTATTGCTTCTAATAATAATGAAATAAATGTTCAAGTAATTATATGTGATTCAGGGGTTTTTGAAGAGTAGTGTGGGGTGGTTTAAACTGCTTGATCTCTGGGGTCAGAACAGAAAGTGTATAATGATAATACTCACTCAGCTCAGCATTAATACAGCTGCTAAATATTTGTGGAATAATGTTTTGAGGCTTTTTCTAGCTGCACAGTTCAAGACACTCTTTTCTCTGTAGATAAGTAGCCCTCGCTCTGACTACACCTCTACAATTATCCATGAACTGCAGCTGATCTCTTGTTCGTTGTACAGCTTGTGCTCCTGAACCACTTACTTCAGAACACATTTGTAATTCTCTGATGCCCAAAGAGCTCTTCTGATTTTTCTATGCAAAATCCAACCCTCCTCACGCCGCTGCTGAACAGAATCATGACACCTACTTTAGCACAAGCTGCAGTCTGATTCATTGCTACAGCTGTAATGTTTTCCTGGAGAGATAATCTAATAGCTGTTAGGCAAATCTGATCGTTCAACCATAGACAAGGCGGTATAATCAGATTTATATAATCATTAGATCTGCATAATGTGTGCGATACAGTTGAAGCAAATCCTTCAGAAACAACTCAGCATGTGACTGAGACATTATATCCCGCAGAAGGAGCTGGGAGGGAGAGGCTCCATCACATGGGGCAGCTGGTCCAGGAAAAGCAGGGAGAGGAACAGGCTTGTGGAGAGAAAACATGCCCTATAAACTGTGCAGGAAATTAGCAGTTATCCACATAGTTAGAAGGTTGTTGGTTCTAATCCTGCTTGGGCTCGGCCTCTTAACGGTTTGTGTTCTCTTTGTGTTCGCCTGAATTATCTCTGTGTACTCTAGTCTAACCCTGCAGTTCAAAGACATGCATGATAAACTCCTCTTATGTATTAGAGTGAGTGATTTGAACCTGATTCTTGCAATGGATTGGTGTATTTCTGCCTGTCTCCCATTGCATGCTGGGATAAACTCCTGCCCCCCTGTGACCATGACCAGGAATAAGCTGATTGGATAACAGATGGATCAGCTGACAGGAAAGTGAGTGAGAGTTTCCCTGTTCAGGGTTAGTGCTGATGGACACGGGTGCTTCTCTTACTCCATAAGATCCTTGATTTGTGATTGAATGTGAGGCGTCTCTGTGCAGCACTGAGTCAGGTTTATGGTGCCGACTGTTGCCTTGGGTCTGGGGACAGACTGTGATAGAGACTGTGCCAATAATACTGATATTACCTCCCCCAGAACTGCCACTGCAGAAGGGACGGTGCCCCTAATTACAATTTCTGTTTTCTTTGTGGTAGAGCTGACACACCTGACTTAGCAGATCTTCTTCTGCTGCTGTTGTAAGATGCAAACCTTCAGACACTTACCTCTGAGAACACTGTTTAATCTACTATTGTGAATTATTATTGCATTTCTCTATTTCTTAAGTTGTTGGATAATGGTTGTCTTCGTTAACTGTAAGCACTCGTTAGTTGTCAGCTGCCGTCACTCTACACTGGCTGAAGTGGCTTGTAGTTACTGTCGTTACTGTTCATTACCGTTCATTGTTCGTTTCAACTTCATAATTTTAAGTTGCAGTTACCATTGACTTGCATTGAAACTGGTGGCTGATCCATTTATAGTGGACTCAACTGCAGTGGAAGCATGTGCACACGCCTCTCGATAAAACTCGGGAATGAGCTTCAGAAACTAAACCCGATTTTGGCTCCATGATTGAGTACAGGTGTTCTATTGGGGTTAGGCTGGGGGATCAAAGTAACGGTGGATGTCATCTTAAAGTATCGCAGCGATAGGGAACGGGGAAGGGGTACTTACTGGTGTTCAGATGGTGTTGGGTGTTGGTATGGGTAGGGGTACTGGCTGGTGCTCAGGTGGTGGTGGGTGGTGGTATGGGGAGGGGTCCTGGCTGGTGCTCAGGTGGTGGTGGGTGGTGGTATGGGGAGGGGTCCTGACTGGTGGTCAGGGGTCATTGGTTGGTGGTTGCAGCAGTGTTAGGGAAGGATTAGGGTGTTGGGTTTTAAAATCCATCTTCGAGAGGAAACAGATACATATTTTACACATCTTATGGCTCATAATCACAGTGGGCCGTGTTTCCTCTGCGTGACTCATGGAGATATCAGGGTCTGAGTGTGTTTTATCAATATAATTGTGCATTTTTCTCGTGTTTATGATTATTTTTTTTTATTTATTTATTTATTATTTATTATTATTTTAGCAGTTTCCATGTATTTGATCAGCCATTTCCAGAGCCTGTCTCCTGCCAGGTGTTCTGCCCCTCCCCTTGTTCATTGTTTATTAGTTTACTTGTTTCCTTGTTTGTAGCCACACCTCCCTGCACGTTTCCTCCGCTCACTGCACCTGCATCCCATATAATCAGTCACGTACCTTTCCCTTATATTCCTCTGTTTCAGTTCCGTTCTTTGCGAGTTTGTTAGTCAGTATTCCTCTGTCTACT
>CM056198.1:5907551-5929738 GCA_029692085.1 Gymnothorax javanicus
GTTACCATAGGCGTAAAGGTAAGATTTCAGTTATTATGTTTGTTTAACAAGGCCGGAAAACTGATGTTACTGCAAAGTGATGTTGTTTTCACTTTTTTTTGTAATTGAACTGTATCACAATTTCTAAATGTGCACTATTTTACAATAAAGTTAAAGGAAAATCTCAAAGGTATTTAAATTTATTGTTGCCAGTACCATCAGTCTCTTAATTTATCTAATGTTGTTAATCTTGTCCTGATTGGACGGCCCCAATTAAAAATACTTACATAACTTCCTTCTTCTCTCTCCACTCACTTCACTGAATAAACTGTCAGGTAATAAAGTCAGTCGAGCGGCACATGCACTCCTGAGCTCACAGCTGTAGCTCACACTTTTAGCAGCTCTGACCAAGAACTCATTTAACACTCATTTTGTTTCCTGTGTTACCATGGTTACAGTTTACAGCTACACACATCACAGGAAATCAACTCTCGACTCATCCTACTCTGGACCTCAGCTGATAAACTCTTTGCAAAAATAGATAAGAGCCAGTCTTAAAATAAATAAACCAACACCAGTGAGACTGATATTCCTTTGACTGTACAATCAAAAATACAATTTAGGAAAAGTAAAAAAAAAAGAAGAGTGATATCTAATTGGAACAGACTGACAACAGTTTGATTGATATTCCCTGGAGTGCACATTTAAAAACCCAATTTAGGAAAATAAATCAAATTGGAGATAACTGTTATTGCAAATGAACCTTTCTATCGAAACATAAAGACTACTGATTAAATACAAGTCCTTTAACTCACTGTTATCTGTGTCTTCAGTGCTGAAATTAATCTTGGCCACAATCATTCCCTCTCTCATGGTATTTATACTGTAACGGTTGCCAAATACACAGATGATGTCGTTGTCAATATGAAATCAGGGTGAGATGATTAAAGGGCCAGAGTTTTCTTTTTTTCATGAGTAAGGAGATATGGGGTCTTTTCTGGTACATCATTAGTATAATTAAGTACGGAGGCTTTAGCAGTATTTTCACCTGCAAGGCAAACACAGTATGCTGCTCAGGAAAGAAAAGAAGCTCAGGTAATGTAGCAAACTGCCATAACTCATCTGCAGTGATTCCGCCATCACCTGCAACGTTATTCTGTGAAGTATTCCCGAGCACAGAGGGAATTTTTATAATGGGTTAATACTTTATGCACATGTATTTTTAACCTTTGATCTCTACTGCTGACTGCTTTTCTACTCAATTTCTTTATCATTCATAATTTAATACATTTCACTGCTGTGGGCTGTAGGTAGGAACAGCAGGCATATTACATATGGACTGTTTGATGTAAAATTCCCAGAATTCCATGTTGCGGCGCTCATGTCGAGATCTCAGTATAATTAGACAATTCTGGGTAATGTAGGTTTGGAAAGGGGTTTGGGTTAGACTCAGCAACCAATAAAGCAACCAACAATGTGCATAAAATGAATAAATTAAATCTCACTCCACAAATGACTGAATGGAGCAATCTGAGCCTTGAATTTGTGTTTCACATGAGTCATACCTTTTGCCTTTTGAATCTCACAGAACAAAAAGCCTCAGCAGAATCTGTTGGTTTAATCCTGAAGGTGAGAGCTGACCAGCGTTCAGGTCATCTTTCCCATTAACTTTGCCTAAATACAGGAACCATTTTGTTTTACATCCTGGCTTAAATTCAGAAGTCAAATATTTAAAAGCTCAGATTCTGTAGTATAAATGATGTCTCGATTAACTGTACACGTCAAGTAATGTATATGGAATCCGTTAAATCTGCCGGTAACGTATATTTCTACAGTTTCCTTTTTCCCTCTGACTGAAGGTTGGAGATTTCTGTAATATTTACACACACTGCTCAGTGTAACTCTCACCATTTCAGGCCGTATTTTCCAGCCGACCACATAATCCTGGCGATTTATTTTACCCAGGAAGATAGGACAGTGCAGCCCTGAGGTGTTTAGCGTCGGCCGAGCTGGTGAACCCGTGTGTGTGAGGAGGAGAGACTGTATGGACAGATAACATGAAACACACCACACACACACACACACGAGAGAGTGAGACTCCAGTACTGCTGATGATCTATTTAACACTTCATCACACTGTCAGAAAAAGCCGGAGGAGTTTGTGTAACGGAGCGGATCATCCATCCACCACACAAAGTGCTAACAGAAGCGCCGTCCAAAGCATCTGCGGCCATATTGATTGGCATCTCTAAACACTGTTGGGCATCCATAGTGTCACAGATCTCTTCATGAACAATGCTCTCGTGTGTATTTTTATGCAGATCACAAAATCTCTTTCATTAATATTCCGGGCATGAGTTCTGGTGCTTGAAATGGTGTCTGACATTCTTTAGCTGAGAGCACATGGGAGACAATGAGAACCTGTGTATGATCAGAGGAGACATGCAGAGATGAGAAGCAGAGGCTATGAAATGGTTCAGCAAAGAGGGAGCAAGAATGTGCAGTACTGTAGCACAGCATATATTAGTATAAGCCTGCTTTACCATAGAGCATTGTACTATATATGACCCTATGCATGCAATACTGTAATAGTGCATACATGACTCTGTAGATTCTACACCATAACATATATGACTCAATGCATGCAATACCATGCCCTACATACATGACTCTGTTCATGCCAAACAGAGCCTTTAAACTGTGCATATTAAGCAGAAGAATTATTCCATGTAACAGCCTCATGGGTTTAACATGCTATACTGCCCTACAGTAAGTGTCTTAATCAGATTTATCTGTGCCTGACCGTCTCTGGAAACCATGTATCTCTGTGTAACGAAAGGGTCTTTATTCAGTGCTTGAGACAAACTTCATTATTCAAATTCATGTAAACTAAAAATAATCAATTTAAAGTTAAAAGTGTTGAAATATCTAGGATCCCCCCGCTCTCTCTCTCTCTCTCTATCTCTCTCTCACACACACACACACACACACACACACACAGACTCTCTCTATCTCTCTCAGCCAGTAAATGGTAGAGAGGAATTAGACATACATCTTAATGTTAATCCATGATTTACATTTAAATCACATTTCCATCATAAGACCAAATCTACATAATGGAGACTGAGCGTAAATATCATACAGCCGAATAAAGTCTGATCCCTGAAAATTTCATAAGGTTATGTTGTTTGTTACTGCAGATCTATAGTGATGTTTTTCTATGATATATATATATTTATATATATTTCCTTTTTTATTTATTGTTGTAGGACAAAAAGGCAGGAAATATACTAGAGAGACAAGTTTTATTGTTGCCCAGGGTCTTGGACACTGAGCTGATAAAACTGGAAACACAATTATTTGGTGCCTTAAACAGTGGGTTACAGTTTTTCAATCAAAGCTAAACCTGGGAGACAAAGTAAGTAAGTTCGTAACAGATCAAAGCTAAAAGCACCCGAAAAAAAAAATCAATATCATACATGTCTTTAATAATATGCGTATGTGTGTGTATGAGTGTCTGTGTGTGTGTGTGAGTGTCTGTGTGCATGTATTTGTATTTGTAAATAAAGAGACCAAAAAGCCCTGTAGTTCCGATGACATACACACACATTTCTGTCTTTAGGTCGACAGTGATGGTGTTTGTTGGGGCGGCAGGCTCCTCTCCAGGTCCTGAGTCTCTCTGCTGGAGTTTCAGGGGAGGGAGGGGAGCTGAGGAGACATGATCATGTGACCACGGGGGGGGTCATGATGACACCTCCATTTCTCCAGATTGTGGATCTGTCATGTCTTTGCTGCACAGAACACTGTAAGCCCTGTCCACCATTTAAGAGAGGAGACCTCAGGGCTAATGACTGTCACTCAGTGTGCTGCTCGACACCAAACACACTTACAGCTCCTGTAATTACACACCAAACACACTTACAGCTCCTGTAATTACACACCAAACACACTTACAGCTCCTGTAATTACAAACCAAACATACTTACAGCTCCTGTAATTACACACCAAACATACTTACAGCTCCTGTAATTACACACCAAACACACTTACAGCTCCTGAATTACACACCAAACACACTTACAGCTCCTGTAATTACACACCAAACACACTTACAGCTCCTGTAATTGCACACCAAAAACACTTACAGCTCCTGTAATTACACACCAAACACACTTATAGCTGCCTGTAATTACAGACCAAACACACTTACAGCTCCTGTATTTACACACCAAACACACTTACAGCTCCTGTAATTACACACCAAACACACTTACAGCTCCTGTATTTACACACCAAACACACTTATAGCTCCTTTAATTACACACCAAACAGACTTACAACGCCTGTAATTACACACCAAACACACTTACAGCTACTGTAATTCCACACCAAGCACACTTACAGCTCCTGTAATTACACACCAAACACACTTACAGCTCCTGTATTTACACACCAAACACACTTATAGCTCATTTAATTACACACCAAACAGACTTACAACGCCTGTAATTACACACCAAACACACTAACAGCTCCTGTAATTACACACCAAACACACTTAAAGCTCCTGTAATTACACACCAAACACACTTACAGCTACACATGTACATTACACTCCTGGAATTACACACCACACCTTACCAAACACACTTACAAGTCCTGTAATTACACACCAAACACACTTACAACTCCTGTAATTACACACCAAACACACTTACAGTTCCTGCAATTACACACCAAACACACTTACAGCTCCTGTAATTACACACCAAACACACTTACAGCTCCTGTAATTACACACCAAACACACTTACAGCTCCTGTAATTACACACCAAACACACTTACAGCCCTGTAATTACACACCAAACACACTTACAGCTCCTGTAATTACACACCAAACACACTTACAGCTCCTGTAATTACACACCAAACACACTTACAGCTCCTGTAATTACACACCAAACACACTTACAGCTCCTGTAATTACACACCAAACACACTTACAGCTCCTGTAATTACACACCAAACACACTTACAGCTCCTGTAATTACACACCAAACACACTTACAGCTCCTGTAATTACACACCAAACACACTTACAGCTCCTGTAATTACACACCAAAGACACTTACAGCTCCTGTAATTACACACCAAACACACTTACAGCTCTTGTAATTACACACCAAACACACTTACAGCTCGTGTAATTACACACCAAACACACTTACAACTCCTGGAATTACACACCAAACACACTTACAGCTCCTGTAATTACACACCAAACACACTTACAGCTCCTGTAATTACACACCAAACACACTTACAGCTCCTGTAATTACACACCAAACACACTTACAGCTCCTGTAATTACACACCAAAACACTTACAGCTCCTGTAATTACACACCAAACACACTTACAGCGCCTGTAATTACACACCAAACACACTTACAGCTCCTGTAATTACACACCAAACACACTTACAGCTCCTGTAATTACACACCAAACACACTTACAGCTCCTGTAATTACACACCAAACACACTTACAGCTCCTGTAATTACACACCAAACACACTTACAGCTCCTGTAATTACACACCAAACACACTTACAGCTCCTGTAATTACACACCAAACACACTTACAGCTCCTGTAATTACACACCAAACACACTTACAGCTCCTGTAATTACACACCAAACACACTTACAGCTCCTGTAATTACACACCAAACACACTTACAGCTCCTGTAATTACACACCAAACACACTTACAGCTCCTGTAATTACACACCAAACACACTTAGCTCCTGTAATTACACACCAAACACACTTACAGCTCCTGTAATTACACACCAAACACACTTACAGCTCCTGTAATTACACACCAAACACACTTACAGCTCCTGTAATTACACACCAAACACACTTACAGCTCCTGTAATTACAAACCAAACACACTTACAGCTCCTGTAATTACACACCAAACACACTTACAGCTCCTGTAATTACACACCAAACACACTTACAGCTCCTGGAATTACACACCAAACACACTTACAGCTCCTGTAATTACACACCAAACACACTTACAGCTCCTGTAATTACACACCAAACACACTTACAGCTCCTGTAATTACACACCAAACACACTTACAGCTTACAGCTCCTGTAATTACACACCAAACACACACTTACAGCTCCTGTAATTACACACCAAACACACTTACAGCTCCTGTAATTACACACCAAACACACTTACAGCTCCTGTAATTACACACCAAACAGACTTACAACTCCTGTAATTACACACCAAACACACTTACAGCTACTGTAATTCCACACCAAACACACTTACAGCTCCTGTATTTACACACCAAACACACTTACAGCTCCTGTAATTACACACCAAACACACTTACAGCCCTGTGTATTTACACACCTGTAAAACACACTTATACTTACTCCTTGTAATTACACACCAAACACACTTTACAGCTCCTGTAATTACACACCAAACACACTTAACAGCTCCTGTAATTACACACCAAACACACTTACAGCTCCTGTAATTACACACCAAACACACTTACAGCTCCTGTAATTACACACCAAACACACTTACAGCTCCTGTAATTACACACCAAACACACTTACAGCTCCTGTAATTACACACCAAACACACTTACAGCTCCTGTAATTACACACCAAACACACTTACAGCTCCTGTAATTACACACCAAACACACTTACAGCTCCTGTAATTACACACCAAACACACTTACAGCTCCTGTAATTACACACCAAACACACTTACAGCTCCTGTAATTACACACCAAACACACTTACAGCTCCTGTAATTACACACCAAACACACTTACAGCTCCTGTAATTACACACCAAACACACTTACAGCTCCTGTAATTACACACCAAACACACTTACAGCTCCTGTAATTACACACCAAACACACTTACAGCTCCTGTAATTACACACCAAACACACTTACAGCTCCTGTAATTACACACCAAACACACTTACAGCCCTGTAATTACACACCAAACACACTTACAGCTCCTGTAATTACACACCAAAACACACTTACAGCTCCTGTAATTACACACCAAAAACTTACAGCTCCTGTAATTACACACCAACAGCTACACTTACAGCTCCTGTAATTACACACCAAACACACTTACAGCTCCTGTAATTACACACCAAACACACTTACAGCTCCTGTAATTACACACCAAACACACTTACAGCTCCTGTAATTACACACCAAACACACTTACAGCTCCTGTAATTACACACCAAACACACTTACAGCTCCTGTAATTACACACCAAACACACTTACAGCTCCTGTAATTACACACCAAACACACTTATAGCTCCTGTAATTACACACCAAACACACTTACAGCTCCTGTAATTACACACCAAACACACTTACAGCTCCTGTAATTACACCAAAACACACACCTTGTTACACACAAAACACACTTACAGCTCCTTTAATTACACACCAAAAACACAGCTCCTTACAGCTCCTGTAATTACACACCAAACACACTTACAGCTCCTGTAATTACACACCAAAAACACACTTACAGCTCCTGTAATTACACACCAAACAGCTCCTTACAGCTCCTGTAATTACACACCAAACACACTTACAGCTCCTGTAATTACACACCAAAACACACTTACTTACAGCTCCTGTAATTACACACCAAACACAACTTACAGCTCCTGTAATTACACACCAAACACACTTAGCTCCTGTAATTACACACCAAACACACTTACAGCTCCTGTAATTACACACCAAACACACTTACAGCTCCTGTAATTACACACCAAACACACTTACAGCTCCTGTAATTACACACCAAACACACTTACAGCTCCTGTAATTACACACCAAACACACTTACAGCTCTTGTAATTACACACCAAACACACTTACAGCTCCTGTAATTACACACCAAACACACTTACAACTCCTGTAATTACACACCAAACACACTTACAGCTCCTGTAATTACACACCAAACACACTTACAGCTCCTTTAATTACACACCAAACACACTTACAGCTCCTGTAATTACAAACACCAAACAACTTACACTGTAATTACACACCAAACACACTTACAGCTCCTGTAATTACAGACCAAACACACTTATAGCTCCTGTAATTACACACCAAACACACTTACAGCTCCTGTAATTACACACCAAACACACTTACAGCTCCTGTAATTACAGACCAAACACACTTAACAATTACACACCAAACACACTTACAGCTCCTGTAATTACACATCAAACACACTTACAGCTCCTGTAATTACACACCAAACACACTTACAGCTCCTGTAATTACACACCAAAGACACTTACAGCTCCTGTAATTACACACCAAACACACTTACAGCTCTTGTAATTACACACCAAACACACTTACAGCTCCTGTAATTACACACCAAACACACTTACAGCTCCTGTAATTACACACCAAACACACTTACAGCTCCTTTAATTACACACCAAACACACTTACAGCTCCTGTAATTACACACCAAACACACTTACAGCTCCTGTAATTACACACCAAACACACTTACAGCTCCTGTAATTCTGTAATTACACACCAAACACACTTACAGCTCCTGTAATTACACACCAAACACACTTACAGCTCCTACACACCAAACACACTTACATTACACACCAAAACACACCTGTAATTACACACCAAACACACTTACAGCCCTGTAATTACACACCAAACAACTCCTGTAATTACACACCAAACACACTACACACAGCTCCTGTAAAACACACTTACAGCTCCTGTAATTACACACCCTGTACATTACACACCAAACACACAGCTCCTGTAATTACACACCAAACAGCTCCTCCTGTAATTACACACCAAACACACTTACAGCTCCTGTGTAATTACACACACCAAACAAAACTTACAGCTCCTGTAATTACACACCAAACACACCAAAAACACACTTACATCTCTTGTAATTACACACCAAACACACTTACAGCTCCTGTCATTACACACCAAACACACTTACAGCTCCTGTAATTATACACCAAACAAACTTACAGCTCCTGTAATCACACACCAAACACACTTACAGCTCCTGTAATTACACACCAAACACACTTACAGCTCCTGTGATTATACACCAAACAAACTTCCAGCTCCTGTAATTACACACAAAACACACTTACAGCTCCTGTAATTACACACCAAACACACTTACATCTCTTGTAATTACACACCAAACACACTTACAGCTCCTGTAATTACACACAAAACACACTTACAACTCCTGTAATTACACACCAAACATACTTACATCTCTTGTAATTACACACCAAACACACTTACAGCTCCTGTAATTACACACAAAACACACTTACAACTCCTGTAATTACACACCAAACACACTTACAGCTCCTGTAATTACACACCAAACACACTTACAGCTCCTGTAATTACACACCAAACACACTTACAGCTCCTGTAATTATACACCAAACACACTTACAGCTCCTGTAATTACACACCAAACACACTTTCAGCGCCTGTAATTACACACCAAACACACTTACATCTCTTGTAATTACACACCAAACACACTTACAGCTCCTGTAATTACACACAAAACACACTTACAACTCCTGTAATTACACACCAAACACACTTACAGCGCCTGTAATTACACACCAAACACACTTACATCTCTTGTACTTACACACCAAACACACTTATAGCTCCTGTAATTATACACCAAACAAACTTACAACTCCTGTAATTATTCACAAAACACACTTACAACTCCTGTAATTACACACCAAACACACTTACAGCGCCTGTAATTACACACCAAACATACTTACAGCTCCTGTAATTACACACCAAACACACTTACAGCTCCTGTAATTACACACCAAACACACTTATAGCTCCTGTAATTATACACCAAACAAACATACAGCTCCTGTAATTACACACAAAACACACTTACAACTCCTGTAATTACACACCAAACACACTTACAGCTCCTGTAATTACACACCAAACACACTTACATCTCTTGTAATTACACACCAAACACGCTTACATCTCTTGTACTTACACACCAAACACAGCTGAATGCACAGACACTGTGCAACACTGTGGTTGCTGACCTCTTGGCTGTGCTGTAGCGCTGTTCGTTGGTGTTCATTCTGCTTGAGTTGAGACAGAGGAAGACGTGCGGGATCGAATCTGAAGTTTTACTCTTGTTTAAACGGTGTTATCTGAAACTAATTTGTGTGTTCAGGCTCAAACAGTATTAAAGATTAGACAATTTGCTCCCGAGGTATAACCTTTGTCGCTTTAGGGGCAGGGAGAATCTTCCTCCATCATCTTTTTTTTCCCCTTTTTCCCCCTTTAACAACTTGGTGAGCAAACAGCCAAATTAAGTCGCTAATCTGGTCAAACAAAGGCGACGGGGTTTTTTGGGGTTTTTTTTTTTTTGAGGGGGTTTCAGTCTCGGGAGCAAAGTAAGGTAAAGTAAAATAAATTTAAACGCTAAATTTAAAGAATAAACTAAATGCGAAGTAATTGTCTAACTTAGTGAATTGTGTGATATACAAAGTAAGTCAGAGTTGTTTTCAAAGACTGAGGTACACTGTCGCCTGCTTTTTTCTGAAGCTGATTTAGCTAATCTAACGATTGTAAGCTCTCAACGCCAGGAATATATCAAATTACGGGATATCTAACTATCTAGCTTGGTTTCATACTTGGTCGCTTGCCTTTCATACAGTCTTCTAGCCAATAAATATTGACGCGTTCACCGGGTTTTTAGTCCCCTTCGTTTTCTATCCTGACCGATTACCGCATAAACGCATTTCCAAGCTTGAATATTACTTTGAACCGGGTTTTTTTGTTTTTTTCGCATTTTATTATCATCGAAGGGCTCTTCTGATTAAACACATTGCAAATTACGTTATCTTTGTATTTTCCTCCGGTTGCGGTGCCTTGATCAGCTGATTAAAGTTTAACTGCTTGTTTGAGTGCTCAGCGACAGCTTGTTGGGGAGGTACCGTGTTTAGTTCGCTCACGGTAAACGACTTGTTAATTCGGTCCGTTTTAATTAAAGGAACCGAGGCTTAACTCTTATCTCGGTTACTCTTGGTTGTATTTGTGGCTGGCTAGCTAGATAGTTACTGTTTGCTTTTTGGCTGGGGATCTGAGATTTAGTATTTAGTCAATAGGACAGCAGTCACTTTAGTCGTCCGTTCGGGTTACCCTTGAATTTAAACGAAAGCTTTACCGAGTGCTCCGCCTCCTCCCTCCTCCAGTTTCTCCTGGGCGTAGTATAGCCAGTCTTTTATCTGGGTTCTCAGCTAAGCCCTGTGAGACTTTTTTGGGTTAGTATATTAATAGTACCGGTCTAGATAAATTCAAGTTGGCTTATTTGGAGTGCTTATTATCGATAGAGTTTCTCAATTTGGTATTTCATTTCTGTTCACTAAAACTTAGCCACTGTTAAAAGAGGCTTATTATCCATTCACATAGTTTCCCACAGTTTCTATTGTGACTGCTGCTTAGGGCTTCTCAGGTTAATTAATTAATAAATTGTGGTTCCTGAGCTTCTGTCTCGGCATTAGTAATTTTCTTTGTTATCTAGGGTGAGCGAGGTCATTAGGTAGGGGGTTCAAAATGTGGCCAAAACTATGTGACGGTTGCAGGATGATCGCACTTTTGGAAAGAGATTTCCAGGGTGGGTTTGTCTGTCACCGGTGCCAGCTAATTGAGCATCTGGAGAGCAAGATCCTTGTTCTTCAGGGCCAGTTGGCGGCACGACATAGTTCAGAATCAGTAGAGTTCCTAGAGGAACTAAGTAGTATGTCGTTTAGAGAAATGGTCTGTACGCCAAAGCAGGGTGGTGTGGGGACCCCAGAGCAGGCAGGGAGAGAAAGTTGGGTGACGGTAGGACGTCAGCGCAGGAAAGGGCGTGCACACCGTGACAGCGACAGCTCCTCCAGTGGTTGAGGTGTCCAACCGATTCCGGCCTTGCAGGAACTCGAATTGGCCCCTGACCCTGAGAGTGAGGGGACTGATGAGCAGCAGGGCACCCTGTTGGCCTCTACCCCTCAGAAAAGAGAGTTATTGATAGTGGGGGACTCAATACTTAGAGAAATAGACAGTTTAGTCTGTTCTGCGCGACAAGGAGTCTCAGACGGTGTGTTGCCTGCCTGGTGCCCAGGTAGGAGACCTCCTGAGCGCGGACAAGCTCCTGGCCAGAGCGGGAGGGATCCAGTTGTCATGGTCCATGTTGGGACTAATGACATAGGTAAGGGTAGGTTTGAGGTTCTGCAAAGCAAATTTGTTGAATTAGCTGAAAAGCTTAGGAGCAGATCCTCCACGGTAGTGTTCTCCGGGATTCTACCGTACCACGTGCAAGCAGAGGGAAGCAGAATTTTATCTGGAGGTTTAACACGTGGCTACGAACCTGGTGTAGGAAAGAGGAGTATAGGTTTATGGGGCACTGGAACTACTTGGGACAGGGGTGACCTGTTCAAGCCGGATGGGCTACACCTGAACCGGAGGGGTACCTTTGCACTGGGTCAGCGTATGTTGAGGGTAGCAGAGAGTTATTTAAACTAGGGACTTGGGGGGCAGGGAGGTTAGAGAGTGTTACACAGAGGGAAATGCAGACTGCCCTGATGGAGGCTGACAGCGTTACATGCACTATTGATGATATATTTTTAAAGCAAAAAAGCATGGTGAGGGGCTTTGAGCAGCAGGCGATGGGAAATCGAAGGGGAAGAGCGTTCATGATAACCTGAAATGTTTTTATCTAAATGCAAGAAGCATTAAAAATAAATTTCAAGAACTTGAGGCCGTTATGATTAGTGAAGGCTATGACATAGTTGGGATTACAGAGACATGGCTTAGTGAAGAGGATGGAGATGAATATAATGTAGAAGGTTATAAGCTCTTTAGGAAGGATAGATGTAATAGGCGAGGAGGGGGGTGTAGCACTCTATGTGAACGAAAACATAAATGTGCAGGAAATTCCTGAAATTGAATATTCCGTGCCTTGTGAAGATATCTGGGTCAGGCTCACTGGCAAACACGAGACTGGTTTAAACATAGGTGTATGCTATCGACCACCAGCTTTGGACAGTACAGTCAATGAAATGCTCCTTAAGAGGATTACGCAAGCTTGTAGAGGAGGAGGGACTATTATTATGGGAGACTTAAATTATCCTGGTATTGATTGGGAAATGGTGAAAGGACAGGGTAGGGGGAGGAAGAATTTCTAGATGTCATAAATGATAATTTTTGGTGCAGTATGTTAATAAACCTACAAGAGAGAAGGCAATTTTAGATTTGCTGCTCTGTAATGACCCAGATAGAATTAGCAATGTTGAGGTACTGGAGCCACTTGGGGACAAGTGATCACTCTACTATTAATTTTGAGGTTTCATGGGAAGTTAAAAGGTGTCTCCAAAAACAAAAAATTTTTAATTTTAGGCGAGCAAACTTTGACAGGATGCGGTCATATCTAAGTGAAACAAAATGGGAGACACTCCTGGACTGTGAGTCTGTAAATGAGATGTGGGAAAGATTTAAGGGGGTTTTACTTGATTCACAATGTAAATTCATTCCAAAGGTGTCCAAAAGTAAGCTGAAAAAGCAGAATCCTCAGTGGATGACAGCAGCTATTCGTAGAGGAGTTTGAGGGAAAAAAAGGAATCTTTATAAGATGTACATAGAGGATAACAATGAGATTACTAAGGCCGAATTCTGTAAAATGCGGGCTGTGGTCAAAAAAGAGCTGAGGAATGCTAGAAGACTGTATGAAAGACAAATTGCAGAGGGCAAAAACTAACCCTAAGCGCTTCTTTTTTCAGTACTGTAGCAGAAAAAGGAAAGTCAAAGAGCAGGTTAAGTGCATAAAGAATAAAAATGGATCGCTGCTATATGATAATAAGGATATTGCGGACACCTTAAACGGTTACTTTGTTGAGAATTTTACCTTAGAGCGGTCTTTATTCGGCCAGAGGGCTTGTCCAATGCTCAAGATTATTTAGCGGAAATTGAGGTTAGGGATAACGTCAGATTAGACAAGTTGCATCAACTAAAGGCAGATAAGGCGGCGGGTCCTGATGGCTTATATCCTAGAGTGCTCAGGGAAGTTAGTGAGATCATCTTTAAGCCGCTATCTGCCATCTTTAGACGGTCTTTAGAAACTGGAGAAATACCAAATGATTGGAAACAGGGCAATATAATACCAATATATAAAAAAGGGGACCGTACTGAGCCAGGTAATTACAGGCCAGTCAGTTTAACTTGCATTTGCGTGCAAAATATTGGAATCTATCATAAAAGATGAGCTGGACTTATTTCTTGAACGTAACAATATCTTGAGGGATAGCCAACATGGTTTTCGTAAAGGAAGGTCATGCCTGACAAACCTTCTGGAATTTTTGAAGAGGCCACCAAGACTTATGACCAGAGCAGGGCTTATGACATCATATATTTGGATTTTCAGAAAGCATTTGACACAGTACCGCATAAGAGACTAATTTTTAAAATGAGCTCCATTGGAGTTACAGGTGGTATTCTGAAGTGGATTCATAACTGGTTGCAGGACAGAACACAAAGAGTGGTGGTCAGTGGTATATCATCTGAGCTAGGTAGGGTGGGGAGTGGCGCCCCCAGGGATCGGTGTTGGGACCCCTGCTGTTCCTCATCTACATTAATGACCTTGATAGGAATATTGAGAGCAGATTAGTGAAATTTGCAGATGATACTAAACTGGGGGGCTTGGCAAATAGTTTAGAGTCCACTAAAGTGATTCAGGATGATTTGGATAGAATTCAGAATTGGGCAGAAATGTGGCAAATGAAATTTAATGTAGCGAAATGTAAAGTAGTACATGTAGGTAATAAAAACATTAGACGGGATTACTTCATGGGAGGTTTTAAACTGGAATGTGCTCCACAAGAGAAAGATCTGGGAGTGATTGTTGACCAAACCCTCACAGGCTCTAGCCATTGTGCCGTAGCTGTTAAAAAAGCCAATCAGATGCTGGGATACATTGCCAAAAGTATTGAGTTCAAATCCAAGGAGGTGATGCTTCTTTTGTACAACACATTCCTCAGACCACATCTAGAGTATTGTGTACAGTTCTGGGGACCATACTTTAAGAAAGACATAGAGGCTTTAGAGAAAGTTCAGAGAAGAGCCACGAAGCTAATTCCGGGTATTAAAGATAAAAGCTATGAGGAAAGGCTGAAGATCCTTAATCTCTTTAGTCTTAGGAAAAGGAGACTAAGGGGTGATTTGATTGAGGTCTTTAAATATGTAAAAGGGATTAACAAAGTGAATTATGTAGGATTCCTTCGACCAAGTGTTGTTAGCAGAACTCGGGGTCACAAATGGAAGCTGACTAAAGGTAAATTTAGCACTGATATTCGGAAATATTTCTTCACCCAAAGAGTAATTTCGGTGTGGAACAGCTTGCCTGACCATATTGTTGAGGCAGAGACCTTGGGAGTTTTCAAGAGCAGACTTGACTTAAAGCTAGATACCATTGAGTCATTGAGTATCTGAAGTGATATATTCACGATGGTACAAAGAAACTGGCGAGCCTAGTTGGGCTGAACGGCCTGTTCTCGCCATTCATGTTATGTTATGTTATGTTATGTTATGTTACACTTACAGCTCCTGTAATTACACACCAAACACACTTACAGCTCCTGTATTTAAATGCCAAACACAATTACAGCTCCTGTAATTACACATCAAACACACTTGCAGCTCCTGTAATTACACACCAAACACACTTACAGCTCCTGTAATTACACACCAAACATACTTACAGCTCCTGTAATTACACACCAAACACACTTCCAGCTCCTGTAATTACACACCAAACACACTTACAGCTCCTGTAATTACACACCAAACACATTAACAGCTCCTGCAATTAAATGCCAAACGCAATTACAGCTCCTGTAATTGTCCAAATTAATTTGCTATTTTTTTCCATTTTTTGTGACATTTTCAAAGACATAATGCTCTGTTCTAACTGTTTTAACCTCAAAGAAGCTCACTGGAGACGTCACTTGTGCTAAATATGTTTAAGTTATGGGTGGCATTTGGTTTAAAGCACTTGCCTATGTTTTTTCAGTCCTTGGCCGTGCAGGTATCAGGCTGCCCTGTGGCCTGCATGCACTGACATTATGATGGTTTTTGCAGCTGTGCTAACAGAGGTAACCCTTCTCATCAAACCCCTGACATCAGGCAGATTTAACACTGTTCTGTACATGACATCAGAGCACTCACAAGATAATGCAACAGATGAAGTCACTACATGTACATTTTACTGTTAATGGTATGAAAGTAATATCAGTCAGAGCACTTACTGATAGTAGTAAGATGAGGCTTATCAAATGATGTCAGTTTTTGACACACAGTAGCTCACTCACCATTTTATCAGGAATGTTCTGACTCCTGTGACTGACAGTCACTGAAAAACAGAAGGACAGCTTGATGTTATTTGACATAAACTGATATCATGCTATGCCATCAAGTGACAGCTCTTATGTCACGTACATGACAGTGTTATGTCAGTATAATGTAAAGTGTTATCCCAGCTGAATCTCTGTATCACAGTAACCACTTTCTCAGGACCAGCACAGATATGAGAGGGACAGGCAGGAACTGCCCAAACAGGAACTCTCTAACTGCAGACAAGATACCAGCCCAGACAAGTGTCTTATTGGCAAGATCTCAGTCAGGTGTGTAACACTGAGATCAGCTCACTGCCTGCTGCAGGTACAGGCCTTTACAGTGACTCCTCCTCTGCTCTACACAAGATGGGAGCAGCAACTGGCCCTACAGCCAATCACAGGCAAAAACCAAGCCTCGCATTATCCAAGCCTGCCTACTCCTGGATTCAATATGAACATCTGCTGTGTCCCGTTACACTCATTGCAACAAGTGCTCTAATCCTGTCAGAAGACGATTCACAAGGTTCTAGTCTTATTACATGAGACAGTGATGTATATGAGAATTAATATCTCATTATAATACTAAAATACTTGTTAGGTCTGACTTTAGTTTGTTTCTGTGCCTCGTGATGTCCTTGTGCTTCTGAGGTTTTTCATTTATGTTCATGTGCAGGGTTAATGAGATGCTGGTTAAAGATGCATTTGATTTTGAATTCAGTTTCTGCTTATTTAATAATTACTCCTCATCCCAAGACATCACACCTTCCTACCGGCGCTGAAAGCCAAAACAAACCCAGGGAATGAGACGTTTGATTGTAAACATTAAAAAAATCTAAGATCAAAATGTACTTTTCCCTCCATTTTGTCAGTTTTTTATAACCACATGAAAAGTACTTGAAGTATACTGTACATTCAATAAGAGAGATAAAAGTGAAAATTCTGAGTGTTACTGCACCAAAGATCGAATCAATATGGTTTTGTTAACCATTCGGCATGATTCAGACTTTGATTAATTAAATACGTCTGATTTGCTTCCTTCTGCATTAACTTCCTTATTATTGTGTTTTAACCTTAATTTTAGCCTGAATCTTTCAGTCACAACATGATTTACTTCAAGAAAGTCTCCCTCACAATCGCTGAAGCATTGTGAAACACTTCAATCCAGAGGTGTTTTCAGATGATTGACACATACGGTCCTTTTCTGTGTCTGTATCTGTTTGTTGTGATGGTCTCATGTCTTGTTTCTGTTAAAAACACTGATAGCCAGCCTTTCTTAAAGTGATAAAGTAGACAGTTAACAGGATTAAATTAAACTCGATGACTGGTTGAATACACTTAGACCAAGTTCTGTGGTGTTCCAGCTCTAAGGCAGTGTTTCTTAAACTGTGGGTCGAGACCCAAAATGGCGCACGGGTGAGTATGAGGTCAGTCCTGGAATGAGTCTGTGGCTCGCTTGGCTGTGCTGGAATGGGTCTTTCATGAGGCCCCTGATGGATGCAAAAGTTTTAATTTGGGTCCCAATACTAATTTATGTCTCAATGTGAAAACGTTTAAGGATCGGAGCTCTGAGGCACTGTTCCTCAGCTTGTTCCTTGAGCTCCACCCTCAGATTCCTGTCGGATTTCATTTCAGGCTTAAATTAGTGTGACCTGATTTCACTAGTTTAGCTGTTCAATGCAGTATCTTGCGGCCGAATAACGTTTGCTTTCTCAGGGTTGAAATGAGAATTCTCCCGACTATACATCTCCTGGACCAGGGATGGAAATGACTGCTCAAATTCTCCTTGTGTTATTGCCCATGAGGCTATAACCAATTGTTCTAATGTTCTCTTACCCATTACGCTATAGTGACATGTCCTCATGTGCTCTTGTCCACTGAACTGGTTTGCAGACAACAGTTTAGCAGTTCAGACTGATCTCATTTACATCTCAGCAGGACAGTCAGTTGCAGACGGCCATTTTGGCTCTCTTTAGTCTGGACCCGGCTTCCTGTCAGTGGTAACTGATTAGGTAACTGTGGGTGGGCTATCATGGGTGGTCCAACAGAGAATATAAACAATCAGTTATGCATAACTGTGTGCTTCTACAATATCATCGCCATGTGCTCCTGTATAATTCAGAACAACAAAATATCTCACAGTTATTAATTCTTACATTGCTTCTGAATGCACTCCTTCATTATTATTATTATTATTATTATTATTATTATTATTATTTGTAGTAGTAGTAGTAGTAGTAATAGTGGTATTAGCAGTAATAGCAATAATAATAACAGTTGTAGTAGTGGTAGCATCAGAATTGGCAGTATTTGTGTTTAAACAGGCACGAGTAACACAAAAAAAAAATCCCAGATAGATTTACAGCACATGGGCGTTTACAAAGAATAACAGCACTATAATAACAGTTATGGACTTTTTTTTTCCCCAAGTAACCCTGGAGGGCAGCATACTTATAGTACACTGTGCCAGTGTAATTAGAGTCTACATCAGAGATCTATGGGGTTGACATTTTGCCAAACAGTCCTGGTGTGAGTTGAATGCATTGTGGTGCTATGAGTCACATGGAGAAGAACACACTTACACACTGCTCTACTCACCTCCTCTTCACGGTCCGTGCGCTCACCTTCCACACTTATTTATATATTTATCTCATTATTAATCTCTCCATCTCTGTGTCCCAGAAGAGCTTCTCAATCGCCGCTCAGCAGCCTAATTTAACAGAGCTGCCTCTCTCAGTCACATCAGCCCTGCTGCTCTCCATTACTCTCCATTAATCATACCCCGTGATTGGCTGGTTCTGTAATCGTCCTGACGGCCTGCTTCCTGGCTCCTGTGAATTCCCAGGCAGCCCTCGCTGATAACAATTATGGCCTGTCCTCTGGAGAACCTCCCGCGCCCCCCACCGGGAGGTCGTTATTGATCCGCGGCAATCCACCGTCAAGAGCACATCTACCAACATTAGACCTGTGGTGAGTTGCACAGAGTTACCTGGGATTCAGTAGATTGGAGCGTCTCCTGGAGCCCGTCACCTCAGCGATTACAGCCTGAAAAAGACAAAGAGGGAAAGACCTGTTTCAGATGAGCTGAGACAAAGTGGGTGTGAATTCAATTTTTTCGACGTGAAGAGAATGTTTTATGACTTGTAGGATTTCATTGGTAGGCTGGGTGGCGTCCGATGAGTTCAATTTCAGTGAAAAGCAGTTTGCCCAGAGCTGTTTATAAAAAACCTTAAATGTGCGTGAAAAACTCACATTTTGTGTTTTTAACAGCAGCCGTCATCGATTCTGTGATCATTTTTTGCCCCATATTGTTATTGAGCCAAAGTTGGGATTGGAATGAGCACCAAATGGGTTCTCTTAATGTGCCGAATGTGCCCTGGGCAGGCAAAAACTGCCACAGCAAAATCGGAGGCCAAACTTGCAAACTTAAAATATTTAATTCCCATGACCCTTATTGCACCATTCAGGCCGTATGGACATACAGTAAATGTGTTTACTGCAGACTGTAAAACTGCCAAACAGGGCAGGGGTGAGACATATTGCACAGGATGAGATTCAATATTCATCCAACTCCTCAGCACTGTTTGCACTTCCTCCATCATCAAAAGGCCTGTTATGTGTGTTGATAGGATTTAATTAGCTCAAGAGAGCTGAGGTAATTTATGTAGGTCATTAGAACTGGGTTTGTCCATAAAGCAGCCTGTTATGCACAAGATCATGGCTCTGAACAAGCACTTCCTGTTTCTGTGTCTGAGGGAGGAGTGGAGCTGAAGGGAGCAGATATATTATTTTAGGTGTCTAAAATAAGCCTGAATTTTGCTTCTTCATGAGGTTTGATCTGACATGTGTAATTATAGTTCATACTGAACATTTTTTTATTTCCAATTTTATTCAAGGTTTGAGCTTTGTCATGATTCCCGCGAATGAGCGGATGAATGAATGAGTGAATGAATAATATTAAGGGATGGATGGAACTATCATGCACACATAATGTAAAACGAGCAATTAATGTCTACTTGTGTCTATTTAAGTAGTTTCAAGCCAGTCATTATATTAATCTACAGAAAATTTTGGGCCCGATTTTTCCTATAATATGCGACACACTTAAAGACTGATGTAACCTCCTCTGGGATTCGTCATGGTTGCAGGGCCTCTGTAATAATTTGAGAACATGCATGGCCTATGCAATATCCAGAAATAGGCATCATTTTGTAAAATATACAGGGGAAGGACAGATACCAGAGGCACCCTGGCAGCATTTGCCAAACACTAAAAACCATAACAGCAACAGGGGAAAAGAATTGTGGCTGTAAGTCAGAGCTCTCTGACAGAGACAGGTGCAAAAATCATGGGACAGTTCCTAATAAGCACACAGATACTGCTGTAAACATCACCGCTGAATGGAATCAATCTATATCTAAATCAGTCCCAGAAACAGAACACAGTGAGCTTCACTAATCTGTCATTGATGGCAGTGTTTCCCATGATTTGACCATCCCTGGTATATGGTTGCATGTACCATACTAGAAAGGTATTGTTTGGTCTTTTATATTTGTTAACAGCTTTAGAGTACAGCATTCTCCAAAATAAAATGTCGGCCACAAAAATCTTAGCTTACAGGCTCAGTAAATTGAGGCAAAACAATATATATATATCTATGATGGAGACGCACTAGCATCTGATGAAGCTTACAGGCTCAGTAAATTGAGCCAAAACAATATATATGTATCTATGATGGAGACGCACTAGCATCTGATGAAGGCAGATTTATTGGCCCATTCTGTTGGACTCCTCGGGCAGTGAGAGATGATTTAAGGAGAAGAGGAAAGCAGCGTGACCTGGAGGAGCACAGGCCATCATGACAGATATTTTATTCAGCAAAACCGAATAGCGTCAATGTCACCTTCACAAAAGGACCTCCAGCTGCTATTGATTTTAGTAACAGAAAACAGTCTCAGAGACGTGCCCATCTCCTCATATATAGTGATCTGTTAGGTGCTGTTGCTCACACTATTTACACTTTTTCATATTTCAATAAAATTTCTCACATGTCTAATCCTGAGCCACTAACAGTTCATATCTCACACTCAAAATGTATTCAGAGTTTAAAAACTCTTCCCTGAATAGAGAATGATATTTACTAGAATATTTCTTAAGGGGAACACAGTGGAATGGCTCCTTTCCTGCGGACGTGTTGATAAGAGAAAATAACTGAAATTCTCCTCCAAACATTTGTGACTGAATACATTAAAAAAAAAAAACACACACAATGGAGGGCATTCATACTGAGCTCTTAAACACATGCATCACCTTCACTTTTAGCACAAGAGAGGTCTTGTGTACCGGCACATATGCGGATGAGTGTTTGCATTTCAAAATATCTTTACTGTGAGGGAGATCTGCAGTGTGTCTTACAGCTCAGTGCGCTGGGGCTCAGGACTCAGTGTTGGTCCCTGAGTTCCTCCCCTCACTCACACACAGCACTGCGCAGACGCTGTGAGACTCGCGTGAGGAAACAGTGATGCTGTGTCATCTCAGACGGAAATGCAAGTCATGCCATTGTTTAGTGAATACAAAAAACATTAAGGATCATACGTTAAAAGATGCTCACTGGTTACCTGATAATAAAGTCATATTACACCAAATCAACTGTTATTT
>CM056198.1:5929838-6011559 GCA_029692085.1 Gymnothorax javanicus
TTTTGTTGTTGCTTCTTCTTGGCAGCATCATTTCGGCGCTCCTCTGAAACCAGTGTTCAGCCCAGATCTTTGTGCCCAGCTGTTACTCTGACACTAATTATTCTGTCTCTGGAACATAAAGATTCAGTTTCTATTAACATAAATTGGCTGGGACTCGGAATCGAGTACCTTTTGGATATAGACACACACTCGCACGCACACACACACACACACACACACACACACACATGCACTGGGCTTTAGTTTTCCACGCCTGACCCAACACCTTTTCATCAATCAATGTCTGGCTCATGGTGCTATACATCTTTTATTACAAAAATGTATTTTTGGCGAGGAATCAAATGAGATTTAACAAACTGCATTGGTTTCTGAGCAACTCAACACTGCATTACAATGGAGTTTTATGTCATGTTGAAATATCCATTTTCTAATTACAGTTTTCTCAGGAAACCACTCTGTTGTTGATAACAAGATCCTCCCTCACTGAGAAACTGGTGCTTTTCATTGCTCTTTAATTCAGCAATTAAAAGCATGTTCCCCTAATGAAATATAAATACTGCTCTCACACCTCTTTTAAATAGATGCCTGTTCCTCTAATCACTATCATAAAGCTCTGTTACCATGGCTGCGATGATTGATGGGCTCTGGGATTCCTCATGGTGGTCTCTGTGCATCTCATCACGCAGTCTTACCTGAGATTCCTAAGAGAAGGAAGAATTTCAAATGGTTGAACAGATGCAGACTGTAAACTGTCAAATATTCCCATACTGGATGCACAAGAATAAAATTTCTATTGATCTTAGTATCTAACTTATCGCTTAACTATAAAGAGCTACTTTGCTGAGTGGATAAGAATGTCCAGTATAAATAATCTGTTTGCCTGTATCACACAATCCTCATTTATAGTATGCTGTAGACATTAAAAAATGAAGAAGTTTTCTAGTTAAAACGTGGGAAATATGATATTGAGTGTGTGTCCGATGAGTGTAGAGGATAAAGTGGAGTTATGAAGTATCCTAACATGAAACATTTCTGAGGAAAAGTGCAGATGCGTCCCAATACTTCTTTCCCCTCCTCATCTCCTCCCCCATACTTCCTGTTAGGAGAAGACAAGTGGAGGAAAGGAGGACACTTCCTTTTTCTGAGATTTTTGCCTGCAATCCGTGATTTAACCCTTTCAGCGCCGCGGGCAACTATAGTTGCCCAATGTTGTAAGATATCAAAGTCAGATGCTGTTGAAAACCTATCATGTGGCAACTTGTTTAAAAGAGCTCCCCCGGGGGAGCTCTTTTAAACAAGTTGCCACATGATAGGTTTTCAACAGTTCAGGATAACTACATTTTTTATTCCTTGAAAATGTATTCGGCGCTCAAAGAGTTAACAGATTATGTTTCCAGACTGACCACAAGTTAAAGATCAGTTAAAAAGGTCATCAATCTTGATCTGGCAGCACAGAATTTTTTAAACCTTCAAAATACAGTCAAACAAATGGTAAAAAGCAGGTTGTATTTTATCGCAGAAAAGACAGAAACATTTAAAAAAATTTGAAGAGCTGTGAACAGAAGAGGGATTAGATGAGGGGGCACTGTTTTAAAGGGCTGTTTTAAAGAGACCATTACAGATAATTAAAGTCTATTTTGTACTGTTTTCAGCAGTAGGGATGGATGAGAGATAAGAGATTGGACAGGAGATAAGGGATTGGAAACGTGGAGCTGCAGAGGCCGGGACACTGATGAGATAATGAGTCTGGAGGGGATGAGTTTGTGGGGTAACAGAGTGGGACATTAGTGAGCAGAGAGATGGATGATGGGAATGGTGCCAGAGACAGTAACAGTGCAGGAAATCCCAGCTCCTGCAGCACCAGAGCACCAGCAGGGTCAGGGATGGTGGTCACACTGTCAGCTCACTGCAAGAGCGTTTCAGCGCAGGTTCTCCCCGTGTTTGTGTGGTTTTTCTGTGGGTACTCCTGTGTTCTCCTACAGTTCTAACTCATGAATGAGGGCTAATTCAAGAATTATGTATGTGTGTGAGTGAATGGTGTGTGTAACAGGAAATGGATTGGAAAACTGCCCACGATGTCTTCTGACTCTCTCCCACTGGATACTGGGATAGCCTCCAGCTCCCGGGGAACTTGTCTAAAAATTGGTGGGTTAGGAGATGGAAGAATGGATGGATGTTTATGCATACAGAACAAAGAGAGCTGTATGTGTGAGAGAAAATGAAATCACGAATAGAATATAACACAACTAATGTGCAGTAAGGGGTGACCTTTACCCCGAAATCCAGCTCAACCAACTTCAGTCCTTCAGTTTCATTGTATCAAAACTATGATCTCAAGATTTTGTTGATCTGCTTTGTCAAAGTGCATTAACAGCGATCAACCCTAAAATGTAGGTCAAGGCAGGAATCAATTCTTTCAGTTTCATACTTGTTAAGACCCTAAAGCTTAAATTTTAGGCTAACAAAACACAGAGTGATTGTGACACCAGTAAAGGCTTCACCAGTCGGCAGCGAGTCTCAATGCTCTGTCCAATTGTCAAAATAAATTTATTGACTCATGACTTCTGTTCTGAGAGCTCCCTGCAGGCCCCTGCAAGCATGCTTTGCACACGAACCCCTCAGGAGACAGAACAGAGCTGTTCAACAGTGGCATCCATGTTACGACACTGCTCTACCGCAAAAAGACAAGGCAACCAGTTTTAACATTCAGTGACGGAGTAAAAACAAGCCGTTAACAAGAACAAGCTGAGATTGGAAACCTCTGCCAAGGCTGAATGATCCCCTAAAACCCCTGCCAAAGATTCTTCTGTATTATCTGTTCTTTTCATGCAGCAGGAATCTATATCATGTAAGAAATAATTCAGTGTTGGTTGGAAATCCCTAGCTCAATTAGTTATTTTACAATAGCGACATACAGTATGGGTATGCACCTCACTTTTGCGTCAGTTAAATCCCTGGATCCCGAAAGATTTCTGCATCCAGATCAGTTTGCCATATTTTCTTGACATCATTGAAGTAATATCCAACGATTTTTCATTTCAAATCACCGTTTATTTGTGAAGGTGTGGCACCATTTGTTGCAATGGTGAAGACTCCTTCAAAAAAATCCTTGATCCGGATCCGGATGGCTCCCAAAATCTGATCACCTCATTAGAAAAGCTAATCTCCACGTCTGTTACAACTCTCAAGCAAATCCATCCATTACGTTTTGGCGTAATCCTGCTAAATAACTAATAAACAGATAAATAAACCAACAAACATGACTGATCACATATCCTCATTGGTCGAGTAATGAATGAAGTACAGCAAACAAAACTGAGATGGAGCTGGGGTGGCAATGGTTTTGTCAAAAGGGTGATGAAGCAAAATGATGTTTAGCATTTGGAGCTTAAATAGACTGAATGATTTGGCAATGAGCAAATGGGCTGTCGAAATCTTGGCATGCATAGTCAGCTGAGCAGTAAGCTGAGTATTGTGCGATATGATTGGCTGGGAGTCAGCATTGTGGTGCAGTTGACTGCATGTCCTGTCTGAACTTTGCCTGCTGCGCTAGCTCCATTTGTTTCGCACCAATCATTGGCCATGTTATTGGTTTTGTATGTGATGAAAGACATTGCATGAGCAAAAGGTCTTGGGAAATCTGGCCCTGATATATTGACATGTCTGTGACGTGTTTAGTGGTGGGACTAATGTCAAACTCAAAACCTAATTAACTGCCAAAGCAAAGGAAATACATTTGTCCAATCGATTGAAAACAGCTGGTCCCCTTTATGGAAATGTCATTTCTTTCCTCTGAATTATGCATTTATTCTTTCATTCTTAAAACAATCACCCAGATTGGCTGCAAATCATTAATATTCCCTAGGAGGAAATAATTCTTAGAAGCCTTTTACCTCTTGAGTACATTAGAAAAGGAAAGTGCCGAGGTGCAGCATTCCAGGATAATAATGCTTAGTTGAAATATGACTGTGAATTTTGCTCTGTTTTCATTTGCTTAAGAATACTGTATGAATCTCAACAGCCTTTGATTATTATTTTTTTGTGAAGACTTTGCCTTTAGTGTGTTTAATAAACAGACGGAAGGAGACACGCAGTTTCAGTAGATCGGCAGCCCCAAGTAAATTAATGAGGGAAAAAATCCTTAATGATAGCTTGATGTTGAATTAAGAAAGATGTATCAAGAATTGTGAAGGATTTCTCCTTTTTCTGATGGCGGAATGACAGCATATAGATTTATAAGTGTACCATGACAAGAGAAAAACAGCAGTAATTGTCAAGAAATTGAGTTTGGCTTGATCGATGTTTCTATATTGTCACAGGAAGATGAAGTGTAACAGAGCCAGATACAGTAAACACTGATAGCGAGTGCTGCTGTTCGGACTCACAAACGCAGGCGGCTGTGTTGTGATGTTTGTATCCCCAACACAGCAGAGAAGCCCAGGGCGACAACGGCACGACAGCTGTTCTGCTCCCCACCCACATTGATCGCTGCCGATAAATAGCACCGCAAACTGGTCCTCATCTGTCAGTCAAAGAGGAGCAGAGTGAGTCAGTAGTGTGTCAAACCTGCCCACCCCAGGTTATACAGGCAGTCCGTCCATGTCTGTCTCCTGGTAGTGCATGTGAATACACAACCAGTCAAGTAGCCGACATTCCGTTTCCCCCTGCAGCGAGCCTTTAATCTTCCTGCTGATGTGACGGACACCAGGGGAGTTAACCTCCCTCCAGAACACATCCATCCCAATCATCTCTGTTTTTTCTGCCCATAGAGTAGATTCCTGGAGTTAAAAATAGAGGCCAAGGATAGAATGAGTGTGAATGACCTTCACATGCCCTTGAAAACAATGCATCTCTGCCTGTCAGAATGGCGGTTGGATTACATACAATTCGCATGTGGGTTACTTCCCTCGCCCTTCATAATCAGGGTTTTTATGTGGGTGTACATATCAAAACCCCACACAAACTACAGATTGACATTAAATATGCATTGATCTGATTAACATGGCGTATGTGTTACATACTTGCATGAAAGGTTGGAGGGAGGTCTCTTTAATCTTCATTTGCACTGGGACTGGGGCAGAAGGCTCTGGAAAGCAGGAGAGCAGATGTGTGAGTTCAGTGCATTTGGGTCACAGTGTGCGTCAGCATGGGATTTGGGTTCTGGTTTATTATTAAAGATTCTATCACAATGCAATATACAACATTCTCTGGCTCGCATATGAAAAGTATGCTTGAACTGGAGAGATACAAATTCATTGGCAAGGGATATCATTTTGGTCTTGGGCCTGAACTGTTCATAAAAAAGGCAAAGGGTAATTTTACTAATTAATTCTGTTGTATAATAAATTATTATCGCAAACCACAATCATAATAAGCAACATTATCAATTATTTAGGAAATTAATGTTACCTTTGTGCGTAAAATTAAGTTTCTTTCAAAAACATGAAACCTTTTTCAGGGATTCAACACTTTTCAACCCAAATGTGCATAAACACTGAATGAAATACAGCTATACTTCTGAATTTTCCCAGTGAAGAGCACTTATCTGCGATGTGCTTGAGAGGGGCGTGCACTTTTTTTCAGTACCCAGTCGGGCAGGAGTTTTTGTGTTGAACAGGAGGAGGTACATAAACACTTCTGCAACTCTGCACAGTTTCTGTTGATACTGACAGTAAAATATTCAAACTGGAAAAGTATTGAATACAAACACAGCAAATGCTTCTAAAGCATCTTTTATTGTAATACTGGCCATCACTGCCCGTTCAGCTGCCTGCTGTGAAAAGACTGAATAGTTCTGAAAACAGTGTTTCCTGTACATGCTTATGTAAGCTTTAAAAAAGCTCTTATTCTGTTCTTGGCAGGAAGGGCACAGTCTGGCCCGACATCCATGGATATCAGTGCCTGCCTGTCTGACTTCACTTAATTACTTACTTAATTAATTAATTAATTAATTGATTCACCATTCGTTGGTCGGTCAAGTCTACTGTCCCCTTCGGCCGCTGCTCTTTTAAATTGATTTGGCCTGAACAGTCATCAGGGGGTGTTGACAGTAGAATGAACACAAGAATGAACATTATAGACCTCACCGCTGAATACTCCTGTCACAAACTGCCCTCAAGTTTGTTTATAGACCATAGACGGTCCAGCCATACTATATTAGGTTATGATGTAGATTTGTTTTTCGTGCATAGAGGCACATTAATCCTTAAGTGTACGTTTCTTTTTGTGTGTGTGTGTGTGTGTGTGTGTTTGGCAGGTTAATAATGGGGAATGTTCTAGACTGCCCAGTCTCTTTCTGAAGTTCTCACAGACCCCTGTGCTAGTTGCTCAGCTCACACCAGAGTTAGACACCATTGCAGCGACTGTAGCCATAACTGCTAATTGAATTTGCTCTAATACAGAAGAAGCAGATGGTAAGTTTTTCTGCCAGAACTGAAATAGGCCGTTGGATGTATTTTAGTCTCCAGCATCATCTCTGCTAGAACAGAACTCTGTCATGGTCTCTACTTTTCAAGTTTACTTTTATATCATTTGTTTTGACTGGAGCAGAGAATGTAGATATTTCAGGCTGCAGTGTAGCAACAAAAACACCACTGCAGCAGGTTGGCCCTGGAGTCAGTTCATTACACCCACATCGGCCCCTAATATTAGCTCTGAATTTGAGCATCAGCTAACTTTCTGTAATGCACTGAATAAACAATTCAGGATTAAGTTAGGTGGCACATTCAATCCTCTTGGTGTCATTAGTTGCACAATTTTGCCACTGTTTAGGCCGTTTCTACCACTGTGCTGATCAACATCAAGTCTCTATGCTTATGATGAACTGTACTCACGCAGAACTACTCACTGGGATTAGCTTTCTTATCTACTGATCCAGTTAGAGTGAATATAGCTTATCTTTAATGTGCTTACATGTGTGTGGACAGTTACGCCTCTCGATCAGTGTTTCCAAACCCTGCCTCTGGATCACCCCTGCCCTGCACATTATATATGTCTCCCTGATTTAAGGTACCCGAATCAGCTCATCAGGTGCTGTACTAATGAGCTCATCACCTGAATCAGGTGTGTTAAATCACAGAGACATTTAAAATGGACACTGGAGGGTTACTGCAGGAACAGGGTCGGGAAACACTGCTCTAAATATCCTCAGTTATTTTGCACAGACAGACGTCAGCCGGTATGTCCTGCACAGAGCAGCGATATGTTCAGAGACCCAGACATCACCTGTGTCAGACCGAAATAGAGCGAATTAACGAGAGCTTTGGGCTGACAGGAGCATGACTGCCACCTTCCTGTCTCCACGTACGAGCCCTGAGGTGAGCTGTACACCCACAGGTCTCCCTGTACAAATCTGTGCGCTGTCAGGCCCGGACTGAGGACAGCATCTGATGTAGTTACACTGCTGCCCGGTAGCCAGAGGTAAAGTTAGCCTTTCTGCTAACGCACAGAGCTGAGCTCCACTCCACACTCACTTATCATACTAAATCAGCTCTAATGCGGTCTAAGTTTAGCAAACGGCACAGATGGCTCCAAAATCACTTAGAGGAAAAAAGATTTTGAAAATAATTTGTGCTTCAATAAGTACTAAATTACATGCGGGGATGCATACGCCACAACTCCACACTGCCTTGCTAAAAATGGTTGCCAACACCTCCCACAATCCAAAACATGCATCCTAGGATAAATGAAGCTCTGAATTGTCCCATATAATGTGTAACCCTTGCGCTGGATTGGCGAGCTGTTCAGGGCGGGTCCCTGTCTTTTGCCCACAGTCTGCTGGGATTGGCTGCAGCTCCCCCGCGACCCTGATGAGGAAGAAACGGTAAAGATGATGGACAGACGGATGGATGGATGGATAAAGAGGGTGCTGAGCTGGAAACTCCTTTAGTAGAGTTATTTTACAGGGGTTTGCATCATTCATTTCACTGATTCTGCTCCTTAATCCTTCCCCAGGTGCCGTACTGCGTGTATATTTCCAGAGCGCGGCAGATGGACCTTTTTACAGGTGTTTCATCCACCAGTGTTATCTTTTTCTCCTCTGTCTAATCAAAGGAAAATATCGGGTTAGATTTTGCATCCTGCTGTTTAGAAAAGATGGAGAATGTTGCAAATGAAGCATTTTCAGTCCCGCACACAACTTCAGTGATACATATTTCAGCTGGTGTAAATTCTCACTCAACCTTCTCAGTTAGTGTCTGACACAAATCCAGTTATTTTTTTTTAAATTAAATATCACACCAAACTACCTGAAGAAATTAGCCCATCAATGCCAGTATTGCAGTAAATGACATCAGCAAAGGTGTAGATGAGAGCAGAGTGTGGTTGCCCAGCAACAGCAGAAAATACACCCCCACAGCTGTTATAGTGTGAGTTTAATGGAAATAAGACAGGTTACGCACTTTATGTTTTCATGTGGATTCAGCATGTTTGGTTAGATCTGTCCCTGTGGAGACCGAAGGTAGCAGATGTCATTAATCAGGGTGACATACAGGCTCGTGTTTAAGGTGAAACTCTGTGCTCATTAAGGTCAGTTACTGCACTAAAGCATTTGTTATTAGTCTGATTGAGTGAATGAAACCTGTGACCTTCTGTTTGACCAGACCAGTGCAATTCCACTTAAACTCTATGAATTCCCCAGGGCGAATGTGAACACTGAAGTGATGGATATGGGTGAGGGGTCAATCAAACACACAAATGCACACAACTAATAAACATGTGCACGTCTAACAGAAAACACTTGTGCTTCAGTAAACATGGCTTTTAGCCCATTTAGAGCTGGGGTGGGGAGTCTCACACAGACAGGGACAGTGTGGGTGCAGTCTTTCACTCCAACAACACAGGAACACACCTGTTTCCATGTTCCTGTCCTATCCTGTTCCCCTCAGTCTGTTCCTGTGTTCCTGCCCCCCTCTTCAACCCTGTTCTGCCAGCCCTACATGTACCTGGTTGCTGTGCTCCAAACTCCTGCCCCATGACCACGACCAGCCTTCTCTACATTGTCTTCCTGTGTACTAAACTAATCATTAAAGTGACTGCACCTCAGCAACAGGTAGCATCTGGTTTCCACATCTTGACACACTGATATTTGTTGATCCATCTCTACAATCTTATGTGCTAATCTTTCAATGTGTCAAGTGTTTGTTTTATATCTGTATTTATTCTCTATACAGTTCACTGTATTGTTCACTGTGCAGTCCTGCACTTGAGCAGTACAGTTATCCGATAGTTGCGAATGCTGCTTGTGCAGTTCTCACTGGCTGCAGGGAACTAGCTGACAGCAGGAGGCGCTGTGGCGTGATGACTGAATCCCTCCATCGTGGGCTGTGTTACAGGGATTGTGCACTGCCAGCAGGGACGCTATCTAATGTCACTGTAGCACTGATGAGGTGCGGGGAATTTTCTTAATTCAAGGAGTGATGGTCTTGATACAAGAAACAATGACAACAAGTACAGAGATCTCTGATGGGTTTTAATGAGTTTTAAAACAGCTGGCTGGGACGTGGTCATGTACCTAACGTTAAAATTTTTGCAACATAAGTAGACTTTTATATTGGCTTTCAGGTACAAAGACATGGTTTCTTGTCCTAAAGGCGCTGAATTACACTGACCAATGATATGAAACCAAAACAAGGAAGAACTCATCTGACCATCGCGGACACACAAGGAGGGAAGGGAGAGCAGGACATGTCTGGGCTTTTTTGTCTAGTTGGTGATTAAATCATGATCCTTCCCATCTGATTTAGAAATCTAAGTAAACATGTAGAGAGTTCAGTGAGTTTACATGTGAGTTTATATGAGTTAAACACTCCTTCTCTTAAACACAGTCCATAAAGGTCATGATTCAGTTCCAAACCAGAGGGGGGCCTGATTATGGTGAAGCGCAGTTTTTAGGAGGATAAGCCACCCATTACACAAGAAGGGCATAATTATAATTCTGTCATGGTGACAATGACATCAGTATTGAAGTTGCCTTAATCCTGACAGACAACCGTATGAAAGGACCTTTAAAATCGCTCAGGGCCCAATATGCTTTTCTCTTCCAAATGTTAGAAATGACTCAGTTTTTTGTGGCGACTGGAGCCAGAGTTTATCCTCATTAACACAGGGTGCTGCTCAGCTCAAATCTCCCACACAAGAGAACATCGAGCAAAGGTGCCATTAAAATTACAGGTTCAAGCTGCTATATTTTACTGGTCCATCAGTTTAAATAAGCCTCAGTGACCTTCATTACCTTGGCACGACACCTGTCATGAGCATGAAGGATTCCTGTGACATTAAGTCAGTTATGTAGTTTGTAATGTGACCTTAAAATTGTTTGGAATGTCTGTCTTATGACAACTTGGCATTAACCAAGACAACGCAGCCTGTCAGTGTCTTTAAACCTCACCGGAATGGCCCTTAATGACAACAGTAATAAACATTCATAACATTCAATCCTTCTCGCACAGGACAGTTGTTGTGTCATGCTTAAGATGGCGTCGTGTCAGTGTTATGCTCTCATGCAAACCCCTGAAAATAAAGTGTCACACATTTACTTTATCTGCTCCCATCTAAGCCTTCTATTTCTGGAGGAAATTGGCAGGAAATAAATACCCACATCAGCAAAGCCCTCAGAGATGATACACAGCAGATGTATGAACTCCTGCGTCACATGACTGAGGTGAAAATGGGAGATCAGCACCCTGTGATGTCATAAAGTAGGACACCAATATAACACGGCTGTGGCATCTCAAAATTTAAATTAGTCAGCTGTCTTGCAACCCGAGAAACAGGAGAGGAAATGAAGATGCGCTTTTAAGTGTGAACAGTGATCAATGATCTAGAGTTTTCTGAGAGCCAAAAATATTTTGTTTTCCGAAGAATAAAGTAAATATAACTGATACAATATTTTACATGTGTCTAGATGCTAAGAAATTGCTGAGTTTATTTATTTATTTTTGGCCACACTAAAGATTAAGTGTTGTTTATAAAGGCTTTATACAGCATGTATAATGCCTTCATAAATGAGACAGAATGTCTTCATGAATCATGCATAAGCAAACGTCATACTTTGTGAGGATGTGTTATTTCACCCTTTACATAGCATGACAATTGCTTATGTTTGATTTATGAAGACATTATGTCTCATTTATGAAGGCATTATAAATGCTGTATAAAGCCTTTATGAGCAACACTTAATCTAAAGTGTGACCTCATTTCTTTTCCTGAGTTGTAAACAATGTCATTTCCCTTTGGAAGCTGTGCATTTAAAAACTTATTAATTTATTAATTTATTCATTCTTTTTTTTTTTAATACAAAACATGGAGCCGAGGGGTGGAATTCACATTTCTGAGGTTAATAGGCCAAAATACTTTCATTTTTTAAAATTAATTTATTTACTCATTAATTTTTTGATTCAGTTAATTTGATGCCTATGAAGCCCAAGCATCTTCAAAGCTGATTCGACAGAAAACTGCACTTTTGTGAAAGGAGGGATTAAACATCATGGCAACATCACAGGGACAGAGCTTCAACATTCCAGGTGTAGCGCACACACATCATGCCCTACAGAATGGTTTGTTCTTGTTTTGGCAAAGATTCATGGCTTCTATTTTCTGTCTCGGTCACCTGGTGCTACAATAGGCATTATAAAAGCCAGATCTAGGCAGCTGGGATGTTTGCCAACAGCAGCTGTTCACCCAAACACGACCGACACATTTCTCTGATTCACTAACTGCAACGTGCTTTTCTGCTTTTGGTAGCAGCTATAAACGTTTGTACCATTCTATCACTCACACGACACTATCGATTCAGCGGGTCAGTGGAATGAAGATAAACATTTATTTCGAAATGTTCAAATGCTGTGTAACCAATGGAAAGGCATTTCAATGGCTCAGTTATGACCCGGCACAGGTTCCTGGGGTGTGTGTTAGACGAGCCATCATTGCCCAGAGTGCATTGCTCGATTGCGGCTCTAACCTACCTGTTATAATGTGCACTATAACTGAGATTTACATTTCACTGACCAATCGAGGCCTCAGTAACTCAAATAACTATAATCATCCACTCGAGTCAATATACAAAAAATACTTTAGTAAATATAGAAACGTCTTTGGAATTGTCTTGAGAGCACCAATCACAGACATTACAAACTTTATTCTTTACATATCCCAAGCACTGTTATACAAAATATGTAACAGTGGCTAAATATCAATATGTGTGGTTTCAAAGATGTTCTTGCCTATTGCTTTTGTTATATTACACAATATGCACTCAGACATCTTAATAGCAGTATTTACTGTGAGAATAAAATCCCTTCTCAGAGACAGAAGGCTTGGTCTGCTGTCTGGAGCAGGGCTGTTCTACACTGTGACTTTTTTCACGAAGTATTTGGACAAACAGATGTAAAACATACTTATGTCATCCCTCTCCCACCTGTTACAATACAGACAGGGCTAAAAATAGCACAACTTCTAAGAGACAGATGAAAACCAGATAGATAGATATACTTTATTGAACCCTGTGGGGTAATTTGTCCTCTGCATTTGACCCATCCTATAGTTAGGAGCAGTGGGCAGCCACAGAGCAGCGCCTGGGGACCAGCTCCAGTTCTTAAGCCAGTTCCTTGGTCAGGGGCACTGGTTGGAGTGTTCCTATAATGCATGTTTTTGTGGGTGGGGGAAACCAGAGCACCCGGAGGAAACCCACGTGAACACGGGGAGAACATGCAAACTCCACACAGAAAGGCCCCATGCCGGATTCAAACCCACGACCTCCTTGCTGTGAGGCAGTATTGCTAACCACTGTGCCACCTTGCCGCCCCACTGTCCTCTATGTGATGATAGAGGAGCCAGAGTTAACAGTATTCTTATTTACGCTTGTGAAACAAGGACAGCCCTGTTATATCTGTTCACTGAAAATAAAATCACTCCTTATTACGGAGGCGCAAATTGGAAATGACATGCGAGGATTATTTTTTGTTTGTATCATTAAGATACGAGCCGAGTTTATACAGTTTAAGTGGAAAAACATTCTCTATTTATCTACACTCTGTAAAAAGTTAGAAAAAAAATAGATGTTTCCCTGTCCTCTCTTAATGAGTTATCAGGCATCGTTTAATTTGCCTTTATAAGAAAACTGCAGCCTGTTCTGTGTGCTGCTGAATAGGTGTCTGAAGACACTGAAAATAATACAGCAGCATTTAACATCTCTTCTGTTCTCTGATTAAATTTGATCATCGATGTGGAACAGTGATCTCAGACATGTGATACCTTGCAGGAAGATGGCATTAAATATAACACTAATGGTGCAGGAATGACACTCTGCAGTGATGGTAGCAAATGATAAAGCCAATTACTCAAAGAGTGCAAGGATTTAATACAACTGTGATCTCACTTACGTATTCACAGAAACTGCCAATAGGAAAGTGACGCTCTTGACAATAATTTATTTTATAAGTGCCATATGGGAACAGGCACTGATATACTGGGGGTTTAGGCTCAAAAATGACATATCCACCCTGACACACACACACACACACACACAGATAGACCTGTCGACAGAGGAGTCGGGGAAATAAACTGTAAATTCCATCAAAAATTCAGAACCATGTAATGTCTGACTGATAAAAGGAAATCCGTCCAATCCTGTCCGATCCCGCCTTCCCTTCTGGCACAGCCTGCACTCATCGACGAAAACCTCACAAGTGAGATAATATCTGACCCAAACGTGTACGGTCCTGAAGGGTTTGTGCTGGTGAGGAGTTGGAGTAACTGAGCAGAAATGAGGTAAGAGAAGTTCCTCTCTTTACTCATGCAGTGACAGATGTTGCTGATGCGAGGAGAGCTTCTGCCATCTGTGTGCTGGAGTGTGGGAGAAAAGCTGATGCTTAACAAGGAGCGCAGGGCTTCGCCCATAAGCTCACCTCCCTGTCCTCGAAGCATAGTCCTCTGCTGGTGTTAGCAGGCTGAAATATAGGTGTAGTTGTGTAGTAAAGTAGCGCCTGCATGCAACGTGTGCAACATTATTCTTGCGTTGACTTATGATTCGTGAGTGCTGCATAGGTCTACTGTCTGAATGGTCATTGACCAAGGAATGTTCTTGACCCTCATCAATGCAAATCAGTCAATTTTTTTTTTTTTCACAATAGAATATGAATATTCAAGGAAGAAATTGAACTAAAAGCAATTGCTAAAATGATGTTGGTTGAATTACTGAGTGGGTTCTTGACAGGACACTACGGGTTTAATCCAGAGTTTTAATTAAGGCTTAATGAGGCATGAAATGCAATCCAGTCACAGGGTCTTTGAACAGGAAGATATTATATAAATGTGGGTAGCGGTGTACAGTTGATTCCCTGAGGTGGTCTGGTCAGGCAGGTTAAATTAGATCAGATATGAGAGCAATGTTCTGGACTGACTGAAATTCTGACTGGTTTTGAAGGGTCCTGATGCCAGTCTTGCAATCTGTCCTCCTCCACACATTATTATCCAGAGGATTACAATGAGATAGAAGTCACTATGCAGGGAAAAACTACAGACGGGAACCAGTGCCTTTGTTTGATGTGTAGCAGTGGCGGCTCATGAACTGGCAACGGGGGAAGCTCAAACAATCCCTTAAAATAAATGGTCATGACCTGTTTTCAATCATTCATTTAAATTACCATTACAGAAACTCTGAAAACTCAGGTTTGGCCAGACTCTAACCAGCTTGTTTGGATTTTTTTTTTCTAACTTTCTGTCTAAGACAATTTTGTCCCTTTTCAGCTGAAGAGATACTGACGTTGGAATGTATTGAGCTGGAATGATGCAGTTTAATGGATTTCAACTGTAAGTCAAGTAACTGATGAAGAGAAATGACCTCTGGCCGGGCAGAGTGAGTCAGAGCATTCTGAGCAAATGTTTTTGAAGCTGCCGTACTGTTCCCTGTGCCGTACTGTCGACCTCCTCAGGTGGCCCGCGCAGTGATGTCAGCAGGACCCCTCAGGTGGCCCACGCAGTGATGTCAGCAGGACCCCTCAGTGGGGTTTGGGGGTCGGGCCAAGGAAACAAACTCAGCCTCTGAGGCTGCTGCCAGCCAGGATAGGACTTACTGAAGCTGTCATGGTTCTGGATGTTTGTGCGTGTGTTTTGGACTTTTCTTTGCGGCTCTCGTCCCGGGATGATATCGAGTTCTTGGGCCATCGAATTCTTTACCCAGCTGGTTGATTGAGCTGGGGCGGCGCTTCCCCAGAATCTATATAAGCAGGATGTCCGGCACAACTCCTTCGCAAGAGTGTCTGTTTGTAGCTAAGCACTATAGCCGAAGATACAGTATCTGTAGTCAGGTTTTGTTTGACTTTCTATCTTCTAATTATTGGAGTTTCTTCTCCCTTTTTATATCTCACTTTGCTTCCGTGGTTCGGACTATTATACGTCCTTCGGAAGCGTGTGTACTTTCGTTTGGTGTGTATTATTCTCTGTGTTTGTACTGTGTCCGTGCTACTCTCTTTCTCTCCGTCGTTGCACCTGGCCTCCGTATTCCACCGGCCATTACAGAAGCTTGTGGATGTCTAACTAGATGTGTCTATGCCTTTGAAAACTAATGAACTTACAGGCATTAAAGTAGGTAATCACTAGTCTTTGCCTTTTTTTGGAGGGGTGGGGGGCTACAGCACTTTAGTGCTCATCTGTTCTGGTCAGAATTCAAATCAAACCAAAATGTATGTCAGAATTGCATCTATAAATGTTGTGAAAGATGTATTCTGCATCTATGCTGGTGCTTCCTCACTTTATTCCAGTTTTTGATGCTGCCTATCATGTGATTCAATTCCACAAAATGAATAATTGTTCTGGAATTTGTAGATAGCTATTATCTGGGGTTAAATCATACTTATGAGGACAGACAAAATCTGTTAAATTTTCCGATGTCACAAAATTAAATGTATGGTGTCCCACTAGGGTCAATGCTAGAACCATCTCTCCTCTGAAAGTGGTGCCGCTGGGTATTATCATATGAGAAAGCAGTGGTGAGTTTCTTTGCAGTGATGATGACACTTACCTGACAAATATCTCTTAAGTCTGCTGGAGTGTAGATCTTGTGTTAAGAGGCACATTTTGCTCATATAAAGTCTCCCTCACTTTTGTGCTGTTGCTCTTACTCTCTCTCTCACATAAACTTCTCCTATACGTTTTCTAGTGGCCATATAACTGGATCATAGTTCTCTAAACTCAATTGTACTCCATGTGAGAAGAGGATGGTGTACACAGTTTTGCAATCAAAGGGCATGGCTTCCTGTGGGTGACCCTGCAATACAAGTCCAGCCCTAAACACAATGTGATTTTAACTATCCACCATCCACACAGTAGTCATTTCCAATAAATAAAATGCATAGTCATGTGTCTTTGTGGACAAGGAGAAAGGAAAATAAATAGATAAACAATAAGTTCAGTCAATATTTTGTCATATTTGGAAGCCGGCCAGCTCTCTGAGAGGTGATTCGTTAGTAAGGACTTGGAAGCAGAGGCAACCAGATTGTGGCAGGGGCAACCAGATTGTCAGCCAAAACTGCCCGATACTTGGAATTCATTAAGCCATTGATCTTAACTAATGTTTGGAATAAGAACAGCCTCAAAATTTGTCTTGCAGCAGTGGGCAAGGCTGTTGCCTTGTGACAAAAACAATGCTAGTTTGAATCCCAACCTGAAGTTCAATCACTAGTTGTCCGTGTTTAGTATCTGTGTTTATTATTTTTCTTGTTCATATGTTTTTTGTGTTCAGTTGTTATTATTTCAGTTGTCTTGATTTACCTTTCGTTTTCCCATTCCCCGTTCACTTCCCATGTGTTTTTGTTTTCATCTTCACTTCCACACTCGCCCTCCCCGCTCTGTCAGGCAGTAAGTTCTGTCAATTCCTCTGTTTGTAACCGTGCCCCGTAACACACTTCCCTGGGCACACACACCTGTGATCACTTCCCTGTTTCCCTTGTCTTCCCTTTATATAGTCCCAGTTTTCTTTAGTTTGTTGTAAGTTTTTTTGCAAGACCAGTAAGCACTGCAAGCCTTTCTTATTCCGCAAAGTTTACCAGCTTGATTCTATTTTTGTCCCATGGTTTTTTCCAGATTGCCTTGCTTCATGTGGACTGAAATTTTCTGGCTGGTTTTTGGATTTTTGATTCTGCTCTCCCTTGACTCTGGCAATCCTCCTGTTTGCTGTTGACCTGTGGATTGTATTGAGAGTTCACTCTGTAGTGTCCTTTTTTTGCCGCATGTTTTTTAACTAGCTTCTAACTGCACTGTCTGACTAAGAATAAACTCTCCGATTAACTTGAAGAGCTGATTTATTGCCAGTGCTTGAGTTTTGAGTCAGATTGTGGGCCCTTCAGCAAGGCACTAAACCCCTATGTTACTCCAGGGGGACTTTCCCTTTAATCTCACTGTCAGTCGCTTTGGAAAAATGCATCTGCTCTATGAATTAATACAAATTTAAGTCATGTAAGCCCGCCGGGATTTATTTATGCGTACATATACCTGCATTACTACTCTGTCTCCAAAAAAAAAAAAAAAAAAAATGGGAGGCTGTGTGAAATGCAGATATAAACAGAATGCAATCATTTTCAAATTATTTAAAATTTGTTTAATTGAAACTATTACAAAGACAATATATCAGAAAACTTTTCAAAAAAGTTCAGATGGGGGCATGTTTACCACTTTGTTTTATCACCTGTTCATTTCCACTCTGTAAGTGTTTGGGAACTGAGGACACCTACTGCTGAAGTTATGTAAGCAAAGTGTTTTCCCATTCTTGTTTGATGTAGGATTTCAGCGGTGCAATGATGCACCGGGGCCTCCTTTGCCATATTTTTCTTTCACAATGAGAATATTGTCAGTGGGTGACGGGACTGGACTGTAGGCGGGCCAATTTAACACATAGGGCCCTATCTTACGCCAGAGTCCCTAAACCCGTTATTTGGGGATTTTGCATTACGTAAGAGGCGTTCCCCCGCAAAAGTTGCTATCTTGCACACCTGCCTATATCCCTAAAACACCTGCGCTACCCGTTATATTATGCATAGGCGTGGTTTGGACGTTACACCAGTTAAACCAATCAGTGTGCCAGGTGTCATTGCCTTTAGGAGCAGGCTGCGCTATCCCAAATCCTCAAACCGAAACCCGTGATGGAGAGAGGAAGTTCGCCACGTTTCTCTGAAGATGAAGTTAAATTGCTCGTACATGAGGTCAAATCCAGACAGGGGAGGATCTGTTTTTGTTAAGTTAATCATGAATTGTATTATTTTATCATTATTATTATTATTATTATTATTTGACATTGACATATTGTTTAATGTTTGGCATGTAATAAAAAAAAAAACATCAAGCCTACCCCTTTTGTGATGGAAACTTCAAAAAAAAAAGAAAAAGAAAAAGATGCACTTCCAACTCCCTCTCCCATCTGAAATGAAGCATAGAACAAAATCCCATTTTAGAAAAATAAAATTTGGTCTATGCACTGGCACTCAACGACGTAACTTTTTTTCCAGCGAGAGCGGCATTTCAGAACTCTTCAGTGAATGAAGGTAATTCTGGTGACAAGTACGTGGTTTCGTCCGTTTACATTTTCCAATTGGACAGCTGTCTCTTTTTTACAGCAAGTTGCGTGACCAGGCTGCAAAAACAGGTGTGCGTACTTGACACCGAAATTACCTTCATTCGCAAGAGAGTTCTGAAATTCTGCTCTCGCTGGAAAGAAATTTACCATTGCTGAGTGCCAGTGCATAGACCTATTTATAATTAAATTATTTTTCTGTACCGAATGTAGCCCATTATTTTGTCGCTGTTAGATCGCATGGGGCAGAGAAGCCGTGTCTTCAATTGCCACTTGATTATTCTTGAATTGGAAAACGAGTTAATAAAGGAAAACCATCTAGAATTAGCCAGGACTAATTGTAGTCAATAAAGGGATGGATATTTTGCCCCAAATTTTCAGGTCTAGCGCCGGCCCTGATATTGTATATAATATATATCATTAATATATATTATATATAATAATTATATACTATTATAAAAGCGGAAAAAATGATTGATACAAAATACAAACAATATAGACTTACCTGAAAGGCCCAGGTAGCTGGTGCGCTGGTGGTACACGCGTTCTGGGCGTCTTCTATTATTTAACTGGCGATCAAGGCGATTTAGTACTATCTCTGCCATTTTCCCAGGGGTTCAACTGAGGCTAAAGCAAGGTGGCTTTTTATAGGCGAGTTAATTCGGGAAGTGGAGCCGCATGTGCATGTCCACATGTGTCCAAGTGGACGCGCATTGAAGCCGCCTGGGCACGCTCTTATAAAAGCCCAAATGGGTAGCCGGTGGTTTGAGGACCCGCTATACGCTTTCCCTAATGTGTGTAGTCAAGATAGCAATTGTAGGGAAAGCGCATAAACACGCCCATGGGCACACCTCCAGGCGCAAATAAGGGAGTCGGCATAATGCATAGCGGGTAGTGTGGCCGCAAGATACTGTTTAGGGATAGTGGATAGCTGCTAAATGTGTAATTAATGGGTAGCGGGTAGTGGCAACGGTTAGGGCAGTGTGAAAGATAGAGCCCCTAGACTCTTAGTACAGAGTCATATTGTTGTTGGTATACGTACGTGCGTTTTGCGGTGTTCGGCATTATCTTGCTGATATGAGCAAGGCTCTCCTTGAAAAAAAAGTAGTGCACCATGTCACTGTTTCTCTTGTAGCGCAGTCATCTGAGCCTCCACCTTCAGCTGCAATTGTGTGAGTTACACTTTTGTTTTTTAGGCGTTAATTCACTGTTTTCACTTGCAGCAGTTTAACAGAAGCATCTTTGGATGGCAGTACAGATTATGCGGTGGGTAGCACTGTTACCTCACAGGAAGAAGGTTATGGGTTCATTTCCTGCCTGGAGCCTTTCTGTGTGGAGTTTGCATGCTCTCCCAGTGTTTCCATGGATTTACCCCCACAGGCCAAAGACACGCGAGGTTAATCGGAGACTCTAACATGAGTGTGTTTGTCATTGGTGTGTGATTAATTTCCTGCTCCTGCTTAGAAAGATATGAGGGGTGATACAATGTAGCCTTGAAGAAAAGTGCAGGAAGTGTGGTTAAACTATTAGTAAACAAATTTGATTCCTAAAGTGTCTTCCCTCTTGGTGGGTTACTGCAGCCACTGGTTGTATACCTTGGTATACGTGTGAAAGCAAATATCTCTACCTAGCAATGGATGAGTTGTCAGTTAACCCTGAATAAATATAGCATCACTGCCTTAACACAAGAGCAGAACGAGGGGCAAAAATAGCAGCGATACCTATGCCTACTTGAGAAAGCAAACATCTCCACTCAGCGATGGATGAGTTGTCAGTTATCCCTGACAAGTATAGCATCACTCCCAGGACTAAAGTACAGAACGGAGGACAAAATCACTCGAGATTATAGCGGAAAGTCAAACCGTAATGAGAACGCGGAGCTGCCTGGACTTCATTATCGGCCGATTCCACACTGATTTTGGAGACTGCTCTGTCCTCAGATCGCTCTGCACGGCTGGTTAAGAGAAACCCTTCAAAGGTGTCCGAGCTTCTCTGATCAGCGCTGTTGTGGGCGTGTCTCTTGTGACACTTTCCTGTCTCGCAGCGCCATGTGAGCCAATCAGGTGGCATTCCTGGCTACTTTCAAAAGCCGGACAGATCCATACAAAATGAAACTCGACAGAAACACAAACATCTGGCTCCATATGCCATTACTTCAGTCAGCACACAGTAAATTCAGAATAGATTACTGATTCATGCCTGAATGTGTTGTAGTACATGCAGACATTTTAATATGCATGAATAATACAAATAAATGTCGTACGCACCATGCTGTGAGATAATGGCCCAGCCTTTCTAAATTGTGTCATTTCCTCTGTAACGTCTCTGGACAATAATCTTTAAAATACAGTGTTTCGCCTCGTTAATTTACTGTGAGCTACACACACTGCTGCACAATCCAATTTAGAAGCAGCACTAGAATCAAGAGTCTGTTCATATTTTAGGGGACTCATCCTTGAAGGAGAGAAGGGGGAGGGGGGTGTATTTGAAATGATCGGCTGCCTGTCAAATGTTTTCATGTTCATAACTCTGTGTCTTGGGCAAGATGGCCACCGATTAGATGGGAAATGACCACAGGATTTCTGTTATATAACAGCGTACATAGTTATACTGCCTCTGTGTCTCTGCTGAACCGGCTCACGATTGGTCTGATCTGTGTCAGCCTCTTTAGTTCTGCCCCCTGCAGGAGCTATGCACATCCCACCGCATTCTGCTGAAATCAGTAGAAGAAGAGCTATGGTCACGTTAGCGGGGATTCCAATGATGACGATGCTGGTTCCCTCCAGCTATAAACTCTGTTCCCCAAACTTCACCAACGGGTCAGATCTGGCTGCATTTCCTGAGCACATGAATTAAAATAAAAAGCTGTGAGTGGTCCAATTTTCAATTTACATACCAAAGTGTGTGATAAACATCCTTTAATAAAAGCTGAGAGTGCTATAATTTCCACATGGTGAAGCTTAAATGTATGAAAGTGCTCTTCAATAATAGCTGAGATTGTCCACTTTAATTGCATGTGAACAGATTTACTATGACTTTAAACTGTGGATTATAGAGCCAAATCAAGAAGAAATATGTAATTTCTCACCTGAATCTATTTCATTACCATCATTAACTGTGGAAATAAGTCACATAATATCTGTTTTCCTGCTCTTGCTTACACAGAGCCAGTATAATGATAGTAATGAGCTCAATATACCATGTTTAGTTTTTCTGTTGTACTTGACTGCAGCACAGTGATCTAGCATGAAAGACAGAGCAAAGGAAACGTTAAGTATTCACCATGTTTACTGCAGTTACATGACACTCTGTCAATCATACATGCAGGTCACTGGTATATGATATGGTGGCCGAGACCCGCCATCGCTGCAAACAAAAGAAACGCTGCAAACAAAAACAAACGCCGCTGCAAATAAAAAAAAAAAAAATGCAAATAAAAAAGCTACAACGGAAGTGGATTACTGGGGACTGTTTTTGCCGATGCACCGGTGTGAGAGAAGAAGACGAAGAAGAAGTAGAAGAAGAAACAAGAACAGGAGAATGAATTGGAAAACGAACGAGAAAGTAAGTGAAAATGTTAGCGTTTAATGTCACTACGTGTACTTTTTAATGTGTTATTTGGTTAGGCCATGTAGCCCCAGGTTTGAAGGTTTGAAGGTGAACTGGAGGATGCCGGTGTATTGTTAGCTTCGGCTAACGCGGAGAAACCCAGTGTGTGGGTGCGGAAAGACCCCTAACGAGAGGAGAATCGAGTTCGGTAGCTTTACTCCAATATGCAGCAAAACACAGTTACATGTACCACCGCACGCGCTCACTCCAGGGGGTTTACTACGAAGCAAGATAAGTGGGTTAGCGAGGTATGTCGAGCCTAAACCCAGGCTTTTTAATGTCACTAAGTGTAAGATGCCGGTGTATTGTTAGCTTCAGCTAACGCGGAGAAACCCAGTGTGTGGGTCGTGTTTATGGACAGTTGTGAGGAATGTAAAAATATAAAAACAGTAAAAAGCAACACTGTTGCTGCTAATAAGGCCAGAGAGGAAGTCTGGCAGAAAATTTCCGACCGTGTAAATGTGTAAATCCTCTGATGAAGGACTAGTGGAAATCACTCTAGTTTCTCAGCCAAATGAAACAAAGAGAAATTAAATTATAGATTGAATATTATGCGACTGATAAATACCAATAGTAAACTGCGTTTTATTAATTTCTTCGTTATTGGTTTAAAGTATTTTTTCCATTGCTTTTCTTTTATATGGCATGATATTAATAAAATCGTATCCCACCACTAACCCCAATCTGTTGCACTATTGCAATTTTACAGTAGTCCACTGGCATAAAATACTATTTAACTTAATGGTTGAATACGCTTTAACAGTTGCAGTACCAGCACTGTCAAGAGGACTTGGCAGCAAGTTAAAACAAAGCATGAGAACATTTTTCAAAGTGGCACGCACTATGCTGCTTTGCTTTCATAATTATTTAAATTAATTTAATGGCATGCTGTGAAAAATGCATAGAGCGGCATACAATATTCTTGCTTAGATTTTCTGAATCACCACCTGAATGTTGTCGGTTCCCGTGGCAAAAAAATAAATAAATAAATAAATAACGCAAAGTTATGCATACTGTTCGTGCAACTGCTTTGCTACATTGCCAATATATGGTTCCAGTAGATCGCATAAGTAACGAATTCCCTCAGCTGAGAATCTGTAGCGTTCATAGAGATTATCGTCAGAAAAAGCGAACGGGTCATGCCAGTCTCCCTCCGAAGAGAACGCGTACATTTAGGGCACCAAAGTCCACAGGATTATTCAATAAAGGTGACGCCAACTTCAAAGGAGGTGCTTAGTGATAAGGCAGCACACGTACAGCCGATTACAGCCGAAACTCGGCACATAACCTGCTCCCGACCAGGTTAAGTTTGCAGCGTAAGTAATCTAGCCATGTTTAAAGAGAGGCACCTTAGTGACATTGAAAAGCCTGGGTTTAGGCTCGACATACCTCGCTAACCCACTTATCTTGCTTCGTAGTAAACCCCCTGGAGTGAGAGCATGCGGTGGTACATTTAACTGGGTTTTGCTGCATATTGGAGTAAAGCTACCGAACTCGATTCTCCTCTCGTTAGGGGTCTTTCCGCACCCACACACTGGGTTTCTCCGCGTTAGCCGAAGCTAACAATACACCGGCATCCTCCAGTTCACCTTCAAACCTTCAAACCTTCAAACCTGGGGCTACATGGCCTAACCAAATAACACATTAAAAAGTACACGTAGTGACATTAAACACTAACATTTTCACTTACTTTCTCGTTCGTTTTCCAATTCGTACTCCTGTTCTTGTTTCTTCTTCTACTTCTTCTTCTTCTTCGTCTTCTTCTCTCACACCGGTGCATCGGCAAAAACAGTCCCCGGTAATCCACTTCCGTTGTGGCTTTTTTATTTGCATCGTTTATTTTTTTTTATTTGCAGCAGCGTTTGTTTTTGTTTGCAGCGTTTATTTTATTTGCAGCAGCGTTTCTTTTTATTTGCAGCGATGGCGGGTCTCGGCCACCGTAATATGAGGCCCTCAGGCAGAATTTAGTGGTCAAGTTCAACACAGAAACGGATGGCTAAAAAGTTGAGGTGAACATCAGTAATTCCTACTGACAAATAAGTGAAACAACCACAGGCAGAAAACTGGAGTCAGAGTCGACATCAGCTGAGTCTGTATGAGGCTACATCTGCATCAGGGAGAATACACCAATCAGAGCACAGAAACAGCACGCAGTAACATGGCCTCTATATAAGCAGATCCAGCTCCCTCACCTCCGCTGCGTAATCTTCCTCCCTCCTCATGCATGAGGTCAGAGTTTACTTTTCGGTGGCCTCCTCCACCCCAGCTCCACCTGCCTGATTCTGCTCTGTCTGACACTGGGGGGGAGGGGATTCAGAAGTTCTGCTCCTGCCTAATTTTATTGTTCAGGACATTATTGCTGTACCCTTGGTAGTTAGCACCCCCAGAGCAGAACCTTCCGGCAAAGTTAATGTTATTAGGTCTTAAGGCCAATAAGTATTTAAACCAAGTATATGAGTTCACCTGACTGAACTACATTTGTTGGCTCATGTCAGAAACTACATTAGCAAAGGTCAGTTCTGGTGATCTTATTGTAAAATTTGACTGCTATACCATCTAAGAAATTTTATTTTGCTCAACTGTGAGCTCTAATTGTATATTTTCAGAGCACATGATGGACATTAATATTGCCTGGGGCCCTAATAATTCAGCATCAGCACTGCTAGTTCCCCACACCATTTTGTCTGCAGTTTTGTATTTCATTATGGATAATGGCACCTGCCAGGTTTCCTGACTGTAAACACGCATGTGTTTACCTGAGTTGACAGTTTAATAATTCACTGTTTTCTGTTATTTCCTGCAGTTCACGTGCCCTTGTTTGTCATTACTGTTGTGATACAGTGGCACACAGTCTGTCCTGATGGCTGTGTGGGTCTTTCTGGATAACACCATCTGTTAAATTAATAAATATAGGGACAGCCGGATGGTTTATCCTGTAATGGCTCTGTTCCACTGGATGGACGGCCCCTGGGGTCTGCTTTAAAATATGAACCACGTCAGGTCAAACTGTGGGTGGAAGCCTTTAGGTTATTGCCCAAGACTGGCAGGGATTTAGTTATTCCAGAGACTGATTAGAAATCTGCACAACAAAATGACTTGCAGTGGTTAAGAGAGCAGAAGTCTGTATATTATGTCCATACTTCCTCACAGGACCTCTCAGTCTTAAATATAACGCAAGAAGAGCACACACTAAGTTACCACTGATATCAATCACGATACTGATAACCACATACTTTTTAAAAGCTGAAGTGGGTTGATTGAATTATTTAATGGCACTTCTCCTGGCATTACATGCAATAAGAGTATAACAGTGTGATGGTTCTGCCTGCAGTCCCTCCCCCTCCTGCTGTCTTTGCCTCCACTTCAACGAGCCCCACCTGTTGCTGAGCCACACCTGCTGCTGAGCCCCACCTGCTGCTGAGCCCCACCTGCTGCTGGGCCACACCTGCTGCTGGGCCCACCTGCTGCTGAGCCCCACCTGCTGCTGAGCCCCACCTGCTGCTGAGCCACACCTGCTGCTGAGCCGCACCTGCTGCTGAGCCCCACCTGCTGCTGAGCCCCACCTGCTGCTGAGCCCCACCTGCTGCTGAGCCGCACCTGCTGCTGGGCCCCACCTGCTGCTGAGCCTCACCTGTTGCTGAGCCCCACCTGTTACTGAGCCCCACCTGCTGCTGAGCCACACCTGTTGCTGAGCCCCACCTGCTGCTGAGCCACACCTGTTGCTCGTTGAAGTGGAGGTGAAGTGTAGAGTATTTAAGAGCTGCACTGGCAAATGGCAGTGCAGCTGCTTTCTGGCATTTTAGCTCCGTGTGTGTTGCTGCTGCTCCCCTGTCTCTTTGTCATTTTTTAAAGTATATTTATTAAATATCTTTCTATTTTTTGTACCCGCCTGTGCGAGTGGGTCCCTTTATCAGCCTTTGGGTACATGGTCCCAGTGCCCGCCGGATTGCATGTTGCATCCGGCGGGACTAAACCATGACAAGTAGGAAGAGTTTTGTTGCTGTAGTGTAGTATGACATTTTACTAATAGTGTGCAGAATTCAAATATTTTAACTGTGTTTTGGTAATACAGATTTTATATTTGATTTCACGGTGCTCCTACCACTATGTTTTTGTTTTTTTCGATCAGTCTTTTTATTGTACACTTGAATTAACTTCTTTCTTTCATTCATGAATTCATTAATTAAAGCACAACCTAAGGCCAAAACCTAATGCTATAGCAATTATAAAGCATCTATCGATACCCAAGCAAACTTATGGCAATTCAACTATTTCATAGAACTAATATATTTTCTTTTCACTCGGAAATGCTGTGCTACTGCAACCAATTATGAATAATTAACCTTTGCATAAATAATTGTGTATACATTTATTTTATTATCTTAATGGCACAATAATATTACCCATAATCATTTTACAGAGTGTGATCACATCTGGTCAATACACACAATATCCATGCAGTACGTCTCCTCTCTTTGAGAAGGGCTGAATTTTGTAAAAGTCTTTGCTTCTATCAAGCCAAAGCCAACCCATTTCCACCATAAATCTTTCCCTGGATTTAAGCTGAGACAGAACAGCTGAAACGGAAAGATCTGTGTTTATTTCAGTTCACCTCTTACCCCGAGTGCTTTCCTGTAAACATTTGTTATTTGCTCTCCACATCCACCCAAGCCTTCAGTGTTATCGCTCATCTTTACCGTCCGTGACACTTGAATTCTGAATCTTCTCAGCAGAAGAGTAATAATCATGGTACAGTTTGGTGTTTACCACTCATTGTGGATGATGTCGGCTGATGTGCAGGGGGAGCTGACCTGAGACCAGTGCTCAAGCTGTTGAGCAGCTTTATGAAAATGGGCCCAGATGTCTGGATGAATATCTTACCGTGTGGTGATACAATTGGCTTCTAATGGACTTCAATAGATTTGTGTAACTGAGACCCGAAGCTAAATATTCACTTACCCATCCAGCAGAGGACGGACTCCCCCTCTGTAGCCGAGTTCCTCGTGAGATTTCTTCCCATTGGAGGGTTTTTCTTCTGACTGAGAGTTTTTTTTACCTCACACGCCATTCTGGGGACTTGCCCCACTGCTATTCTTTAAAGTGTCTTTGTGACGGTTCTTCTATAAAAAGCGCTACTCATATAAAACTGAACTAAACTATACTGCACTGAACTTAAAAAAGCTAATCTTTTGCACATCACATTCATCCTCTTTGTCCTTCTCTGTCACAGTAATAAGTCACTTTCTGCTGCCATTGAAGATTAATGGTTCATTGATTCCAGGCTTTCAGTATCTACGTCATTCTTAGCAATGCCTCAGCGTACAACCTCAGTCATTTGGGTATTTACTTTCTGTAGGGTTACTGGCCCAGCTCTTGAAGAGAAACGTACAATTGAGCAGCATATAAAGGCCATTAGTCAGTGACCCCACAGTGAGTGCAGTAAATGGCACCAAGACTCCACAGAGAAAAATGGGAACGTCATCCATGTGATGCTAACCTTTAAAGCTGTTAACTTCCTCATTCCGCCCGGCTTCTACTGATACAGTATTTCCAATGAAGAGCAAGTTTATTCTCAAAAAAGCATGAGAAATGCAACGACACTTTTACACAATTAAAAAATACAGACATCAACACCCCATTCTTCTTCTTCATTAATATTATTATTTAGAATTAATTGATGTTTATTGTGAGGGAGCAATAAACATGATACTACAGGTCATGACCTCCAATCTGTTCTCAGTATGAGCTCTTCGTGTGGTTGGTTGATGCTGAAAATACACGCCCCTCTCCTGAAGAGAGTAAAATCACGCACCTCTCTCATCGTAATGGATCATCTTTCAGTCTCCTGTGCTGCCAGGATTGATATCACTCTGCAGCTCTCAGTCTCTATAGACCGGCAGGGGTTGAGCCCAGATAATCCTAATAGTCAAACAAATAAAATGCAAGAGAGCCAAAATGGCCGCCATGAATCATTTTCCCTATCGTTTCGATATGATCTGCAGCGATCGAGCTTTGAATGATCTAACATCTGTTTTCAGCCTTGTGAAAACAGACCATCTATTAACCTCGAAGTGCAGTGCGTTCTCCTCGCCCATGTAATCAATTTCCTGTCCCAAACTTACCTCTCCTGTGCGTCCTGCTGCGATGCTGGAATGATGCATTGCTTTAACAGATCATTCATTTAGCCCAGCACTGATGTACGGAGGCTGGCCAGAATTTATCTAAAGTTTGATTTAAGATCAGGATACGTGGCGCAGACGTCCTTCAAAAAGAAAGAGGACAGTGTTTGAGCCTTATGCATTATTCCAGGACAGTGAATAATCACCATTTGGCCATAAACCTGCTTAATGTGCTATATTTCATTGAACCGTCTTAACGAGCTCAGCCAGTGGCCTATTGTAGAGTAAAGAAGTGACAGGATATTCTTCACATTCTGGAAGATTCAGCTGCACGTCTGGGAAACTACAAGAACGGTAACGGTGAAATAGAGCTCGACTCGTTTCCATGATTAAGGGGAAATATCCTGACTTTGAGAAAAAGAGGGACTCGTTCATAGAATTCTGGTATGTTATTATAAAATTTGCTTTGTGTTTCCATTAAAACACAGCTACCCACTTGAGAACGTGTCTTTAAGTGATGATGCGTGCTTCTTGAGTCGATGACATTTAAAATCAGTGCCCCCATCAGATCTATTTACCTTTGCACTGCGCAGCGGTTGATGACAAAGCCCCCTGACATCGTCGCCACTTGCTGGAGTGGAGATCTCTCTCTCTCTCTCTCTCTCTCTCTCTCTCTCTCTCTCTCCATGAGGAACTCTTCTCCTTGCATTTCTCAAATGACATCTTTTAAAAAAAGGCATGTTCTCAGTGGACCTCTCCAGTTAAATAAAGCAATTCCAGAATTCAGTTGGTGAAACTTCTCGGTACATTCCTCTAAGCTCAAAGATGAAGGCCAAAGTGAGGTATTTAGTGGTTCCACTTTGAATTTTAAACACTCAGGCCAGAAGCTGGGTTGAGTAGATGGTGTGAAAGGGGTGATTCTCCAGATGTTACACAGGAAGAATCTGCAGGCTGGGCTCTCAGCTGTGATGTTCTCAGAGAGGGACAATCTGCTGTCCATCACCATCCTGAGGTTCCTCACACCGGCTGAAGAGGACACTGGGGTGTCCCCTGTATGGACGCTGTGAAACCTGGGACTAAAGAAGAAGGAGCAGGGATGTACAGAGCTTTGCCTCAGATTTTAGATGTTTAATCGCACTTCTCTCCTCGTCCCATCACATTATCCGAGAGCGCTGTAAGACGATGACCTGCCACAACCTTGCATCAGTTAATGAATGTTAGACGTCAGACAGCAGAACTTAATTCAAAAGCCATAAAATCACCAGAGAGCTGTCCGCCTGCGCGAGTCTTTAAACTTTCACATTCCCTCTCCCCTCTTAATATGAGATCTAATGAGCTCCCTCCTTCGCTATCACCTAATTCCAATTACCCCCTTCCTGTCTTCAGTCTGACAGAGTGATCAGGACCTTGTAGAGGGAACCATTGAGGTCATGTCTGAATATCTGGGGAGGCTGTAATTGGGGAATTCTGGGTTTTGTGACATGAACTGGGTGAAATCCAAACAAAGTTAATTCCAAAACTGCACAAAAATGGCCACCGGTCATCTACAAAAGATGAACTCTGAGCCGAAAGAGAAAAATTGACAGTGTTTCCGCACGCACTCACGCATACACGCACGCACGCACACATGCACGCACGCACACACACACACACACACACACACAGGCGCGCATGCACACAGTCACACAGAGGAAACATCTACTCTTGTTTTATGTGCATGTATGAAACAAGATCAGGGAATATGATTCAAGGTACCAGGTCAATATTTTACCTGAGAAAACTCTATTTCAGACTCAACCGTTTAATTATGTTCATTGCTGTCTGTATCTGTCCCTCCAAAAATGTTACTGCAGTCTTTACGGCTTCATGCGCTGCCAAGCAAAGATCAACACCGAGCGAATCTCACTGCAGTTCCGTTTGCTTTTCGTAATGTTTTCTATGCCAAGGGTGCACAAAATCAAAACCAAAATTTTGAAAGAATTTAGAGCACGTACAATCCCTTTGGAGAATAACACATAACCAATTGTGGGATAACAGAAATACATTTTGAAATGTGCCCCAAACAAAAATTATTTCCAGCGGCTCCTTTACCACACAGTTACACTCAGGATTTGGACAGCTGGACATGTTCGTTTATTCAGCTCTGCTCTACAAATTGAATTTGAAAACTATGAATATGAGCTTAAACTAGAGTCTGTCAACATTAATTTGTGAGCATTTGAATCCATATTAAGAGAACTGTGAACAAATGTTTGTCCATTTTTTCATTTTATGTGGATTTCATCAGGTTAGTTCAGCTTTTCAACGACTCTCTCATGGCCTGTATCACAAGACACGGTTAAAACCATGAAAGCAAGAGCCAGCTGATGGACAGTAAGTTCCCGATGACCTTCCTGGTGACCAAATGATTAGAACAAGGAGTCAAGAACATTAAAAATCACACAAAAGGCTGCAGTGCGGGTGTACTGTAGACAGTGGCTGATCTAAAGGATGACAACCAGAATATGGAACTTGAAGATGAAAAACATGAGAGACGATTCACCCCAAATTAATGGTTATGTGGCCAGTGCTTTGGTATAGTGAAGCATCCGGGTCCTGGAGAAGATTTCCAGGCACCAGCGCTAACGAGCTAACATGAGAAGGCCTCACCCTCAAAATCTGTCCTGTTTTTTTTCTGCTTTCTGTGAGCTTTCATCCGAAAAACCGTTGTCATGGTGATAATTTGACCAGATTTGTTTCCGCACGTTCTTTATGTTGGCTGCAGGCTACATGTTTTATTTGGCTGACTGGGGGTAATTTCTGCGAGTCATTCGTGCGCTTTTTGTTTTGTTCCCCGTGAATTCTAGAAAATGTGTCGGCTCTTTTTAGCCTTGAAGAAGTGTGCCTGTACAGCCGTTTTATCCTCTCTGAAGTGTTTATGTTTAGCTCCCACTGTCGTGCGCTCTGTTACGAACGCCACGATTGGCCATTCGTGGCTGATCATGGAACTTCTCTGAAATTTCAGGTTTGGATACGAGGTGATGTGATGATCACGATTGACAATTAATTGTGTTGATCGTAGGAAATTTTTGAACCGTCCAAAACTTTTCTACGATCAACACGATTGCCACGACTGACCTCAAGATCTGATAGGATCACCACGATTACTCCACGATTAAGACCACGATTTCAATTGTGCCGCGAATCGTGATAGTGGGAACCTAGCATTAGATAAACAGAAAGTCCCACCTTTCTGAAAGTCTTCTGTCGGTAAAGTTTCATTACTAGCTGCCAGTGGCGTTGCACAATATTTTGGGGCCCCCCTGCAGGTTAGACTATGGGGCCCCTCCCTCAGCCCTATCTAAAACAATAATAGAGTGACATGGGATAGACATTGTGGCCACTTAATCCTTTAAAAAATGTTTATTTTTCAGGCATCACAAATTTTAACAAGTGGCTTTTTTTGTAACATTAATGAATTGTAGAATATTCGTATCATTTAAGTTCACACAACGGAACGGTTTAAACAACATTCTGTACAAAAGAAAAGTAGCCAAAAAAAGAACAAAAAAAAAGGACCAAGGGTCCTGCAGCTTACCAGCAAGCAATCTTATAGTAATGATACAACTCATGAAATTTTCATGTGATATTTTACCTTCAAATCATTGTAAGTGTCACTAAATGAAGGTTCACACACATTTATAAGACTTCATATGTCTGTAATACAATCCTAAGAAAATCTAAACCTCTGAAGCGGTTTTGGTAATACTGTTGTACAAGTAATTGAAAATTTAACGTCAGTTGTGAACTTTAAAGGTCACAGAAGGTCAAGTTGAGGTCACCAAATAGATTTCTTATAAAACTATATGTCTATCATAGAAACCTTGGCTCTGTGACCATTTTGGTGATACAAGTCATTGTAATTTCACTTGGCCTATGTCAAGTGTGACCTTTGAATGTCACTGAATGAAAGTTCATATGTGACTTCATAGATGTCAGTAACACAAACCTAGGCCCTATTTGTGACCATTTTAGTGATACAAGCCATAGAATTTTCACTATGTCACATTTGACCTTTGATGGTCAATATAAAGGTCACCAAATGTAAGTTCCTAATCCTATATGACTTCCCATGTGTCTCCAATACAAAACTGGCTCCATCTGTGACCGTTTTGGCGAAACAAGTCTTTGAAATTTAACAATTTGAAGTTTGACCTTTGAAAGTCACCATATCAAGTTTAAGGTCACTGAGTGAAAGTTCATATATAACTTCCTATAAGTGCTCAATACACATATATTTTTTATCTTCAACATTTCCAAGAAGCCTTTGAAAATTGTAACATTTTGCTTAACCTTGAGTTTAATATCCCCGCCCAGCTTAAGATCCTTTATACACAAATACACAAAGCAATCCGAGCGCTTTACAAACATTACTAGTGTTTCTCCCGATGGATTTTATGATCCCGAGCTTTGTCAGCTTGCTACGGAGGTAGTTACATGAAAACCATAGTTATCCTTGAACTGTCAGCTTGTTTTTCACGTAGGTCTATGTGGCTAGCTTGCTTCTAAAGTCTATCAGATAGCTTGCTAACAAAACTAGCTAGCGAGTTCATAAAATTATTCGCGATCCAGTCGAAACTCGATTAAACCAATACAGTAATGCAAACGATGTTTGCTTTTGTTTCTTGCTCCGATGAAGGATGCTGCACTAACGTTACTAGCCAGCTAGCTAGCTTCCTACAAAGCTACATGGATACAGCATTGTTTACTGTGGGTAGACAAAGAGCTGCCGATTCTATTCATTTTCAATGGACACCGGACGCTTTGCAGCATTAGCAGCGCTAAACGCCGGTGTCCATTGAAAATGAATAGAATCGGCAGCATTTGCAGCTCTTGGTGTGTACCCACAGTTAGTAGCTGTTTTTCATAGCTTTATTTCATCAGTGCTTATGCTTGCAAAGTTTGTTCTGTATTTTTGGCTTGGAAGGGTACTGCACTAACGTTACTCACCAGCCAGCTGACATAATTTTTTTGGACAAAATGCGTCGTTAATTATGGTAAAAATTAGCATATGATAAAACGTTCAACTATTCCACCTGTCTCGAAGCATGAGGCAAAGCTACTCGGCTCGGCTGTAACGGAGCTGGGCTGTTTGTCCGCTGTCTGCCTGGACTCATAGCTGAGCGGCAGGTTGTAAACGTTGGCCGGGTCTGGTGGTGAGCCAGCTAGCTCGGCTGTAAAGGGATTGGGGGCCTGACTGCGCTGTCTGCTTGGACTCGGAGCTAACCGAGGGGTTAGCGGTGGCCGGCCAGGGTGAAGAGCTTACTGCCGATGCATCTGCAGCGACGTTAGATTCTACCTTTGCTACCTGCTGGTACAGTGATGTTATTTTTGGTAGCTTGGCCCTCTCCTGTTCAGCTTTCGCTCTCATTTTGTTTAATTTTGATAGCACTTGGGTATTTGCGCTTCATGTTACTTCCTGCTTTGTTTTGGGTGCTGCCCAACCAGCCAATGAGCATTGGCAAAGATGATGAACAGCCGGCAAGCCCTATCGCAGATGAGCAAAAAAAATATTGAACGATACACATGACGGGTCACAGATATGGACTGTATATAAAAAATTATATATTAATTATATATTATCTTTTATATACAGTCTATGGGCGCGTACCAACATCGAACGGACGGGGCCCCGCCCTCTGCGCCCTGCTCCCATAGACGGAAACCCAAGTAGATAGAAAATGTAAAGGGGAAAAAATCAATTAGGAAAATCAAGTAGGGCCCCCTGAACTGCGGGGCCCCCCCCGCACCGCGGGGGCTGTGGGGGCGGCCGCTACGCCAGTGCTAGCTGCCTCATGCCTGCCTTCACCTCACAAGCTTAATACACCTTTACTATGGAGCTACTGCGTCTGACTAAGTCGCCTAATTAATGGCAAATCTAACAGAGGGGTTTCAATCTCGTGGTGAAATGAGTTTGCACTCGTATTGTTAAAGTGTGACTGATGCAGCATGTTGCTTTGGGTCTCGCATTTTCTTAATAGTCTACAGCACAGCACTCAGGGAGAAATTAGACTGGCCTGAGAGGTACAGAAATTTAGCTCTGCCTAATGGGAAAACATTGTTCAGTTCTTTATGTGGTGCAGCATAATTTTTATTCTGAAGTTTGAGACTAAATTTGGAGTGTGAATAAGTCTGAGAGTGATTCTGCTAAACGAGGTGTTTCCTACTGCACACAGAAGTGCTATTTACTGTGTGCAGATTTTCAAGCTTTATTTTAAAGTGCTGGACTGTCCAATTCCTGCCTGTGCTGTACATTGCAGTGCAGTTCAGTTGTTGCTTGAGCAGTATTGGCACTTGCAGTTTGCTTGATTTCTTGACAGCTGGTCAGCTAAACAACTTCAAACTTGACACCTTGGCATCCTAGCAAACGCCCTCAGGAGAGCTGAGAGGAGCTAAAGATATCTGATTTATTTTTTTATTTATTTATTACAGATTACCTGTCTCATGCACAACTGCCATTATAGAGTGACAGTTTCAGCAAATATGACAAATAATTTATTTTAATAAAAGTTTTCTACTACACCTTTAAGATCAGTTTTTCAGATGGAGATCTAAAGAGCACAATGAGAAACATCGTTTGAACTGAGAGTTTCACAGTTTAATTGGCACTTAACACGAGAAATTATTTTAATCATGCAAATGATATATCTCTCAATTTGAGTTCAATTTTAAATGTGTCTGTCACTGATTTGTGTAATTTGGTGCATTGAATGACAATGTGATAATCATAATTCAATTGAGCAATAATCGCAAATGAACAGCGACTGCAAATGTAAACTAGCACTGCATGGTTGGTAAAGCACAATATTCACATAGCTAAAATGGCAGATAGACAGGATTGAACTTTTACATAGGAAAGAACAAGCTGTACTAATTATATCAGAATTTCTAAAAGAAATAAATCTGCATCCTGCATCGGGTGATATCGATAAGAGCTCTTGACCCAACAGAGGGACAGACCTGTTAAAGACTTCAGTACAGAACGGTGTCAGAAGGTGATGAACATGAGTCATTAGCCCCTCTGTGGGCAAATAAGGACTCAAAGAAATTCAATTATAATATCTGTTCCTCAAGCTGTGCGGGAAACTGTTCTGCATTTGTCATCTCAGGACTCCTTTGTCCTAAATTTAACCTCGAAAGCAAACCTCACTTTGCCTACCAGTGAAATGCAGCTTGAAGTCCTCACCCAAATTATGAATATACTGATTCACAATTTAATTGCAGGACACTGATAAAGCCCCCTGGATTTAACAGTAAATGTCCAATTAATATCCAGAATTCAGTCCTTACAGCCTAATGTTCTCATTTTAGTTTTGCAGCTGATCTCCTCACGAATAATCAACCAACCAAAGCTCTCTGGACCCTATTTTTTTTAGATTAAAATCACAGGCCTGGAAACTCAATTCAAAGGTAAACTATCATTTACGAAAACAAAAATGTGTTTTAATCAGTATTTCTCTGTCATGTCCACTCCCAGTGAGCCTGCTCAACCACACCCGCTCATTATGCTCACCAGTGTCTCATTATCCAATCAGTGCCTGGATACTTACAGTATCTGTTTTTAAAACTGATGTCATGCATCACAACTAACTTTGTTCTGAAACATCCAGCTAAGTTTGAATGGGAAAAAAATAATGTAAATGATAAAATAATCAGCGTAATGAAAATAGCTGAATAGACTCATTAGAGCTTTCTTACAGACTGTATGGGAGTGGCTGTGATTAATGTCTCAGGGAGAGGGGGCGATGTGATTGGTTTAACTCCAAACCAATGGAATGAAGTGGATTGCTCAAGTAGGATGTGACATCACTTTGTGATGAAAAGAAGCTTCACACCCAATTTAAATCCATCCACTGGGAAAGGAAAATCTGTGGTTCAGACCTTTACCTGTTTCATTGACCTTGTGTTTTGATCTGTCTTTGGATTAACTGCTCAGTGATTGAATCTCTCTCCTTTAATTGTGTTTGGGTGTGTTTGCAGTCTTCCTGCTTTCTGTTAACAACCTGTTTACAGTCTTGACCGCAATTTCTATCTGTGTGTATTAAAACATGCTTCACAGCACTAGGATCTTAGTCTGCATTTATATCTTACTCTTGTAAAATATTAATAGACAATGCAGGAAGTATTTTTAGCATACCAGTAAACACTAAAATATTTCAAGAAAGTCATATTTACTGCAAAATATTGTTTCTTTGTGGGGAAAAAAAGTTAATTAAAAATGTAATATCTAGTAATACTATTTTTTCTCCCATATAAATTCCTCCACCTCTATAATAGAATGATGTTTTTTCAAATGAAAAGTGGTTTCAGGTGAGAAACAGTTAGGCTCATTTTCTTAAAAACCTGTGGTTATAGCTCCTCAAGAGGCCAGATTGTCTAAGCAGCCTTGAAAACTGCCGACATTTTATGCTCTGCTGTCCAGTAAATGCCCATTACTGCTGTTCCACTGCTCTGTAATAGAGCGGCAGTGGGTTGGACATAATCTGTTAAATCTGCTCTACCTCTTGAGTAATATCTATGGTACTTTCCCACCTCTCTCCCCTTACATCTCCCTCTAATGTTAGACAACACATATCCATCCTCTGCTCAGCATGAATCCAGGGCCTCCAGTGATGACAGTGCATCTTTCTAAAGGGATAATGCCGATTACTGTAAATGAACAGATGCTGTGTGTTCAGTTACTTTGAGTGTAATTACAGCAATTTTCTCTCCAAATAAGCCGCTGTACGGCTCAGATGAAAGCAGAAATTACTGCGAGAGACTGAATGGGCCATGAGTTTGGAGCAGGAAGCAGAGACAGATTACGGAACGCTGCCATTGGACGGGCTGTCTTATGATGCGTAAACATGCATCACAATAGAGAGAATGGGGGACATCTGTCATTTCTGGCCAGTGGGGCCAATATAAACTCTGCTTTATCACCGATAGGAACTAAACTCAGCTTCATGACATATTCAAAGCCTGAGAATTAAGATATTGATGATGCTGAATTTCAAAACACATAAACTAAGAAATATTTCTGCATGTCACTGAGTACTGAGTCATACAAGCAGACACACTCATTCAAATGCACAAACACGTGCACACACCCACATACAGGCGCACGTGCCCACACACATACACACGCACACACACACACACATACACGCATACACGCAGTACTACAGCGCTGATTCAGTTGAATAATGCAGCTTCCATTTAATCATATAACCAGGAAAAATCCCTTGAAAAATGCGTTTGTGTTCAATCTGAAAGAGGAAGCTAAAATGTCTCCTTAACGCTGGTGAATCTTTGAGTTTGAGTCAGTATAAGGAAGCTCAGGTAAGAAAGTGTCACTGTAAGTTAATATAAAGAACACTGAGCTCATAAAACAATCAAAATGGAGTCTCCCAATATTATCCTCTGTAGAGAAGCACATGGCAATGCAGTCACCAGCCCAAAAATGAAGGTTATATACAGTATAATGCAGTAATATGTATTCCTGTTACTTCTAAAAGCATTATTTATCTACAACCCCAAACTGTCACGACTCTGACATTTACCAGTTGAATCATTTATAGTCATTCAATCATAGCCATTTAACCAAATTGCTGCAATTAACAGGGTGAGATTTATTCGCTAATCAGAAGTGTCCAAACCACAATAACCCCATATATGGATCCATAAAATGCAGCTGCTGTGTTCCAATCTGTGAAACTTCAGTCCTATTTTACATTCTGGTGGAGATCCCAAGGTTTCCAATTATCCCTCATGTGTCCAGCTGAATTATAGGGAAATGTGCATAAAATGATTTACAAGATCTAGTTATTTTCTATTTGATGTGATGCTGTGGCCATGAAAAAATATGACGTCCTGGGTTTGAATATTTCTCTCAGTATAAGAGTGATGTAAATTCAGATGCACATGAAACAGAGCTCACATATTCTTTATTGAACAAGTCTGTTCTCTCTGGGACTGCAGAATACTTGTCTGCAAATAAATTATCATATCGCTCCATGTTAATATGGTTGTTCCCTCCCAGGAATTTGTTCCAAGGAATTTACAGTTTTGGTGCAAAGGTTCGCCACTGTCAATCAGCTGTGTTATAGCTTTCCTAGAAGTACAAAAAAAGACAGAAATTAAAAGATACAAAGCCACTTTTAATTCAGTGTGGTTACTGCAAGGATTTGGAGGCGAATGAGCACCAACGTCTGAATGGGTGTGCCCCAATGTTTGGAAAAAAATACTTTATCCAGAATTTCAGTGCTCTGTTATTCTGTAAGGATGCAAGTCTGCATGGACTGTGTTCACTCATATTTAAAATATGCCAAGCGCTTGGTGACATGTAAGTTTTTATTTTTTGTTTGTTTTTAATTCCCAAACTGACGCTCACAGTAGGGTCTGTGATGAATGACGGCTGTACTGTATAATCAGCCCTTCTCATGTCCCAGCTGCCCAGGTATCCACTGACCAGCCATAATCATACACTGTACAGGAATAACCTCCATCAATCAAGCCATAATCATACACTGTACAGGAATAACCTCCATCACTCAAGCCATAATCATACACTGTACAGGAATAATCTCCATCACTCAAGCCATAATCATACACTGTACAGGAATAACCTCCATCACTCAAGCCATAATCATACACTGTACAGGAATAACCTCCATCAATCAAGCCATAATCATACCCTGTACAGGAATAACCTCCATCAATCAAGCCATAATCATAAACTGTACAGGAAAAACCTCCATCAATCAAGCCATAACCATACACTGTACAGGAATAACCTCCATCAATCAAGCCATAATCATACACTGTACAGGAATAATCTCCATCAATCAAGCCATAATCATACACTGTACAGGAATAATCTCCATCAATCAAGCCATAATCATACACTGTACAGGAATAATCTCCATCAATCAAGCCATAATCATACACTTTACAGGAATAACCTCCATCAATCAAGCCATAATCATACCCTGTACAGGAATAATCTCCATCAATCAAGCCATAATCATACACTGTACAGGAATAACCTCTATCAGTCAAGCCATAATCATACACTGTACAGGAATAACCTCCATCACTCAAACCATAATCATACACTGTACAGGAATAATCTCCATCAATCAAGCCATAATCATACACTGTACAGGAATAATCTCCATCAATCAAGCCATAATCACACACTGTACAGGAATAATCTCCATCAATCAAGCCATAATCATACACTGTACAGGAATAATCTCCATCAATCAAGCCATAATCATACACTGTACAGGAATAACCTCCATCAATCAAGCCATATTCATACACTGTACAGGAATAATCTCCATCAATCAAGCCATAATCATACACTGTACAGGAATAATCTCCATCAATCAAGCCATAATCATACACTGTACAGGAATAATCTCCATCAATCAAGCCATAATCATACACTGTACAGGAATAACCTCCATCAATCAAGCCATATTCATACACTGTACAGGAATAATCTCCATCAATCAAGCCATAATCATACACTGTACAGGGATAATCTCCATCAATCAAGCCATAATCATACACTGTACAGGAATAATCTCCATCAATCAAGCCATAATCATACACTGTACAGGAATAATCTCCATCAATCAAGCCATAATCATACACTGTACAGGAATAATCTCCATCAATCAAGCCATAATCATACACTGTACAGGAATAACCTCCATCAATCAAGCCATAATCATACACTGTACAGGAATAATCTCCATCAATCAAGCCATAATCATACACTGTACAGGAATAATCTCCATCAATCAAGCCATATTCATACACTGTACAGGAAAAATCTCCATCACTCAAGCCTGCATGCTATTGTAACACAGACTATCGACTGTTTTGTGCGATTTTCATTAGCACTTGTGTTCATGGCAGACTTCTCACCGGCACCCCCCATGTGTTTATAACACAGACTATCGACTGTCTCTCTTTCCTGCATTATAAACACATAGGGGGCGCTGGTGAGAAGTCTGCCATGAACACAAGTGTTAATTAAAATCACACACTAGCTGGCAGCCTGTCATACAGTCACTGATATTGAAAAATAGTGACATTAAACTTAGAGGACAGATTCACGCATCAGCAGATTTTATCCCCCAGACAGAACAAAGACTGAGTTCGGTTAGTCCCTGTAATGTGTTTTTTCCTTGTTTGTCAACAAATCACAGGTGACTTTGAGAAGGGCTGACTCTGATAGGGTTATTTGATGAGGAAAACTGCAGAGGAACTTGAGGGATGGAGGGTTGATGAAGTTACTCTAGAGGGTTTAACAAGTTTCCCTCTAAACCTCTGTAGAAAGATTCGTGCAGTAATGCTTGAGTTTTATCCCCCAGACAGAACAAAGGGTCTTTAACAAACTTAGTCCAATGTGTTGAAAAGCTTGTTTGCAGTCATGCTTGAGTGTTACAGAGGTGACAGAGGGTCTTTAACAAACTTTCCGTATGGGTTATTTGATAGGAAAACTTTCCTCTGTTTGCAGTAATGGAGAGTTGAGAGGTGTTACTCTAGAGGGTCTTTAACAAACTTTCCTCTCGTTCCTCTGTAGAAAAGCGTCTCTGTGTGCAGTAATGCTTGAGTTCAGAGGTGTTACTCTAGAGGGTCTTTAACAAACTTTCCGTCTGGTTCCTCTGTAGAAAAAGCGTCTCTGTGTGCAGTAATGCTTGAGTACAGAGGTGTTACTCTAGAGGGTCTTTAACAAACTTTCCCTCTCGTTCCTCTGTAGAAAAGCGTCTCTGTGTGCAGTAATGCTTGAGTACAGAGGTGTTACTCTAGAGGGTCTTTAACAAACTTTCCCTCTGGTTCCTCTGTAGAAAAGCGTCTCTGTGTGCAGTAATGCTTGAGTACAGAGGTGTTACTCTAGAGGGTCTTTAACAAACTTTCCCTCTCGTTCCTCTGTAGAAAAGCGTCTCTGTGTGCAGTAATGCTTGAGTACAGAGGTGTTACTCTAGAGGGTCTTTAACAAACTTTCCTCTGGTTCCTCTGTAGAAAAAGCGTCTCTGTGTGCAGTAATGCTTGAGTACAGAGGTGTTACTCAGAGGGTCTTTAACAAACTTTCCCTCTCGTTCCTCTGTAGAAAAGCGTCTCTGTGTGCAGGAATGCTTGAGTACAGAGGTGTTACTCTAGAGGGTCTTTAACAAACTTTCCCTCTCGTTCCTCTGTAGAAAAGCGTCTCTGTGTGCAGTAATGCTTGAGTACAGAGGTGTTACTCTAGAGGGTCTTTAACAAACTTTCCCTCTCGTTCCTCTGTAGAAAAGCGTCTCTGTGTGCAGTAATGCTTGAGTACAGAGGTGTTACTCTAGAGGGTCTTTAACAAACTTTCTCTCTTGTTCCTCTGTAGAAAAGCGTCTCTGTGTGCAGTAATGCTTGATTACAGAGGTGTTACTCTAGAGGGTCTTTAACAAACTTTCCCTCTCGTTCCTTTGTAGAAAAGGGTCTCTCTGTGCAGTAATGCTTGAGTACAGAGGTGTTACTCTAGAGGGTCTTTAACAAACTTTCCCTCTCGTTCCTCTGTAGAAAAGCGTCTCTGTGTGCAGTAATGCTTGAGTACAGAGGTGTTACTCTAGAGGGTCTTTATCAAACTTTCCCTCTCGTTCCTCTGTAGAAAAGCGTCTCTGTGTGCAGTAATGCTTGAGTACAGAGGTGTTACTCTAGAGGGTCTTTATCAAACTTTCCCTCTCGTTCCTCTGTAGAAAAGCGTCTCTGTGTGCAGTAATGCTTGAGTACCGAGGTGTTACTCTAGAGGGTCTTTATCAAACTTTCCCTCTCGTTCCTCTGTAGAAAAGCGTCTCTGTGTGCAGTAATGCTTGAGTACAGAGGTGTTATTCTAGAGGGTCTTTAACAAACTTTCCCTCTCGTTCCTCTGTAGAAAAGCGTCTCTGTGTGCAGTAATGCTTGAGTACAGAGGTAATCTGCCTCACCTGCCTTCACACACACAGTGGTTTCACTCAGGCTTTGTTTTGTCCCAGTTAGTCTCGACTGTGCTGCAAACATGAGAGGGATATTTTGAAGGTGCTACGGTGGCTTTTTTCCTCTGTTACTGCTTAACCGACTCGAGAGAATCCCCCCACACACACACACACACACACACACACACACACACGGATCCACACACACACACACACGCACACACCCATGCACAAACACACACACACACACACACGCACACATGCATCTACACACACACACACACACATACACACGCACACATGCATATACACACGCACATATGCATATACACACACAGACACTCACACACGCGCACACACACACACACACACACACGCACACGCACACATACACACCCAGACACTCACACACACACACATCCTTGTTCACCCTCCACCTTAAGCGCTGATTCTGAGACACCATGCTGTGATTATTTATCTGTGTACATAAGCGACTCTTATTCTGCTCCATAACTGCCCGGCTCACTGCTACACGGGCAGGAGGACTGAGACTCGTCAGCAGGGAACTGCGCTCCGCGGTTTGAGCGAATCACACGCTCCGCAGAGAGACTCAGTCCTCACTCCTCCAGTTTATACACACAGCACCTGAATCTGGAATGAAAAACACGTCTTTAAAGGTTAGCAGCAAAAAGCCGAAGCGAGCGCCCCTTCATCATGGCACTGCTGTTGAAGAGACACGTCCAACAAGGTGATTCACTTCCTCTGAGTGATAAGCGATCAACATGTTTTTCCTGCTCAGGCAATGAGGTAAACAACAGCCCTTTGAAGGCAGACAGCAGTGACTTTCTCGATAAATAGCGAAGGCGTCACTGAAGTGGAATTCCGCAAAACTAAGGAAAATCAGTGAGAAAACAGAATTAAAGCGTTTCTAATGCAGTTGTTCCGAACAATGACCATGAATATTATCTGTAATTGGCTCAATACACACAATATGAATATTGTTCAATTTTGTGGCAACACAACAAATTGTGTCAGATGTTGTGTTTGTCGTAAGGTGAATCTGTTAATTCAGCAGAAATCAGGCAGGAAGTGAACTGTTGAGAAATTACAGAAGCGCCCCCACTCACCCCCCATTTTTGAGACCAACACCAAATATACTGTATGACAGTTTAACATGATGGAGAATAAAGTAAGCACTTTTTTAACATTTATTTGCCTACCCTTTGCCTGCAGTGACTACTTGAAGTCCATGACACACAGACATCACCCCTGGAGATGCTCTGCCAGGCCTGTACTGCCGTATCTTCAGTTCCTGCTCGTTTCAGGGACTTTTTGCCTTCAGTCTCCTCTTCAGCAGGTGAAATACATGTTCAACTGGATTCAGAGCCACTGATTGACTCGGCCAACAGAACCAAATTAACAAATGTGTCACTGTCCAATTAATTAAGGAGCTCACCGTATAAGATCCCACAACAATCACCTAATGCTTCTCCATAATGCTCTGTTGCTGTAGCTGCTAGCTGTTGAAAGGATCACAAACCAAAAAATAGGTCCTGTAGCTTACCGGCAAGTAATCCTATAGTGATGATACAAGTTATGAAAATTTCATGTGAAGTTTGACATTCGAATCATTGAAAGTCAATGCAAAGGTCACTTAATAAAAGTTCACATACACTTATAAGACCTCCTGTTATATAATCCTAAGCTCTGCATCAGTTTTGGTGATACAAGTCATTAAAAATTCAATATGTCAATTGTGAACTTTAAAGGTCACAGAAGGTTAAGTCAGTAAATGGACTTCATATTCGACTTCCTAAATGTCTCTACACAAACCTTGGCTCAATGTGTGACCATTTTCATGATAGAAGTCATTGTAATTTCACTGTCGAGTTGGACCCTCAAAGGTCACTGACAGTCAAGTTGAATGTCACCAAATGAAAGTTCATATGTGACTTCCTAGATGTCAGTAACACAAACCTAGGCTCCATCTGTGACCATTTTAGTGATACAAGTCACTGAATCTTCCCTAGGTCACATTTGACCTTCGAAGGTCAATATGAAGGTCACCAAATGAAAGCTCATATATGACTTCCTATACGTCTCTAATACAAAGCTTGGCTCCATCTGTGACCGTTTTGGCAGTACAAGTCATTGTAGTTGTTTTATGTCAAGTTTGACCTTCAAAGGTCACCAACAGTCAAGTTGAATGTCACCAAATGAAAGTTCATGTCTAACTTCCTTTAAGTCTGTGACACAAACTTGGGCTCTATCGGTGACCTTTTTAGTGACAGAAGTCATTGAATTTTCACTCGGTCAAGTTTGACTTTCAAAGGTCAAAAAGAAGGTCACCAAATGAAAGTTCATATTTGACTTCCTATATGTCTCCAATACAAACCAACACTCTATCTGTAATGATTCTGCTGATATAAGTCATTGAAATTTCACTGTAAAGTTCAGCCATTGAATGTCAATGAAGGTCAAGTTCAAGGTCACCAAATGAAACTTCATACATGACTTCCTATATTCCCACAATACAAACCTAAGCTCTGTCTATAATAATTTTGGTGATAGAAATCATTGAAATTTTGCTATGTGAAGTATGATCTTCAAAGGTCACCCAAGGTCAAGTTCAAGGCCATCAAATGAAAGTTCATACATGACTTCCTATAAGTGTTCAATGCACATATGTTCCCAATGTTCAATATTTTCAAGCCTAGAAACCTTTGAAAATTGTAACATTTTGCTTTGACCTCAACTTTGACCTTTCAAGGTCATCTGAGATCAACTTTAACACAACCAAGATATAGGTCATGTATGACTTCCTATATGTTGATAATAGAAACTTAATCTCTATCTGCAACCATTTTGCTTCCACGGGCCATTTTGCCTATTTTCCGTAAGGCCCAGTGTTAAAGTACAGCGCCCCCACTAGACCCACTTCCATTCAATCAAAATGGCACTCGCACTGTGCATAAAGTGTTTCAAGATGAGTTGATTGCCAGATTTAGAAAAAAAAGTTATCTGACAGTTTTTGAGAAATAATTTTTTGAAATTTCAAGTCCTATATTTTAACATTGTTAATAGTTTCCTTGACCTCAAGTTTGACCTTTCAAAGTCATCTGAAGTCAACTTTAACATAGCCAATGTATGACTTCCTATATGTCAATAATACAAACGTAATCTCTATCTGCAACCATTTGGCCTCCACAGGCCATCTTGCATATTCATAAAGTACAGCGCCCCCACTAGACCCACTTCCATCGATTCAATCAAAATGACGCTCGCACTGTACATTGACGGTACCAAGGGAAGTTTATTGCCTGATTTAGAAAAAAATGATCACGTGGTTTTTGAGAAATAATTTTTTTGAATTTCTCGATCCTATCTTTAACATTGGGGCCAAAATCTCAAGGGCCCATAAAATGGACAAAAATGATTCAATCAAAAATCAGAAAAAAAACTTCAGGAGATATGGTCTAGTAGTATGTTATGGCAAATTTACACAGAAGTTCATCTGATCAAAAATAAGATAAAAAATGTTCCGGACAACGGACGCTGGACGACAGACGACGGACGCCACACCACGACAATAGCTTATCGACCCATAAGACCGGTAAGCTCATAATCTACAGTCACTGCATCACATGCTGTACACATATAACCTGAAGAGCTCCCCATCTCACATGATCATTGCTGAGGGATGACAAAGCTAGCACAGATGAAGAACAGATGGATCCATCCCTCCATCCATTTTATTACCCATTTATACCTGGCCAGGGTCCAGATGAGGGGCCAGACTATCCCAGAATGCAATGCGTGAGATGCAGGAACTCACCTTGGAACGTTTACCAATCCATTGCAGGGATCAAAATGGATTTGTGTTTGTCAAAATTAATTTCCATTTTCCCTCTTGGATACAAAGTTGATTTAAGTTTATGCAATGATTACGATCTGCGGCTTCAACTGCACAATATGAATCATTGCTGCAAAATCTTGGTTTTGAGTTCCCTACATCAAGATTCCTGAGTGAGAAAGAATACAGTATCTATTGGTGGTTTGTGGGATGGTTTTGATAACATATGACACTCTGCACTGCTGCTGGTGGAAAACAAACCCCACTGCCTGTGTATGAAAAGTTTAAATGAGTGATAGGCAGTGGCGGTCTGTCGGCAGTAACACAGGGCCGGCAATAACCTCACCTTTTGCTGTTAATGAACTAAACCTCTCGCAGTTTACCTCTCCCGATTAGCAACAGTTGCTCAGACTAATTGGTAGAACCGACGAGAGTCTAATTTATTTTTGTAAGCCTTTTTATACATTGCACTACGAAATTATACAGCGTTTTCTTCCACGCATCAATGACTACGAAAAATATCAGTATGTCTTTATAATTTCTGCGCTCATGTAGCAGGTGAAACAGCACAGATTTGCATAAATTATTTTGCGAGGCTCATTGAGCAATAAGCCCCGAGAATCCGTTCTGTAGTCTGAATGTAGTGACAGCTAAAGGGCGTTGTTAGGTACGATGCTCAGCTGAGTGATGGTGAAAATAACTGCTGCGAAGTCAGCAACAGTTTTGGATTTTTTGCATTTATGTTTCCATCCTAACAATGTTGCATCAATTATATCAATGTTTGCAATAGGCATTTATTTTTTCATTATCATTACTTATTATGGAAAATGGATTGGTCTTGGTCATTCAGTCGATAAATTGTTCACTTTACTTCACTTCACTTTATTATTAAATGTCCCTTGAAGGGCAGTTTGATTTGCAGCAGACACATTCGAACAACATAAGACATACATTATAAAAACATACAAGATGTGAGCAGCAAAAGTACAGCAATAAAGTGCATAACAGGTGATAATCAATAGTTTCAAGTGCAAATATAAATAGTAAAATTGATAGTGCAAATGTAAAATAACAGTAAATAATGATAAAAGGCTGAAAAGATAAAAAGCTAAAAGTGCAAATGCAAATAGCAGCAATGGGGGCAATGTAGTCACCTCCTTCTCTCTGCGGCATTTAAAGCCTGGATGGAGAGAGGTACAAAGGAGTACTTAAGTCTGTTTTTTTTGGTAGCTGGGGGGACGGCTAGACAGACACCAGAAGGAAGCAATTTGTATTCCAGATTGAGAGGATGAGTAGCATCCGTACAGATAAACTTTGCTTTTTTAAGCACCTGGATGTTAAAAATCTCATCCAGAGATCTGAATTTCACCCCCGCTACCTTAGACGCCACTCGCACAATACTCCCTAAGGAGTTCTTGTTCTTGTTGGCTAGGTTTCCGTACCAGCAGGTGATTGAAAAGGAAATGACAGATTCAATAAAAGAACTATAAAACATTTTCATCAGGCTCCTATCTACCTGGAATTTGGCTAGCTTCCTCAGACAAAAAAGGCGTTGTTGGCCTTTTTTGCAGAGCATGGGCTCTAATTTCTTGGCGCAGCGCAGGGTGGCGTAGCGTGGCGCAGCCCACGCAGTGGTAATTTCGTCCGGTGCAGCCCGCGCAGTGGTAATTTTGTGCGGTGCAACACCGTGCGCAGCCACTTTGGCAATTTGGTAGACGGACGTGCGCCGAGATGGGTGTGGCGGCGTAGTAGGGGGGGGTGTCACATATTCATCAAGACGCAGCGACAATTTCGTAGAAAAAGTCTTCGCTGGAGTTGCGCAGAAAGCTCGCCAGCTCCAACCTGGTTTACTTTCTGTGCAGTGGTAATTTGGCTGACCGGCGCACAGTGCGCACACGTCACCGAAACCTCACAGGCAGGTTTCCAGAATGTCAGGCACATTTCAATGCAATAAATAATTACAGCAACCACTATTTAATGTAACTATCTGAATCAGGACATAAATTATAGTATCTATATCGATTGTCCTGATGTCAGATTAAAGGCGGTTGGCACGCGTAATGGAAACTCCACCTGGCTTAATCAACGCAGCTGAATCTGTGATGCAAACTAACGACTTCACATCTTTCTCAGCCAACCACAAACTGCCTATATATATATATATATATATATATATATATAATTATATATAATTTCTATGGTCATGGTCAAAAGCCGCTTGCACACTGGACGCGAAACAAATTTTTCGCAAGACTGATTACAGTCAAAGTCAATGCAAAGACGCGAAAGTCGGACAGGGTTTTAATATACCTCCGTGTCTGAAAGTCATAAAAGTTCTAATTTTTCGAGTATTCCAGGAATTATTAGACGTGCAAACTTGGCCATGTTTGTGTTCGACCTTCACAAAATGCAAATTGATAGCTATCGACTTTTCTTGGTCTTTTTATTCATCTGTTTTCTTCCGTTGAAGATAGACAACAGTCTTTATTCGGTCTCTCTTTTGAAAATTAGTCAGATGGATCGAACAGATTCACGCTTTATTTGCACACCAGAGATAAAATAGTGCTTGCAGTCAGTGAGCAAATCAATTCCATGACCATTGACAGTGTGAATAAATTATCGCATGCACGAGCAAGACTGTCCGAGGCGAAATGCAAAATACTCCATGTCCGGCAGCCAGCAAAAAGTAAAAGTATTGGTATGAGAACAGATTTATAACGAAATAAAGAATAAAAATATATCACCAACAAACAGAGCATCCAAAAAAGATGGCCCGCAAATAAATAAATCGCAGTGTTCATTGGATGTTCTGTTTGTTGTTAAAATGTTTCTTTTTATTCTTTATTTCGTTATCAATCTGTTCTAATCGTCCTCTTTTTTGGGGGGGCTGTCAGACACGGCGTATTTTGCATTTAATGTCCGACAGGCATTGTACATTGTCCCGCGCCAATATCGACTCACTTTATTGAGCAGAGCTTAAACAGAAACATTGATTGAAATTCTCGGTACTCATCTTGAGGAACTGAGCCCTCTTATCAAAACATTCACGTTTAATATCTAAAAGATTCAGTAGATTTGAAGAAATTGAAAACAATAATCGACTGTCAGACATGGAGTTATATTGAAACCATCCGACTGTCGGACACGGAGATATATTAAAACCCTGTCAGACTTTCGGACACGTCAACACTGCGTTCAACGCTATCTGTCGTGCGAAAAATTCATTTCGCGTCCAGTGTGCAAGCGGCTTAATACTAGGCTACTATTATTGTTACTTAGGTTTTATCGTTTTTAGTGGGGGAAAGGAATACAGCCTGATTGCTATGATCTCGTACTGAGTTAAGATCACATATTGAAAATAAATGTGTAACGTATCTGGCATTGTTGTCCAGGCGTGTTATCCCAAAATTTTAAGCAGCAACAGGGTGTAATAATAGGAGCACGCTATCCATCGTTTCTCTTCCCAATGATGCAGGCAGAAGCAATAAATGAGCAACCTTCGTATTTCATTCCAACTTCATAAGTTTGAATGATCTGACGTAGTTTCGTTTTGAAATTCCATTCAAGTTCGCTAATGGTAATAATTCGCGAATGCCCAAGCTAGCCAGCTAACTCATATTCGTAATGCTTAATATAGACGTAAGCGGTGCAGAGAACATGCCTGAAGCAGCAAAGTAAAATGCAACATTAACGCATCATGCAGACATAGGACAGAGGCTTCTATATTCCAACACATTAAAGGTGAGGAGAGGAGCTCATCTGATTGGTGAAGATTTGACTCGGCTGTGTTATACCCAAACACGCCTTCTCTCCTCCCTCTTTGCCACTTGCGCTGGCAGGAGGGACGGAGGCGGGACAGAGGAGTACTTGCGCCAGGCTACGCCGGGCAAGAAATTGCAACATACGCCTGAACACACCCCGTTGGCGCGGCGCACCCCCCATTCGCCGCGCCTGCGCCGCGCCTGCACCTGGTCTACGAATTTAGAGCCCCATGTCACAATTCGTATCAAATTTTAACATGTAATAGTGCCAAGATATTTGTAGTTGGTCACTATCTCAACTGGCTGATTGAGAACAACACTAAATTGATGAAGTGGGGGTTGTCGTCTGAAATCAATACAAACCTCCTTTGTTTTAGAGACATTGCTTTGGAGGAAGGCCTCCTTTGCACCAAGATATAAAATCATCAAGAACCTGGCCCTGACCAGTTTCATCATCACTCAGCAGGCTTACAATAACAGAGTCATCCGCGTACTTTATGATGGATCTGTTAATGTGGTGGCTAAAACAGTCATTAGTATATAAAATGTATAAGAGGGCAGACAAAACACAGCCTTGAGGTGAACCAGTGGAGGATGTACGTAGGCTGGACAGTGCTCCATTCACTCTTACTTGTTGCGTTCTATTTGTGAGGAAATCAAAAATCCAGCCCACAAGACACGCATCCAGGCCAAAGGAATTTATCAGTTTGTCAGCTAGAACATGGGGCTGGATCGCGTTAAAGGCTGACGAAAAGTCAACAAAAAGAAGCCTGGCATGGTTTTTACTACCTTCAAGATGCACAAGATTAAGTAAGGTAGCCGTGGCATCTTGTACTCCTCTATTGTCTCTGTAAGCAAATTGAAGGGGGTCAAGTAGATGTTCAGTTTTTGCTAGAATTTCTGCTTTGACCAGTTTTTCAAATGGTTTCATCACCATGGAGGTTAGCGCCGCTGGACGGAAATCGTTCAGTGTGGTGGGGCTGCTTTTTCTGGCAACTGGCAGCACAACAGACCGCTTCCGTGAGGACGGCACCCTCTTCAGGGCGAGAGACATGTTAAAAATAAAATTAGAAATAGAACCAAGCTGCTCAGCACAGGTCTTTAACAGGCGACCACTAATACAGTCAAGGCCAGGGCTTTTTCTTTGTTTACACTACGTAAAACACTTAATTACACCATCCTCTACAAGAAATAGACTCTGGGGAGGAGCAGACACAAGGGAATTTCTGATCTCAACATGTTTGTCACTGAAATCACAGCTATCAAATCTTAGATAGAAGTCATTGAGGCTCTGGGCAAGCTCTAAGTCAGAATTGTAGCCGGAGAGCTGAACATTCTTCCTGCTACATTCTTTGGTCCCAGTGATCATTTTCCTGCTGTCCCACGCAGAGCCTAGATTGTTCGTTTCGAGCTGGCACTCAATTTTCTCTTTATATTGTCTTTTGCAAACTCTAATCTAACGTTTAATTTCCTTCTGCAGATTACACAGAATTAGTCTGTTCCCTTCTCTGAAGGCTCTTTTCTTTTTATACAGAAGGTCTTTAAGTGACTTAGATACCCACGACTTACTATTTGGATAGGTTTGATTGTTAATCAGGCAAACTTGAATGAGAAAAGCGAGAGGACAGTCGAGCGGTAAAGGGTAAGGTTACTGAAGCCCCCCTGAACATGTGACCGCATGCTGCTGGTGATAGGTGTTAAACGCAGAACAGTAACCCTTTTTAACAGAATAGCTCCATGGGTGAAAGGTGTCGTGTTCAAATCACGGCTCTCAGGAAACACCCAGTGTTATAAACATGTTATAAACGGTTAATGTGTGGCAATACAAGCTGTGCTAGTGGCAGTGCATGAGAGAATCTGCAAATCTTATACATAATGCAGCACAAGATGGACGGAGGGAGAGATCAGTGGGCCTTGGGATCAATAATTGAAGACGCAGACGGGCAATAAAAGTGACTGCCCTGTGTTATCATTACAAATCTCTGCTCATGACGCTCCGCACTAGGGGCCGTGATGCATGTTCACTGAGCAGTAGTTATCAGCGCTGAGTCAGCGTTTCACAAAATCTCGCTCCGTAATGAAGACCCATCAGTAACAAAGATGGGCTCTTCTCGCATGCACCTGCATTCCTGTTGTAAACAGCCTGCGATACTCACACGCTTGGGAACAATTTAAAGCTCTGCATTCAAGGGGTAATCTATGGACCTGAAAAAAATCACGAGACAGTAATTTGTCGGAGCACAATGTTCCTGGACTCAGGGCTTCTCCGCTTAACAGCCTCTGTAAATCCTTTCGCCGTAGGTTAAGGGACATGAATAACTGTCCCAGCACTGCTGTGGACTAAGGCTCTCCACAATACAGGGATAAAGTATACAGACACTCCTTGGTCTGTGGTCGCTCTTTAAACTTCAGGCTTGGGCACTCAGCTTCACAGAAGAAAAACTGACACTATAGCACACAGTGACATTCCGGATGATTCTGTGGCTTTAACAGTTTGGGAAAGACTCTGTCCTGGTACATGATAATAGTGCCCCTGTGCTCAGACAGAGGTCCATACTTGGTTTATAAAGATCAGCGAAGAAGAGTTTGACTGTCCTGCATAGAGCCCTGACCACAATCCCTCCAGACACAATCATGATACCATGGAAATCTGAGTTTAATCCAGCTCTAATGGCCCAGTATCACAGTCCAACTGCACTAATGCATTTCTGGCTTAATGGAAGCAAATCCCAATGTTTACTCAGTATCATCACACATATTGTTTTTAAACCATCTTGATCTGACAGAACAAATGAGAATTTTAGCAGAATTCCTCTAGACAGCTTTAGTTGGCAGGTCAAATTGACATTTACAGATTCTCCTCATTCGATAAGTCTAAACTCCTTTTTTGGTTCATCAATTGAAGAAGTGCTTGTCATCATACTGTATCCTCTTTAAGCAGCCTCGTCCTGCAGATCTTACTCTTTTTCACCAGGATCTTGTCAGTGTTGGTGACAGAAATAGCAGGAACAGAACGGCTCTGGTTACGGCGTGAAAGTGTGATGCAAAAATAACACTTTGCAGTGAATTTAAACATCAGCATTTGGATGAAAAATAACTAAAGCTCTACAGAACCTCAATCCACTTTGATAGCGACAGCTGTCTGAAATCGAGCTGACTTCTCATTATGGCAGTAAGTGTTTGGTTGGACACATCTGTACTAAACCAAAGTGAGCTTTGATGCACCTCCTGTCTCTACCCACTGCTCACACACCACTGTACTGTCCCTCTGTTTAAAACAACAACGGGAGCATTAACAGTCCATACTGCCATACATCTAATCTAAACCACTTCTTCTTCACCAGGGTCGCAGGGGAGCTGGAGCCTATCCCTGCAGACTATGGCAAAGGCAGGGACACCCCCTGGATAACTCGCCAATCCACTGCAGGGCACACAGCATTCACTCATACACTCATACCGACAGGAAATTTAGAGTCTCCAATTATTCTGACATTTGGTCTGTGAGAGGAGATCGTAGTACGAGGAAGAAACCAAAATGAACATGGGGAGAGTTGTAACTGTGCCTTTTACATTTTAAAAAAATATTTTATATGCATTACAATTTTTTTAAACCACAGACTCCACGCTTGTGATCATATGAGGGAAAATGAAGGTTACACTGGGCCAGATTAGCTTTTAACTGCCAGATGAAAGAAGCAATCAGCTCATATACCTACGCATATCCCCCGCAAATGGAAGCACAGACCATAATTTAATCATCAGCCTACATGATTGTGCTGTTTGCACTCTGGATATTAATGTCACAAAACCATGTGGTCAATTTCAGTCAGCTACACCATCCACTACAGAGTGTTAAGGGACAAACTGATCGCTTTTTTCCTGATTTCTGGAAAGCGTGCCCGATAAATAATGCATGATTGAAATAGACCAAGTACTTCCTCCTGCAATTTTTGGTTTTTCCCTGAGTCCTGTGCTTGAACACATGTGTGACGTGTTCACTCAGCTGAGTAACTGCCTGGAGACGTGTGTTTTGTGTGAAGAAATTAACCCTTTATGTACCAAGCCCAGTCTGATGTCACTCCACTCAAGCAGGGCGTGGGAGCTACATTACCTTTCTGGAAACTTAAAGTGAATTAAAGCAAGTAAAACTCAGATAAAGACAAATTATAACCCTGATCTAGAGGAGCCACAATAGCAAAAGCTCAGTTGCTAACTGCTGGTTGTTGTTTGCGGTTTGTATGTAAATACAGTGATGCATGTACTAGTGTGTAATAAGGGCTTTTGTGGAGAACAGATCACGGCTTCCTCAGACCTAATGATCAGACTCTTCTAAGCCTGTTATATTAGGTCCTGATTCACAGAACTTTTCTCATCGACTCATAGTGAGCATACTGGTTATTGTCTTCACAAGCAAGCAATGAGTAATTTTCTATATTATATTTATTTATTTATTTGTTTATTTTTTTTTACTTTTGAGCCACAAAATTCCAATTTGGAAAAAAAAAAAGTTTGCAGTATTATGTTCTTCGAAGTTCTAGACAAACGTTCATTGGGTGCAGGCCTTGTTCGGATCAAAATTTGCAATCATCTGTGTTTTCTGTCAGGATTTCTGCTGGGCATCAAGGAGGTTAATTTTTGCCAAGGGTTTGGAGCAAAAAGGGCACAAGTGACATTTTCAGAACTTTACAGGAGAGTCAAATCTAAAGATTGACAGACATTTCTGTGCAGCCCACCATTTGCGGCAGAGTGCTGTCATGATTTGCCACAGGATGCACTGTTCGGTGGAGGAAGGAGGAAATACATTTAAGCCCTTTTCATGCCAAAATAAAGTAAGATTTTTGGAATGAGTCTCCAGTTTTTTGCCATTTATTTCATTGGACGGCAGGTGTCTCCTTTTCCTACTAGATAGCAAACTCATCTGGCGCACACACACACACACACACACACACACACACACATACACACACACGCACATACGCGCACACACACGCATGCACACACGAACACACACACGCACACACGCACATACGCGCGCACACACGCACGCACGCACGCACACACACACACACACACACACACACACACACCTCAGCAGTGCTGTATTAATGCATTCTCTCTGCAAGACCAGCTGGCATCAACACTTATAACAAACATCAAGTGCAAATGGACCCCAGTCTCTGAGGTACTGAGAAACCAGCAAGCCTGAGACAAGCAATGCGTTTGATAAATATTCCAGAAGATTCCTATGGCTCTGCCCTGTAATAATATACAAAATAATATTCCTTTCTTTTTTCACATCAGATGCTCATATCAGTGTTTCATGACATTTTCCAGGCTTCTGCTGTATAATTAATTTTCTCACATCTTCATCACTGAAGGAATGTTCACTGTTCTGCTCTTATAGGGACCATTTGAAAGGTCTTAATATATACTATGATGGCAGTACTATTTCATCAAATAACACTAAATAAAAAATTTATTTCAGCTGCCATTTTACTGCCTTATGCAGAATTACTGAACGGGAGAGTGTCGCCATTTTATGAAACGGTTCAGTGTTCTATTAAAAAGTAAATTACAGAAAACAGGTTTCATTGGTTTTGTGAAAATGAGCTCAGGGATTGGATATAGTTGTCCAAAAAGACACAAACATAATTATCAACAAACTTCATCATTCATCATCCAGAAAGTTTGCAGTAATAAAGCAACAAGCTATTTAAAAAAAAAAAATTGGCATTATAATTAACTGGCTAACCTGCGCTGAATACAAACAGTGAAAAGTGAAGTCATGACATTACATAATTATGTTGGTTAACATAACAATAAGCATTGATTGTGCTATGTAATGGGGGAAAAAAAAGCCACTAGATGGCAGTATTGACAATTTTTTTTTGTTAAGCCCAGTCTGGAGCTAGGTTGGGCATGTCCTGGGCATGCCTCAGAGGGGGCTAGACAAGAGTATATAAGGAGAAAAATTGAGAGAGTGGAAGGGTAGTAGGAGAAATTGCAAGGAGAAATTGTGGAAGGATACATTTGACCAGACCTGTCACTCTTTTCAAGACCTGTGAAGCTCTTTTTGTGGATTTTTGCCTGTGTTGGAGCATTTTCCTGTCCCAGGACATCGCAACATAGCAGCCCGTCTCAATTACCAAGGGACTGTAACTATCTTTTTTTTTTATTCAATCTTGGTCAGTAGGGTAGAGTGTAGATTAGTTCTAAGTGTTTGTTTATTTAAATCTGTTGAAGTTTAAGAATTTTGTCTGTCATCCCTTGCTGTCCGTGACGTCATAACAAATTGACGCCATAACAAATTGGGGGCTCGGGTCCGGGATAGACCATTGTGCGAGTCATTTATTGAAAATCTAAAATTTCAAATTGTGAAATTGTTTTTTGAATTTTCCTAGATATATATTGGCAGATCAACAGCAATGGATGATTTCTTGGCATCACCAACCGTAGAGGTTTTGAAGTCTTTTAAAAAGACAGAACTGCTAGAAATATGCGGACAGTTAGAGCTGACAGATGTAAAACCAGCCATGCGAAAAGCAAGACTGGCACAGAAAGATCAGTTTGAGAGGTTGATCAAGAAATATAAAGATCTATTTCCTGATGTTCCAAAGAGAGTTTCTATCGCCTCTCATGATGTAGACGTTGGTGATGCCAAACCAATAAAACAGCATCCATACCGGATGAATCCTGAAAAGAGAAAGATTGCTGAGAAAGAGGTTGAGTACATGTTAGAACATGATATTATTAGACCCTCTAACTCAGATTGGAGTTCACCCTGTGTTCTAGTTCCAAAACCTGATGGAAGTACTAGATTTTGTACAGATTATCGCAAAGTCAATGCTGTAACTAGAACTGATGTGTTTCCAATACCTAGGATTGATGATTGTATCGATAGAGTAGGGCAAGCAAAGTTTCTGATCAAGATTGATTTATTGAAGGGTTATTGGTGTGTGCCTTTAACTGAGAGGGCCAAGAGCATCTCTGCTTTTGCCACACCATCTGGGTTATACCAGTATGAAGTCCTACCCTTTGGCATGAAAAATGCCCCAGCCACGTTCCAAAGGATGATACAGTCTACAATCGGCGGATTGCCACACACGGGTGCGTACATCGACGACCTGATCACATGGAGTGACCCCTGGGAAGAACATCTGAAAGATGTAGAGACGTTGTTCCAGCGCTTGACCCAGGCTAACCTGACTGTTAACCTGAACAAGAGTGACTTTGGTTGTGCTACTGTCACGTATCTTGGCTACGTCATAGGCTAGGGTAAGGTGGCACCCATAAATGCTAAAGTCCAAGCCATCATGGACTTTCCAGTTCCTGACAACAAAAAAGCTTTGCGCCGCTTCCTTGGAATGATCGGGTACTACCGCAAGTTCTGCAAGAACTTTGCTGAGATTGCTCTCAGTCTCACCAACCAACCCAAGAAAGGCGTAAAGTTCACTTGGGATGAAGCATGCCAAAGAGCCTTCGATCGCCTGAAGTCTCTGCTATGTCACTTCCCCGTGCTCAAATCTCCTGACTTCAACAAACCGTTCTCCATGGCGGTCGATGCTAGCGACCAAGCTTGTGGATCTGTGCTCCTACAGAGAAGTGACTCTGATGACATTGAGCATCCCGTGACATACTTCTCCAGGAAGTTCAATCGCCACCAAAAGAACTATTCCACAATTGAGGAGGAGCTGTTGGCTCTGGTTCTATCCGTACAACACTTTGAGGTTTATGTTTGTACAGGGCAAAAGCCAATGATTGTATATACTGACCACAATCCGTTAATGTTTTTGAGTAAGATGAAAAACAAGAATCGGAGATTGTTGAATTGGAGTTTGATTTTACAGGAGTTTGACTTGGAAATTAAGCATGTAAAGGGTACTGACAATGTAATTGCTGATTGCTTATCCCGTGTTTGAGTATGTGTATATATATCACGTGTTTATTAGCATATTGTATTATATGTATATATACACAAGTGTTTACTTAACCATTTTTGTATTGAAAAGAAAAATTTTGCCTTTATGAGTCAAAATTTTTCCCTTTTGGAATGGAGGTGTAATGGGGAAAAAAAAAGCCATTAGATGGCAGTATTGACCATTTTTTTTTGTTAAGCCCAGTCTGGAGCTAGGTTGGGCATGTCCTGGGCATGCCTCAGAGGGGGCTGGACAAGAGTATATAAGGAGAAAAATTGAGAGAGTGGAAGGGTAGTAGGAGAAATTGCAAGGAGAAATTGTGGAAGGATACATTTGACCAGACCTGTCACTCTTTTCAAGACCTGTGAAGATCTTTTTGTGGATTTTTGCCTGTGTTGGAGCATTTTCCTGTCCCAGGACATCGTAACATAGCAGCCCATCTCAATTACCAAGGGACTGTAACTATCTTTTTTTTTTTATTTCAATCTTGGTCAGTAGGGTAGAGTGTAGATTAGTTCTAAGTGTTTGTTTAATTAAATCTGTTGAAGTTTAAGAATTTTGTCTGTCATCCCTTGCTGTCCGTGACGTCATAACAAATTGACGCCATAACAAATTGGGGCCATAACAGCTAATACAGACTCTGTACAATCTGGATATGGTTTTTCCTAAGTGGGCGATGCCCAACAGAAAGTTCTTCTGATTCATGAGAGTGAGAAGAGGCTAAATTCAGAGTGACCTTCTGTGCAAAGTAAAGCCCCAGTGAAAGAGGTCCCCTGCACATCTTCATCAAGCTCAGGTTAGAGCCGTCAGCCAGCAGTGAGACTCCGGACTTCAGTGGAACAGTAATCCTGTAAATATGGAGAGTTATGTGCACAACATCATTCCTGAACACATTCATCTCTGCACACTGCCAAAGTACTTAGAAATAAGAGCAGCAGAGCAGCCCGGGTAGAAACGCTTAGTGTCACCTGAAGGCCAGTTTAAAATGAGAGCGAATGGTGCTGTGCCAACTTTCTCAATGAAGTGAATATATTACCCCACGGAATTATTCCCAGCTCGGGAATTACAATGATGTACTTTATTAACCAGGGTAGTTTCATTTAGAACCTGTTTCACTTTTTCCGATTGCATAAAGCAAGAGCAAACGACAGGGGTAAAGCCCTTTAGCAGTTGGGGTTAAGGGCCTTTTTTAAGGGCTTAAAGGCAGAGAGCTTCTGAGTGTCGTCGCCTCAGATATAGGCCCAAATAGGATTAAAACTGCTGGTGGAAATTTTTTATACAGTTTGTTTGAACTTAGTGGTGAATTACACATTGAATGTGTTTCAAGTTCTATATCATGAGTTTGATGTGATCGCACAGTTAATATTTCTGCACACAACTGTTTTGTGATTATGCAGCCCTTGCACACATGCTCTGAATCAGGTGACTCAAGGTGTGTCCAAAATCCCATACTAACAGACTATAGAGTACGGGAAAACGTCATGCGAGACTTGTCCGAAACCGTAGTATGAAACCAGTAGTACGCGATATGCGTACTATTTCCGAAGAAATATTACAGTATGCAAACACTGGACACTACGCCGGCATATACATCCCATCATGCAATGCGGTGATGACCACGTCTATTACAGGGTGTCAGTCTGCTCCACTCCCGTAGTTAAAATATGACAATTACTGGAGTGTTTGCCTTTACTGCAAGGTTGAAAACTTTGCGGTGCAATGTGAAATATGAAACTAACAAATAAACTGAAGAGTTATTAAGGTGACAAAGGCGTTGAGATCGCTGTCCTCCATTGTCCGTTATGGTCGATGTTGTTGCACGTTGGTGGAAAGAGGACGCTAGTCATACGGTCTATAAAGATTCCGCCTCTGTCACCTCAATAACTCTTCAGTTTATATGTAAGTCTAAAAATTTAACATTGCGTTGCAGAGTTTTTTAAGCTTAGGTCAGATGTCATGATTCTTGCAAATCAAATTTTTGGCCACAGCATTGTATGAGACGTTAGCTGTAAAAGCACTGTTGTAGTTGCAACGTTAGCAAAGGAGCTAATGTTTTCCAACGTAAATTAACTGTTAACATTAGGAATGTTATGCAAGTGAGAAGGGATAGCTAATGAAGAAGTTGTTAGTTTCCTCCGGTAATTGTGGAGATTATCTATCTTGTTTGCTGATGGGGCTAATTTTTAGAATTTTCTCGAAGTGTGTGATCTACTCATTACTGCTGGAATCCTTCGGCTCTTGGGTGACAAACTGGTTAAATCTGGTAATCCAACTCAATTAGCCCAAGCATAGGCTGGTATGGTTTTGATTGGTAGAGTTTCATGACATCTTCATTGCATAAACACCATTCCTGATTAAATGGGCACTATAGCTATCTGCTGGTGCTAAGTTCTGCGGTTTTACGGTGCTGTGGCAATGGTAGCAGCTACTGAATGCAGTACCACTGGGGCTGGGGTCTGCAGAATAATCTACTGCACTCGACCTTACAGACGATACTACAGTCACTGGAGTGAATACAACTGCCAGGTCCAAACCGTGGAATAAGGGAAATGTTAACATAAATTGTAAAGTTTATAAATGTTGGCTTTAGGTACAGGATGACCGAAAACACTCGATCGAACGCAGGATACTACCGAATCTCCTATTCTTTTTCTCAGGTGCGGCCTTCCAACTTTGCATCCTCGTCAGAAGGATTGAAGGGAAATATCAATTAATTTAATTAGTTTCTCTGCTTTATGCTGAAACCAATCAGAGTCTCTAATCTCCTTGGAGGGAGGGTTGAATTTGATTGGGTCTGAGATGCAGGAAGTGTTTCACCGGCCAAAATTGCACAGGATGGTCTATCGTGCTGCCTGTTTCCAATAACTGTACGGCAGATCAGCCTGACAAAACCAAAGATGTTCAACAGCTGGAATCTCCAACATCTATAAAAACATACTTTGCGAGGCGTAATTCAGTTCCCTGAGATGTTTGTACCACAGTAGAGTTGAACATGAGTAATTTCAGCAGAACTGGTCTCAGACCTGGGGCTTCATCTAACTTTACTGATTGAGTCTTGAGCTGATGATACAGGGACTGGGCAATGAGTATGAGTGATAGGGCTATGGGCCTAGAGGCCGATGGGCAATACTTACTGACAGATTCGACTGTTGGAGACGAACAGGCAGATACTGTTGCCATTGCTGTCATTCTGTTCTCCATTTTTCTTTTGAAAAGGCAGAAATTCATTTTTTTTTCAGTGTTCTATAGGCTCATGTACCTTCATTAATAAGGAAAAATAACCTCTTTTATAACCTTTTCTACCAGCAGTCAACAGCTAGTTAGCTTAAATATATAAAAACACAATTCCTATTTGCTTGATATTTATAACAGCCTTAGTTATTATTTTCCCTCATACTGGATTGATTCATTAATTGTCCAGAATTTGTACATTTTTAACCAGTTATGTAAAGTAACAGGACAAGAAAACATGGTCAAGAAGATGGATCAGAAGATGAGAAAGCTGAGGACATGTGACCAAATGCTCAGAGGGCAGAAGATGACCCTCCAGGGCAGGTCATGTGACCAGTTTTCTTTTTTTTACAATTGGCTGAAGTTGAACCACTGTCAGCAAAGCCTACTCTCTGATACAGCCAGGCTTGATTTACAACTTGCAAACTGTCTTCAGTAAAAGCAAATTAATATCAGCAAATTCTGCCTGAAAGTTGTCAAAAAATGCCCGTGTAGGATCAGCTTAATGAGCTCCCAGTGGCTGGATGAGTAGATAAAGGCCACACAAGATGGTCTGAGGTGTGAGGGCTCGCTCAATATTTTAAAGCTGAGTAAATTATGAGTGATATTCAAACAAAACCACTCCCAGATACTATCTGGATCAAGATAAGACACGTTAGTCTCTGTCACAAACCTACAAATGACACTGAACAAGCTGGGCCAAGGTCAAACAGCAACAGACTGAAAATGTGAGCTGGTTTGTACTGCTCTGCATGCTGTTCTACTACAGAGTGTGAGGAAGAATTAATCACACACAAGCTGATGTGGCCTTAAATAAGAGATAAAGGGTAGAACAACTGCCGTCAATAATAGTAGTGTGAGCTCACTGCTTAATTTTAATATAGATGATAATGTTGATCATTATTAACACTATTCAATTCATATTATATGTTATGTTTATTAAAAAAGTGATCCACGTTTTTTTAAAACAAGAACACCCGGCATGCAAAAACTACACATGTGAACTAATGAAATATTAGGCAAACTATGCTATTTCAAGTGACCTGTGTTGTTTTCACTGTAATTCACAACTAAGTCATTCCTGTGAGAAGATGTGAAACACAAGTCAATGTCATGTGTTTTGTTTTCATGAGTGTAAAGAAATCTCGCGCACGAAAATGTCACATATTCTAATAAAAGTGAATAAATGTGATGTATTTGCTATGTTAAGTGCTTGTGTACACAGCTCACTGGTATAAAACAACACTAGAAGAGAACAAGGAAAGGTGATTAAGTGCAGAATAACTGAGTGGCAGCTGTGTGACTGAAGACACTGAGATGAGAGGACGGCTCGCCGCCTCTGTTCAGTTTCACCGTCACACAGAAATAATGAGATACCACTGCGGCCCTCGGCAGCACACAGTCTGGGTGCCAGAGCTTATCTCAATCCGACCCCTCGATCCGTAATGAAACGAACCTCATTATCAGCACTACAGGGCTGTCAGGTTTTTAATTGATCCTCTGGAGGCCAGCAAATGAATTCGGACGAGAACGCGAAAATGGAGGAGTGTTTTTATCGCTTCGACAGGGACGGGATAACTGTACACATGTGGGATATTAATGGAGGGGACCAAAGATCGATGTTCCCCTGGGACGCTGGCAGTGACATCACATGTTCCCCTGGGACACTTTCAGTGACATAAACATCCATCAGTATCCAGAGGATGGAAGCACAGATATTCGTTTAAGAGACTGCAGTCATCTGTCCATCCATCCTCCCTTCCTTCATTCCTCCGCCTGAGGCTCAGCGCAGGCTCTCCCTCACTTTCTGAGAGAGTAACATTCCCATCTGATCATGAGTCTCCACAGTAAGTCCTCTGTGTTAAAGATCAGCACAGTGTCCACATGAGCTCTGTGACTGACACTCCTGTTTAGTCAAAGAAGGTCTTTAGAGCATAGAAAGTATAACTAATTTATCCAAATTTTGCAGGTTTACTGATAATCCAGTCAAGATCTCATGAAAGTTGCTGTATGGCTGCATTCTCAGCACTGGGAATGTTAAAAACAGGTGTGATGTGGAGAAATGTAATTTCACAATGAAAGGCTTTTTGTGGAGAAATCACAGATCATATTTAAAGGTTAAATGGCAGCACATATAACATCGTTCCAGACCAACTATAATCATCTACAAAATATAAAATTGCAGAATAATGGGGAAGTGAAATCAATCAGAAATATGTGTTATAATACTATTATTTTTAAGAGAGGTACTTCCCTCAGGGAAAGTGCTGACACAGGTATCCAGCTTTCCTTAACTTCTTTCAATATGTCGCACCCATCTGCGTGGTGTACGGCAGCCATTTTGCACCCGAGCTCTTCTTGGCTGATGTAAAGACGGTGAGAGCAATATTGAGTGAACAGGTTAATTGGTGTTCGGTGTGTAATTGAGCTTCTAAATGCTGTTAATTAGAGAGGGTTCCTCAGAGACATTGAGGAGCAAACTAATGTCCACAATGAGTGTCATGGGATCTTTAATGACTGCTGCAATTCAGGACCCAGTGTATAAGCCCTGGGCTGATATCTTTTACAGCACAGAATCCCTGCCACTGCACTGGTGAATTGTGGTTTATCTGATCAGAAGTAAGATAGATCGCCCCCTGCTGGCCCGACCAACACCATTTCTCCCATGAAGTCTCCCCTCCCATTTCTAACTAAGCCCACGTTAGATTAGCCTCAGGTCATTAGGCTGGGGAGGGATACCTGGAATTCAATCAACAAACACAGATCACACACACTGCGATAGTGCTTTTGATTAAGGTGAGGTAATTAATGTTGTACTTAATGGATGGGGAAGCTCCTGTTCCCCAGCGCTCAGCTAACTCTGATGTTGTGCTGCTCCCTCCCAGGCAATTAAAAAACAGGAGGAACATCTTTGGACTCCTCGTCCATGGAGTTCAGTTCTGAGCTGATCGAATCAAAGATGCGGCTTCTGTCCGCTTGTTTTAATGAGGCCTTAAGATCCACAGTCCTCTGGGATCTAACTTTGAGCTCACTTTACATTTTTTTTATTTTCTTACAATGTACTCGGGGTCATTTAAACAGACACACTGGTCATATATTTTTCACCTTTATTCAACCAGGAACCTCCCACTGTAAACGAGTTTCTGTTTTTCATGGTCATTTTGCTAGAGAGGACTGTCACAAGTTGTGAAAATGAGAGAATGAAACAGGGGTGAAGCCCCTGGAGCAGTTTTGAGGTTAAGGGCCTTGCTCAAGGGCCCAATGGCAGAGATTTTCCCAGTTTCATCTCGATAGATCCAGTCAGAATCCCAAACTTCACCAGGGGCTGGAACCAGAAACTCTTCAGTTACCAGTCAAACACCGAACACAAGGCTGCCCTTCTGCTCCAATAGTTAGACAGGGGTCAATAGAATCAGTCCATGTTGTCTAAGTTAACATGGTTTTTACATTTTTCATGTCCTGTAAAAATAAACATGGCATTATCCAGTGTGTTATGTAGAAATTACAGCAATCATTAGGCATCTATTGCCCTGAATCCTGATGGTAATAGTTTCTACAAATCCAATTCTGCTTCAAACCAAAATAAATGGATCTGTTCAACACAACCACAAATTTTAGCACATGAATCATCACTATTTTGCATTCCGATTTCTAATTTTCTGGAAGTCAAATGTGTCCTCACCACAAGCAAGACGCACAATAGAAGAGGTGTGAGTCTATGTTTGCTCTTATGTGAAGATGAACAGAGAGAGAGAGAGAGAGAGAGAGAGAGAGTTAATGTCTGTGCTGCTGTGAAGTGACAGCTGATTGACTTTAAAGGCACAGGAGTGCTGTATGTTGATCACACAGCTCACCATAATAAAACAGTTTGATTTAGGACGACAAAAGCTATCCTGAAGTGATGTTTGATTAGCAGGTCTCCACATACTCACTATGTCCTCACAAAAGTAATGAGTATTTTTGTCTTTATAAGGGATAAATGTGTCTGGCATGAGACCAGGCTTAAATCCATACACCATAATTCATACTGACATTATGAAGCTCTGCAGGCTGATAGACAAATAAAATCAACGGCGATGACGAGTCTCCTGTCAGCCAAATCTCAACTTCCCCTCTCAGATGAAGAAAGTTTGAAAGAAGCTTGAAAATATCACTTCATACTACAAGTAAATTAACTCCAGTGTAATCAATCATTTGGAGGGTATGTACAGGAAGGGTTGATGGAGACTGAAGTAAATAAATGACCCGTCTCTCACAGTCACTCTGATGAAAGACAGCTTCTGAAATCATATGATGAGGCAGGATACTCCAGCCGAAATTCACACTTCATGCTTCATATTCATTCACAAAACCAGTCGTTGCAAACAGATCTTCATGGGTTTGTGCGTTCAGAGGTCAGTTTGTCTCCGTCCAGCATTTTACTCGTAAATAACAGGCTGCATGTAATGTATTATATGTTGATATCAGTCTGAATATAATAGGTAATTAAATGCAGCAGAAGACATTGAAAAATTATGGAATGATGAGCAATTTATACGGTCAATACCACAGAAGAAGAAGAAAAGAAAAAAAACAAACACACAGCCCAGTCTTTTCTAGGTGCTTGCATAAAATGAATACATACATGCATACATATACACTTAATACGCAGTTGTATACTAACAAGTATTATGAAATGAAGCAAAAGGTACTTTTAAAGAATGATACAATGAAATTAAACATGAGAAGTTTAACATTGTCAGTACTGACCTCCGCTGACAAAGACGGACAGAGTTACGTTTTCGCCCTCGTTTTCGTTTGTCAGTTTGTCCGAAAATAATGGGAAAAAAATTCTGGAGGGGTTATCACAAAGCTTTGCGAGAAGCTCATATAAGACTTCCACAGGTTAAGGTCAAAGGTCAAGGTCAACATCACAGAAAAGTTCAAAGACAATGAAGCGGTTGGAGATGTGCACTCTACTTAATTATGGATTCACGCTATCGGCTAATCGGCTCCAATCTCTACTGCATATTGAGCTGGCTCTGCTCCTCTCTAGAGCTCCATTTCCTCATCATCACTTTTGGTTGCTGCACACAGCCTCAGATACATGTTCCCTCCTTCATCCTGTTTGTGTCCAGTCAGACAGGGTGACTGCTAGAAGTAAGAGACGTCATCCTGGGGTCACCCAAAGGAGTAAAAAGTGTATGATTCCCACACTTCCCCAGGCCTCATGAGAGCACTGCAGCTCTGAGAACACTGTTCTGCCATAAAGTGCTAAGCGCCCCTCTGGAACCACACTTACAGGCCAGGCTTGGTGCTCCCCATGCTGTTAATTGTGTTATTAGCCTCTGTTATTTGCTGTAATGGGTCTAACACTACTGCCAGGGGGAACAGCAGAAGGTAATACCACATATTTGTGGTATTTACTGATATAATCCCTCAGTGAGCATTGCCTGGTTTAAACGCAGCCAGCCAGGGAAGTAACTGGATTAACTAACAGCCAGACAAAGACAAAAAGAATAAAATTTATCATGTAAGATGTACTTAGAAATATTGCATCTGTGGTTCCAACAGGTTAATAACTTGGGAGTTTAGTTGATACAGTTTTCTCTTATTAGTTTGTCAGTAATCCTGCAATTTAAACTTCCAATAAGCAAAAATAACGATTGACAGTAATGTTATTCTAATGAGGTACCAATCCTTCAGTACATGCGACAGCCAACCAACATTCATGCAGTCAGTAAAGTACCTGAATTGGTGGTTTTTTAAAAGAACTGCATTTCCTCTGAGTACTCTGGGATAATAATATTTACCAGAGCATCAGAAGATGCTGAACAAAAGAGCCAGACACAGACTGCAGAAAAAGCCGAAAAGGCTTGTTTATTTACTGAAGAAGATTTTGCTCAAAAATGCTCGAGAGGAAGCTGTCAGGAAATGGTCCAAAGTGAGGCAAGGGCAGACAGCATAACTGACAGGGGTCAGGCATAGGCGTAGTCAAAGGAACTGGTCTGAGGTCATTAACAGGGTGGCAAGCCGAATGACCCAGGGCATGCAGGCAGGTGCAAACCTTCAAACGGGGGTGTCGGAGACACTGGATGAAGCCACTCGCCAGGGCCGCAAAGACTGGGAAGAGATTCCCTATCAAATAATTACTTGTTTTACATAGAAGTTAACGCTGAGGATGGAAGAGACAAAACACTCCACAATGCAAAGCACTAACACAATGCAACAATCCAGTGAGGAAGAAACAAAAACCAGGAACTTAAACACACAGAGACAATGAGTTACAGGTGAGTGAAAGGGAGTGATGAATGTACAGGAGTGACGAGGTAAAGAGACAATGATGATTAATAAATGACAGAGGCTGAGACAGAGACTGACACAGACGGCTGGATTGCAGGGAAACGATTAACTCTGGGAGCGGGACGAGACACCAGAGATGGGACACCAGTTTCATATGTTTGTACAATATGATTATATAGGTTTTGACAGATTTACTGAGATTAGTGTTTGGTATGTATATCTGCTCCCACATACGCATGCGAGGTCATGTTACTCAACCATCTTGACTTGTGTCTCAAAGCCCTTGTTTCAGATAGAAGAATTATTCAGAGAAATCTGGAGTAGAGTTTGATGCCGTGGGAATAACACTGTAGAGTCATTATTTGGCTTACCCATGCAAGAGATAAGATACAGAAAATACATTGCTGATTGTTCATGTTTTGAGGAAATTTCTACGATAAAATATGCCATCATGAATCAGATTAAATAAGGCATTATAAATGGAGTATTTTTATTAGCTGCTTTATGTTTTTCGTAAAAATGAAGAATTGGTTATAGGGTGTTTCCCCTCTTCTGTGAACAAGTAGAATGTGTTTCGCCAATGTCTGTTCAGTCAGGTGTAAAATCCATTGCGCAGAAAATTACTGAAACTCTCCTGAGTCAGGAAAAGAGTAGATCTTTCATCTCTCATACTCAGTGATTTTCAGGCATCTAACTGCTGTAATGAGCATTAGAATATCTCCTGGGCTTTCTACATACAGTAAGACTTCACTTAACTGGACCTTTGACCTGGATATGTCTACGAATAACCAACTCAAAATTATGTAGCACGCAATCCACTCTCTGTCTCAAAGTAATATGCAACCATTTTCACATATTTTCGCATAATTCTCACTCCTCCATGTAACTTTATAGCGAATGAAACAGATGACTAACATATAATAAGAGAATGCCGCCAAAGGCCACACGTTACAAGCCGTGGTAACTCACTCCCTCACTCATGGACATTTTGTTGGGAGGCTTTGCAGAACGCAAGCGCATCACTTACCAAGGGTCTGCATGGATTTTTCTACATTTGAATTTAGGCATGTTCAAGAATGTAAATTCCTTAATAAGACTGTGAGCAGTGGCTGCACACAGTATTATCATGTCTGGTAATCAGTCGAAGGAGATTGTCAGGAAAACTCAGAGACTCAGACACAGAGAGAAATGAAATTTAAAAAAATGAATCAAAGTTTATAAAGTACAGTGGTAGTCAGACAGACTGGATCAAAATCCAGAGGGGATGATTGAGGCACAAAATCGCTGGGCTTGGGAGTCATCAAAAACAGGTTTAGAAACTAGGAGGAAGGGACGCAGTGCAAAATCTCAATCCAAATGCGGTGTTAAAAAAGCAAACAAGGCTGTAACAGGCAGAACAGAGGAGACACGAAGAGCAAATCCAGAAACAGAAACTAAGGCAAACAGAATCCAAACCAGGATTCAGGCAGACTAGAAACATGGCTCGTACGATGCATTTGGATGAACTCGCACTGAAACAGAGACAGAAAAGAGACTAGATACACACAAGAAAATGAGGGAACAGGAATCAGGTGGTGAATACAGCAAGAAGAATGCAGAGAGGGTGGATTTACAGACAAGACAATGCTTCAATAAACAAGGATGGCAGACATGACACACAGAGGTGTAAAGGTAAAAAGGAGCATGTTGAAGTAGGGAACTAATACAAAAAAAGAAACTACACTGAGCAAACCAACATAAGACATAACAGAAATTATTGGATACAAACAGCACCCAACCCCAAACTCAAGACCTGCAACAAAATCACCTTAAACCCCTGCATGGGAGGTGTCCACCTCCATTATGAACAGACAAGGGGGATCAGGTCAGATGAGGGTGGGTAAAGAGGTGAAGAGTTTCTTAAGGTTCTGAAAGGCTAAAGCATAACCCGTTGGTCGACTGGACTAACCACCTTGAGCTGGCACGCAGCTCTTACTGCTCCAATCACTGTTGGAGGGTTGCCCGGAACCTCGCCAAATCCATTCACGAGGCTGTAATCAAGGCCCCTTAACTGCCAACCATACTGCCAGCACACTGGGACCTCCAGAATGTATTCAGTAAGTCCCAAGACACCTCCCTACCACCTCGCCGCCCTTACCATTGCGCCATCAACCTGCTGCAAGGTATGTCACCTCCAAGGGGTTGCCTATTTTCCCCTCTTTTGCCTCGAGAAGTATTTCTAGGAGTCATCTATCTGCATCATTTTAGCTGCTCATCTTCATCAACTGCTTGAGCTGGGTTCTTTAATGTGGGTAAGAAGATGGGGGACTCTGCCTGTACATTGACTATTGCAGACAAAATGATATTACTGATATTACCACTCATTTTGCATCCGAGAGGGGGACCAGTGAAAGATGGCCTTCAAGACACCAACTGGCATTATGAGTACCTGGTAATGCCATTAGGACTTACTAATGTAGAATGGCTGGTAAGAATTCACTGCATATTTCATTTTACAAAAGATTTTTCCATTCCGAAACCAGTAAAATTCATCTGTGCCTTTGGGTTGGGTTCTGAGCGGCACCTCTGTAAGGTCTGCAAACGCTGATGCGTGGGGGAGCCCAGAGGCTGGAAGCGACAAATGGCTGATAAGCTCGGTCCAGAGCCATGCCAGATAGCAATAAAACTTTTGTGGACTTCCCCCCTGCATTTGGAAGGTGTCGAGGGTCTTACTGTTACTCTGTACGGGGGGGTAGTTGCAAGGCTCTGGCTAACACAATGCCCCTGTGGGAGTCATAATACTGTCCTTATTCTTAAGTTAAAGTCCAGTTATATTAATCTGTTTAAAATCATCTAAACCTCTGAGAACTTCACAATATGCTTATATGTGCAATATTCTGCTCAGAAATCACTTCTGGACTTATAACCCAATTTACCTATATGTTAATTTATCTTAAGACTTTTGCATGACAACTGCATCATATTAGTACATATTCATATCATGTTTGGTCTTGTTATTCTTGGGGGAATCCAAGGAGTTGAATGGAGTATGTTTCATTCCCATTGAAATTATGGTTCATTCCCTTTTGGAAACTCCTGAGAATTTGGTCAGAATCCTTTCTGGTAATCACCCTATTCTCCTCTCTCTGCTGAAGTGTTTTATTACATCCTCCCAATGGTGGAAACCCAAAAACCGGATTCGACCCCCCTTCCAGGTGTTTATGGCCATGCCGCCTGGATCAAAGACGTGGTTTGGCTTAAAGCAAAGAGAAACAATCCATTCTGGGAAGATCGTAGTCGACTTCCCATACGCATCCCTATGCCGTATGTAGCCAATCTATATAGTCAGGGAAGATCGTATCCGATCTCTCCCCGCGCACGTTAATGTGAGAGTAGCTCTTTTAATTATGGAGAATCATATCCGATCTCTCCCCACGCACGTTAGTGTGTGAGTAGCCCTTTTAATTATGGAGAATCGTATCCGATCTCTCCCCGCGCACGTTAGTGCGTGTGTAGCTTTTCCTCCAGGTATGACTTTATTCTCTCTTTCTAAATTGTGTGTAACTTGTAATTGGCTTAACGTTGATTTGTTTGATTTAAGCTTTAGCCTACCTGGTGAATAAATTATTGTTATTCTTTTAAGCTTGCGTGGTCTCAGTGACTCCTAATCCTTTTATTCTTTCTAGCCACGTTACGACCGGTACTTAGGGGGCGATTCCTTACCATTTCAGACTAGCTAGCTGATGTGTATAGGTAGTGATGGGTTTTAAGTTGGATTGCAAATTACGGTCCACCGCTAAAGGGTTTATGTAGTACCGGTCCTGGGGATTCGGCCTTAAGGGCACCCTTGAGCTTATAAGCTGGTGCCTGGCCAATCCCCTTAAGGGGCCCTGTGGTGTGCATAAATCTGGGTTCATGATATGTTTATGCTCAGAGGCTACTATGTTTATGCCAAGATGCTACTATCATGGTGATTTCTTCGATCCTCTAGAATTATCACCGAACTAAGATCCGGCGACTGCGCTATTACCCAGGAGCGTCGGTTGAGTAACTGGTTTTCACGGAAAAGTCTGGTGGCATAGCCACCCCGAGATTCAAGCATGTTGTCCCTAAACTATTAATTCTAATTCTAATTTGGAGCATGATATTTAACAAGGGTATAACTAAATTTGGTATTCTAAATGTATTATGGAGTCAGATTAATTGTAACCGCTGTGCTTTTGTGCCCTGTTCCTCGAACAGAGAAAATAGATCCATTTTATTGTGATTCACACCAGCCAGGAGGTCGCGCGAGTTAACGCCAGCCAAAAGAACACGTGGAGCCTTCGGCCCCTGCAATTTCCGTCATTGGTATTGTTTTGTGGGTCTTACACTAATGCTCCGGAAGTCTTCTCCAGTCTGGTCAACAACATTTTTTGTGACAAGCTGGTCCCAGCCCAAATCCATAGACTCTTCAAATATATTGATAATGAGGAGGGTAATGTCTTTTCGATGGTTTCCTGAGAGCAGCAGACTCACGGGAATGGTGGCATGTGCGATCAAGATGAGTAGGGTTTCAAGGATGGTGAGAGTATCAATGGGGTGCTGAAGAGGCTGGCAGGAAAGTCGTTGGCCTCTTTTTAAAACTTACTTATTATGACCCTAAAGGGGACCATCTGTTTAGATATAATTAAAGACTTACCATCATTGGCGCACAAGCCTGATGTTAAAGGCTGCCGACTATATGTTGAACTCATTTATTTTTATTCTTCTATGAAATATGGCTGGCATTATGTGCCATGAAACTGAAGGATGCAATTAGAAACAATAAACTTATGACTATGAACTTTCTTCACAACTTGACAATGAGCACTGGATATCTAAACCCTCAAATATATGTGACTTAATGTCACAGACAGAAGACTAGTTGTCACACTCGGATGTACAAAATTCACCACACATTAGTCGAATAATCTTATTTGGCTGGCACACTATGAGCACATATTGCTCATTGTTAGTGTTTTGTTTGTTCTCTCAGTAGAGTTAGTGTTTTCATGGGTTCTACAGAGACCAACATCAATGCTGAACTATCTGATCATGAATGACCAACTGATTATATATAGATTAAAATTGCTCATCACAAAAATGGTGAGCTGAAAAGCTAAAAACCGGAAATATTTTTAATCTTGTGAAGATTTTTAGTGTCCATCAAATGCATTTCTCCACACTGGAAATAATTTCTTAGCTGATTTGCAAAAAAAAAAAAAAAAAAAAAGGTAAATACCTCATAGATTGAAATATAGATGTCTTAATCATCTGCAGTGTCCCAGAAGAGCCCGTAAAACACATACTCAGCAAAAACAGTATAGTGATAGGGTTTTGTCCATTGGACATGCTCCAGTGACTCCAAGATAACAAATCTTTGGAGTGAGATACCCCTACAGACACCTTCACCAGTCCCGCATGCTATAGGATCTAAGTATCTGAGTAATACTGACAGAGCTGAGAGGGTTGGTATTCCTTTTATATGGAACATGAACAGAGCCGCAGCAGATTGCATTGTATAATTACATTTATGATATGCAGATAAAATAAGTTTCTCACACCTTTGGTAATGGAATTGCTCCAGTGGCTTATTGAATGTGAGGTGGAAAGAGCTTATCATTGTGTGGATAAGAGCAATATCCAATATTCTGATACTGAGAGATGTAATAGATTTCTTTGAATAGAGGAAACCTTAATTTCAAGCCACACATGTGTGCAACACGCATTGATGTCTAGGTTACTTTTTATTGATAGATTTATTTTTTGGCTATTCATAACAACATTAGGTAAACTGTTCAGTGGCAGGAAAGCAGATTTTAAGATAGGTAGTCATAGTGAAATCTGAGAATTATCATTGCGGTATCTCAGCCAGCCTTGTTGCTTGGTGCTGGACTGATGTCCGTGCAGGAGTCAGCATCGCAGGCCTCAGGCCTGTATCTGTGAGCAGCCAGTATCCAGACTGGTGTGATGATAATTGGTCTGACAGACACAATAAAAGCATGTGTTAGACCACAGAGCGGAGTATAGGACCAGAGAGAGAATGTGTAATATGTGTAATTACACACAGAGATAGAAAAGATGAGGCCACAGAAATTAAAGAGTCACTTTTTTTTTTTTTTTTTTTTAGTAAGGAGGGTCTCTGGTGTTCTGGGATCAATGACATCCGTCAGTGTTTTTGTGGATGCCCTGTATATATGGGCATCATTAAACTGTTCAGTAAATAATACTAAACCTATGGAAAGTAAAATGCATTTTGGGCAGAGCTGGGGTCATTCCCAGCATGCTTTGGGTGAGAAACAGGAACACACCCTGAGCAGACTGCCCGTCCATCCCAGCACATTTTCTCAAGATTTTGAAACATACTCTATGAACATAAACAGTCATTAATGCACTCAAGAACACATTCACACTTTTTCTTTTTGGAGAGAAAGATTAGTTGAAGTGTTTGCCCCTGCAATAAACGATGGAGTAAATTAAATATCTAAAAAAAAACTATTAAAGGTAAATAGCATGCAGTTCACATGAGGAGATATAATGGAATTAAGATATGAGGACATCTAAAAATAAGCATAAGCACAGGAAAGCAGTGAGATGAAGTCTTGCGTTAATAACTCGCACTTTGCTGAATTAAGGATCAAAACTTAAGTCCCAAAATAAATACTGCTCCCGGCACTTTTTATTCTGAAGGGGATTCATAAATTCTACTCCAGATATGATTTTTTTTTGTGCAAGCATTATTTTAATTTAAATGGTGCATTATTTTTTGAGGCCAAACACATAGCGATTAAACTGAGGGTTGGAATAGAAGAGAAACTGGTAATTGACTGGCCCGCAGAAATGTACACAATTTGTTTAGAAAGCAGTTGCCTATTGGCTGGAGGGGAATTTCTATTTAGAAATAAATAAATTTCTATTTATTTTCTAATTGTACAAACTCCTTATATTTCTTCACTGAGTTTATTTTATTATTATTATTTTTTTAAAGTCCATGTTCAAAACTTTAACAGGATGGGGGCACTGTATTTGTAGAATTCAGAATGATTTCATTCTTTCTTTTTTTTTCAAAATTCAAAACCATTTGATATTTCCTGTGGCCTTTTATGAGTCAATATGGCCGACCAGAGTTCATATTTTCAATTCCAATTGATTTATTAATGTTTACATATCTTGAGACATTGGATAATGACAGCTGAATGATAGATAAGAAGCCTTCTTCAAGTTTTCAAATCTGTATGATCCGTTTTCTGACTCAAAACACATCTCACATTGATTCTTTAGAGTGTTCTGTTGTTGATGGCAGTACAGTGTCAGTCCAGCTCACTCCTTTAACACACTTTATTATTTGAGGTGATGGGTAAATATTGAACATGATTGAGTCCATTTTATCTGTAATTTGTGGGTCATGGGGCTAACACCATACAGATCGAAAACATGCTTCTCTATAGCCTGTCTAACTAACACCACTTGGACTGAAAACATCATTATCTTTATCCTCTCTCACTCCATGAACCTAAAATATATTATCACAGCTCCTAACCAAAATTTCCATTATAGTTTATCAACATTTCAGTTTAATTTGTGTGTCAAGGCAGGAAGCAACCTAATATTTCACATGCTGCATGCCTTCACATTACTTAAAGGCAACTGAAATGGCAGGACACTGGAAAATTCACAATTCTGCATTGATGTCCAATAAATCATTTTCCTGCCTTACTTAAGTTGGGGAGAGTGTAGTGCAATTAAATTGCAATAAAGTGTGTGTACGCATGAGTGTTCATTGGTATATGCATGCATTTCTGGACAGTATGCGTGTCCTCTATACTGACTAGGCCATCAATAACTGTCTGCCTGAGGATGATACCATTATGCAATTATATCGTTATTTTTTTATTATCTTCTCCTGGTATAAACTTAAGCGTGAGCATATAATGTCATGGTTTTTGGAGGCTGGCGAGCTTTCTTTGTTTCTCTCGTCCGGGACGATATCGTTTTGCCCACAATCGGATTCTTTGGCCAGCTGGCATTAATTGTGGGCAGCGCCCGGACTCTATTTAAACCCAAGTTCTGCCTCGCTGCCTTTGCTAGAGTGTCAGTGTTACTATGCACTATAGCCGGTAAGGTCTCTAGCTAGAGAATATTTTGAGGAATTAGCTGCAAAGAGGAAAGTGCTAGTTAGCAAGGGAATCTTTCTCTCTTTTCCTCCTCTTTCTGGGCACCGTCTGGTGCTAAATCGTTTTATCTCAGTTCCCGAGATTTTTCCCTTTTATTTCGTTCTGTCGAGCTCGCTTTGCTTCCTTTTGTACCCGGACTAGATCTTTGTCCATTGGAAGCGCGAGTCTCTCTCTCTCCTTTTGTCGGTTTGTCTCTCTTATTTTGCTGGACTTCCTTTCGTTTCGGCCGCTGCTTTTGGCGTCTCGAAACACCAGCCATCGCATATAATATATTGGAAAACAGCTGGTTTCTTGTAGCATTGCACCATGATTGTGTTCCTGCCTCCTACATGACCTCACTCATCTCAAGCATTTCCATACATCTTGAGGAGAGGGGATTTCAGTATTTTGCAGCGTAAACCAGGAGCAAGACTGTGGCTTCTGTAGAAAATCATTGCAGCACCACTGAGGAAAACCTTCTACAGGAAGTGAGAACAATTTCAAACGCTGGCAAAAATAATTTGGCTTCGCACTTTACACGTGCTGTTTTGCTGGCAGTTTGTAGCCAAACATTTTTGTTCTCTTCATTACATTATTTATTTCCAAACTCACATTCGTGGGGTGCAGCATGTGGTCGTGGGAATGTTTTGGCCGCTCAACATGTTTTCCACCTGCTGTTCTTCCCTGGCCTGTTTCTGTTCAAAACATAAACAAACTAATGCTGCACCATCCAGCTTTTTCTCTGATCACCAGTATGACCTGTCAGGGATATAGTCAAACCAAGAACAGACGTGTACATGGAAGACAACATTCAACAGACTCCAAAAGAGATTGAAGGATCAAAATACTTCTGATTACATCACACTTGTTTTCTGGAAAAAAAAAAAAGTTGCAAGATTGTTTGAGAACAGAAATATCAAAACAAAGATATTTCTCTCATGTATAGCTGGGATTAAGGTCACAATCAAAGGCTTCAAAGCTTAAGGAGAATCTCCTCATTTGTGTCAGTTCTGCAGTGGAGGTAACCATCCACCTGTTCTAGCAAAGATCACTACATTCAAACAAAAATATTAGACAAATACAAGGAAATAATCCGGACTTATTTTAAATGAGGCCTTATTTTAGAGTGTTAGCGTAGTTTTGTTAGCCAGGATTGAAGACAATTATTTGAAAATGAGTGATTTCATGATTGTGACGTCAAATTTTGTTTTCACGCATCAGAATTGTCCTTTCATTGCTTTGTGAACATGGCAATTTTTATTTTTACAAGAGAGAAAAAAAAATAAAGTTACTAGTAAATTTGTAATTTCTAAGCTGTTATTTATTTATTTTTTGTTTGAAAGGTAAACCACAAATCAGGGTGTGTACTTTGCTAACACAAACAACGGGCTACAACTAAAAGCAACGGAACCCAGCTAACATGGATAAGGAAGCAAAGAAACGAAGGATTAGAAAGTAAAAGTAAAAGAAAGAAATGGCCCTGTATGAGAGGCTGTGCTGCTCTGAGGAAACTGCTGGTTCTCTCAGTGGCGAGATTCTCTTTATCTTCATAGTTACTTACTGTCATGAACCTGCTGACATCCACCACAGTGGTGCGGGTGGATGATAAGAGCTCCGCTTTATCTTCATAAACACTGGGAGCAGCTCATTGTGAAGGACAGGCTTAGGAATGATTCACTGAGTTCAGTGACGAGGCCTCATGCATCAGGCGAGGGGACAGAGAGAGATACAGGTCTAATGGATGCTGTCATCACTTTCAGTGATTTCTCTCTTGCTCTTTCACACATACTGCCAAAATTATACAAATACTGCCAACATTGCACAAGTACCACCAACATTACGCAAATACCGCCAAAATACTGCCAATATTACACAAATACCGCCAACATTACTCAAATACTGGCAACATTAGTTGTTGTTCACCTCAAACGCTCTTTCTCCACTCGGAAACGTTCAACTCGTCCTCTGAAAAAATTAAATAAAATCTTGTCAAGCACTTTCATCCTATATATAGACTTAAAACACTCATTTCTAAAACCTCTTTTCTCAGTAAAACAAAAACTCTACTACTGATGTGAGGTCATTTTGAATCTTTTGCTGAGTTGCTTTTATGACCCATTTGTAATGAGAAACTTAAACGGGTGTTTGGTCAGGAATCATTGGCTCACAGCATAAAGCCTCAGCCAATGACCTGGCACATGGACAAAATGGGTGTGGCTACTGAATACTGGTATTTTTATGAAAACAGCATGAAAGTTTTGAACATTTATTCAATCCGTTTGTGGTCCTGATGACTGCTGTAAGTGAAGCAGTGCTCACAAGCAGTGCTGCTGTATGTTTAGCTGCATTTATGCCTTTTGTGATGAAAGAGAGGGCAGTAATAAGATTATTTAGGATATAAATATGATTATGCCCAGTTTTTGAATTACTCATTCCTCCATAAGATGACAGGGATTATTCGAAAGTATTAGCAGTGTTAAAAGCCTGTATTTTCTATAGCAATACACTAATATGACTGTAAATTCCCTCAAATCATAGCAAACAGTCAGCACGAGCACCTAATATTATTTCTTTCTAAACCCAATGTTAAAATGCACAGTAAAAAGTTCCCCTCCCAAAATCAGTAGTTGCTCTCCAGCCCCCCAATCAAATCAGTGCAGCACCAGGGCTAATATACAAATGCCTGAAAATCACACAGTATTCTCTGCACTGCGCCTCATCCAGCTTACTGTCACAAAAATACATATTCAACACTATATGAGACCCAGGAATGATGAAAACCAGCCTGTCACGTGTGATGTGTTTGAACACACACGATAATGAAGTGTCATCGACTGACAACCTGAATCCTCTCAACATGATGATTCCCCGTCATTCATGCCGATGAGAAAAGTAGGTCACCACCCTGTGCGGTGAATACGGTATCAAACCGTAAAGTGACACCTCTGAGAGGCAGGAATAAGAGAGCTCAGCAGGGAGAGGTGAACTTCACTGTCACCCGCCTGTGCAGAAGAGCTGCATATACCCCTCCAGCAGGGACTGATCTCTCCTTTAATATTCAGCATCACACAGCCTCCCTGTGTATTCAGAACAGCCTCGGGCCGCAGTCACTCTCTGGTGCCGGTGAACCCAAGACCCAGTGTGGAGACGCCACCTCCTGAGCTCCAGGGCCCAGTCAGAACCAGAGCCAGACCTTACTGCTGCTGGCCATGACTACAAGTGCTGTCTATGATGGAGGAAATCCCTGCAGAACAAGGAGCTCTCTGAGAACAGAGGCCGATTTCCACTTCTCACTGGACCTCCTGACCTCCATCTCTACGTCTTTAGTATCAAGATTATAAAGAGAGTGATTAGAGGAGTCCTTACTGCCCCATCTGAGAGGAGTCTTTAGATTGTGTTTGAAGATCAGAGAAAATAAGGCAGTTAATGTACGATTCTCCATTTTGATCCTCAGAAAAATGCTATATTTTCCCAGCGTGTGACAGCCAGATTGTGGAAGATTCACTTCAGAAGGGAAAAGCCCTCCTCAATATGTTGTTCGAGTAAAATACACTTTATTATCAGCACATTTCTGCAGCTGGAAGACAGAACTAACTAGACAGGCAATTCCTGAAGAAATTGCAAGTGTGAATGCTGAAAGCTGAAGCCATACTGCGATGCTGTCTTTAATACAATAAAGTTTGTATGATTTGAATGTTTGAATGTTTGCTGATGCCAAACTGAATAGGTGCCATGAAAATATAATTACATTTGAATTTGTTGAATGCTTGAATGTTTATGAAAAAAACTGAAAGAAAGCTGAACCAAGAAAGAATGAAAGAATAATGCTAACCATGCTAACCAGGTTACTCAGCGAACTAAGCTAATGTTTTTAACAGTTATGCTAGGTATGCTAACAATGCTAGATATGCTAACCACGTTACCTAGCTAGCTATGCTAACAATGCTTACCATGCTAACCACATTACTCAATTAACTTAGCTAATGTTGTTAGCAGTTATGCTAACTATGCTAACAATGCTAACCATGTAATTCAGTTAACTTAGCTAATGTTAGAAGTCGAATGAAGTGTCTAGGAGAAAGAATGCTGAAGTTATAGAGGTTCAAAATAGAACAAGAGTTGGAAGACTTTCAATGAAAAAAAAAGCTTATATGATTGAGCACTCACAATGTATTTCGGTTACTTTGGAAAGTTTATATTGCCTGGAATTGGATAAGAGCAGTTTGCACATGAGGCATGGCTGAGGAGTAGGATCGAACGTATCAATATTACAAATCGTGTTCGAGTTCAGCTTGCCAGTGAATATCCATTGACTGATCCGGGTGTGCCATCTAGTGACAGAATAATGTAACTGCGTGCATAAATAGAGCAGCTCCATGTCCGTTATCATCAACATCGGCATACACGGGTTATGGATCTGATCGGAACGTATGTTTATAAAAAAAAGAAAGAAAAAAGGCCATTCGCAAGTACGAACTCGCGCCATGAAAACCAAAATAAAACATACAATATGAGACAGAGTTGTGAATGATTGAAAATATTTCAAGTGTTCATTTGATGAAATTAAACTAAATACATGTCGGCGTTTGCTGATGCGCCACTAAAAGAGCTTCAGTCGATGAGAGCTGCTATCGCAAGCAGAGGCAGCCGGTGGATAGAGAGCTCAACGTTGTCTGCGCAAATAATTCCTCGGAGGTTTAGATTATCTTAATGGTACCGCTGGCAAACAGATACTGTTGACTTAGAGAGCCTGTATTCTAATCAGTGAAGACGTAACTTCTGCGAATGAACGTAGTGGTAGACAAATACTAGTATTGCAAAGCAGTACATCCATTTAAGGGAGACTGCAAACAATGTTGTATCGCATTCATGAGCATATGTTTCTCTTTTTAACGTAGCATTTATAGCGAACTTGTCTTTGCGTTTGATTGACACAGAAAGCAACACTTTAGAATAGAGGGGCATTAGCTGAGACCTGCAAATAGAAATAAGCAGCGTGGAGAATGAGCTGCAATAATTTCCCTAACCGCAAATAGCTGGCTCGATTCACTTCGTTCTTATGAAGACACCTGTGTTCTAACGAAAGCATCTGCATGGAAACTCAGCTGAGCACTTAGATTTAAAATGAGAAAACCTAACCGCAAAATAGCTGGCTGGATTCACTTCGTTCTTATGAAGACACCTCTGTTCTAACGAAAGCATCTGCATGGAAACTCAGCTCAGCTCACTTAGATGTAAAATGAGAAAATCAGGACACGGAGGGCAATGGCAGAAGCGGTGTCCTATTACCAGTGAGAGCCAGGCATGTACAGACAAGTGCACGCACAGGCAATCGCTGAGTCACTCAGCCTTGTTCGCGCACACCTCAAACTCTTGCTTCTCACGCAAAAACCGTTTATCCTGTCAGCAATGTAACCACATGATTCAAGGCACGAGACTTTGCTGATCACTGATGTCTTTTTTATTTCTCTGAGTGATATATTTTTGGAATAACAGCGATCTAAAAACTCTGGCCGTTTGCTGTTCTCCGAAAATTTTTTGGGTGATTTTTGAATGGAAGAGATAGCAAAGTTGGACGTACCTCCTGTCCTTTGACTGTTCCCTGAGCCAAAACTATATACTCCACTGCTACAAAAATGATACTACTGTAACAAGAACAAATTTTCCTACATTTTTGTGAAATTTCATGAAGAGGGATTCAAATTTATGGAAGTTAGAGCGATAGAGAAAGAACTTTTTCATTCTGTCTGCTCTCAGCTCCCACTCTAGCTGTCACAGAAGAGTTTGAAGACTGTTTCAATGCATTTCTATGGGACAAAAAATGTAGAAAAAAAATTTATATTTAAAAAAGTATAAATAGTATGAAAGAGAAAAGTAATAGCAATAACGTCCTGAAAAATCTAAACGTTTTGATATATGAATTGTTAATATAGCACAAAATATGTAGGAGTAGTTTAATGGCATGCGAAGAAGCTATAATAATAATAAGTATTAAGAAAATGGCCGACATGAAAAACAATAGTGTGAATGCTTTCAGCATTCATACTAATGAGTGAGATCAGCCAGCTGAGTTTATGGAGAAAAAGAAACACAAGACTGGACTCCTACTTTCTGACCCCTGGATTTCTCGTCTCTGGTCCCTGGATTGGGAACAGGTGCTAAGTGCTGCAGTTTCATACTGATTGGATGCTTGTGGAAAGCTGTGGAGTGTGGAATGCTTGTGAAGAACGTCAAACCCACTGATTAATTTAGATTT
>CM056198.1:6011659-6140772 GCA_029692085.1 Gymnothorax javanicus
GGAGAAAAGCCATCTAGAACAGTTGTAAGTGAGGAGAGACAGAGAGAAACAGGGTGAGGTCCCTGGAGCAGTTTTGGGGTTAAGGGCCTCGCCTAAGGGCCCAACAGCAGAGGTCTTCCTGACTTCATCTCTCCAGATTAAGTCAGAATCCCAAACCCCATCGAGGGCTTGAAGCAGCAGCTCGACAGTCTCTTCAGTGACCTTCAGTGGTATCTGTCGGTCATATGATCATGTGATGAGCAAGTGGATCCTGGAGAGGTGAGGGAGGTGTGATTACTGAGTGGATGCATTTCAGGTGAAGGATCTGAGGGAGAGGAGATTAGGGAGTCAATACATTTGTCTTAAGAGATCAGTGAGGGATCCATTGAACATTACAGATTAGTTGGGTATTCATTGGATTCGAGATTAATCAGGGGATCCATTGGTCATAAGTGATTAGTGATCAGATCAATTGTATATTTGGGATTGGTGAGGGGATCCATTGAACATTACAGATTAGTTGGGGATCTACTGGATTAAGGATTAGTGAGGGGATCCATTGAACATTAAGGATTTGACAGAGGATCTGGGTAGGAAATGGAGCAGCGATTAGTATCAGGGCAGGGAGCCTCATTAACTGTCCCTCAGGCCTAGTTTTATTTCTTTAATTTACTTGTAGGAAGCCGCTCACCTCCTAAGGCTGCCAGCGGCTGCAGGTTTTGTCAGAGTTTAATAGGAGAGAAAGAGGAAGGGCTGTAGACTCTGGTGTGAGGTGTTAAAGACCCGCTGGCCTCGGTCTCCACTTAATCAGCACACTGTTCATGTTTCACATGTTACAGGCTTCATTCAGTCACTCTGCCCCAGTGAGCTTCTGAATAGGGAGCGGCCATTTTGTGGAAACACATGCACTGTGTGAACAAATACACATTTTATACACTTTCTTCCATCCTGATGCGCTGTTATGGTTTTTGGAATAGTTTCCTTACTTCCCCAGTTGTTGGCAAGTTTATCATTTGTTTTTTTTTTTTTTTAAATATTTGGTCAGGTGTTTTTCACAGAAAATTATTTGTAATCGTAATGATGATTACTGCTTCTAATAATAATGAAATAAATGTTCAAGTAATTATATGTGATTCAGGGGTTTTTGAAGAGTAGTGTGGGGTGGTTAAACTGCTTGATGTTTGGGGTCAGAACAGAAAGTGTATAATGATAATACTCACTCAGCTCAGCATTAATACAGCTGCTAAATATTTGTGGAATAATGTTTTGAGGCTTTTTCTAGCTGCACAGTTCAAGAAACTCTTTTCTCTGTAGATAAGTAGCCCTCGCTCTGACTACACCTCTACAATTATCCATGAACTGCAGCTGATCTCTTGTTCGTTGTACAGCTTGTGCTCCTGAACCACTTACTTCAGAACACATTTGTAATTCTCTGATGCCCAATGAGCTCTTCTGATTTTTCTATGCAAAATCCAACCCTCCTCACGCCGCTGCTGAACAGAATCATGACACCTACTTTAGCACAAGCTGCAGTCTGATTCATTGCTACAGCTGTAATGTTTTCCTGGAGAGATAATCTAATAGCTCTTAGGCAACACTGATCGCTCAACCATAGACAAGGCGGTATAATCAGATTTATATAATCATTAGATCTGCATAATGTGTGTGATACAGTTGAAGCAAATCCTTCAGAAACAACTCAGCATGTGACTGAGACATTATATCCCGCAGAAGGAGCTGGGAGGGAGAGGCTCCATCACATGGGGCAGCTGGTCCAGGAAAAGCAGGGAGAGGAACAGGCTTGTGGAGAGAAAACATGCCCTATAAACTGTGCAGGAAATTAGCAGTTATCCACATAGTTAGAAGGTTGTTGGTTCTAATCCTGCTTGGGCTCGGCCTCTTAACGGTTTGTGTTCTCTTTGTGTTCGCCTGAATTATCTCTGTGTACTCCAGTCTAACCCTGCAGTTCAAAGACATGCATGATAAACTCCTCTTATGTATTGGAGTGAGTGATTTGAACATGATTCTTGCAATGGATTGGTGTATTTCTGCCTGCCTCCCATTGCATGCTGGGATAAACTCCTGCCCCCCTGTGACCATGACCAGGAATAAGCTGATTGGATAACAGATGGATCAGCTGACAGGAAAGTGAGTGAGAGTTTCCCTGTTCAGGGTTAGTGCTGATGGACACGGGTGCTTCTCTTACTCCATAAGATCCTTGATTTGTGATTGAATGTGAGGCGTCTCTGTGCAGCACTGAGTCAGGTTTATGGTGCCGACTGTTGCCTTGGGTCTGGGGACAGACTGTGATAGAGGCTGTGGCAAAAATACTGATATAACCTCCCCCAGAACTGCCACTGCAGAAGGGACGGTGCCCCTAATAACAATTTCTGTTTTCTTTGTGGTAGAGCTGACACACCTGACTTAGCAGATCTTCTTCTGCTGCTGTTGAAAGATGCAAACCTTCAGATAGTTACCTCTGAGAAAACTGTCTAATTTACTATTGTGAATTATCATTGCATTTCTTTATTTCTCAAGTTATTGGATAATGGTTGTCTTCGTTAACCGTAAGCACTCGTTAGTTGTCAGTTGCCGTCACTCTACACTGGCTGAAGTGGCTTGTAATTACTGTCCTTACTGTTCATTACCGTTCATTGTTCATTTCAACTTTGTAATTTTAAGTTGCAGTTACGATTAACTTGCATTGAAACTGGTGGCTGATCCATTTATAGTGGACTCAACTGTAGTGGAAGCATGTGCACACGCCTCTCGATAAAACTCGGGAACGAGCTTCAGAAACTAAACCCGACTTTGGCTCCATGATTAAGTACAGGTGATCTATTGGGGGTGAGGCAGGGGGATCAAAGTAACGGTGGATGTCATCTTAAAGTATCGCAGCGATAGGGAACGGGGAAGGGGTACTTACTGGTGTTCAGATGGTGTTGGGTGTTGGTATGGGTAGGGTGTTGGCTGGTGCTCAGGTGGTGGGGTGGTTGGGGAGGGGTGGTATGGGGAGGGGTCCTGGCTGGTGCTCAGGTGGTGGTGGGTTTCCACCCTGGTATGGGGTCAGGGAGATGACTGGTGGTCAGGGGTTCATTAATTGCCTGGTTGGAAGGAAAACCAGGACTGTTTTGGATTCATTGGAATATGGAGCCCTTAGGGTGTTGGGTTTTAAAATCCATCTTCGAACAGAGGAAACAGATACATATTTTTGCACATCTTATGGCTCATAATCACAGTGGGCCATGTTTTCCTCTGCGTGACTCATGGAGATATCAGGGTCTGAGTGTGTTTTTTATAATTGTGCATTTTTCTATGTTTATGATTATTTTTATTTATTTATTTATTTATTTATTTATTATTATTTTATTTTAGCAGTTTCCATGTATTTGATCAGCCAGAACCTGTCGCCTGCCAGGTGTTCTGCCCCTCCCCTTGTTCATTGTTTATTAGTTTACTTGTTTCCTTGTTTGTAGCCACACCTCCCTGCACGTTTCCTCCGCTCACTGCACCTGCATCCCATGTAATCAGTCACGTACCTTTCCCTTATATTCCTCTGTTTCAGTTCCGTTCTTTGCGAGTTTGTTAGTCAGTATTCCTCTGTCTACTTACAAGCATTCTTTGAGTCCTAGCTTTCCTGATTACATGTTTGTTTTGTCTCTTAGTTTTTGATTCAGGCCAGTCCTCCGTGTATGATTGACCACCCATGTATTACCATTGACTGTTTCCTGGCTTCCCAAATCTACTTGCATTTTTACTTTGGAGCTCTGACTTCCTGGTTTTCGATTATTGGACTGTTTGCTGATTCTGGTTTGGATCACCCATTCTGTGCTGCTTTGCCTCTGAGTGTAACCAGTCTGTAATGCATGATTACAATTTATAATAAAGCCTGTGAGCAGAGCTTTATTCTGCAGATGAGTACTGCTTTTTCCTCGTGCAAAGAGGAGGATACATTTCCTATTCAGTGAAGGAAAAAAATATGGCAGCCGTCTTGCTGGCTGTGAGGCTTGGCAGCAAAACGCGCCTGAAATCTGTCAACAGCCACGTTCTCCCCTACAGTGGGATCTGTGCCATTAGAGGAAATGGTCTGTTATGGGTTCCTTACTAACACATGGAGTAGCTGGCGTGGATCGTAGATACGCCCACCAGGCGCATGAGACTCAAACAGAATTGAAAGTAAGGAAATGATAGTCGAGCTGCAGATATCCACTCAAATTCCTCTCTCACTTTGGAATGTTGTTTTAATCACTGCCAATATTTAAGGTGTAAATGTACATAATCTCTTTGTATCTATATCTGTGTAAAGAGTTGTTCCAGTTGGAAACTATTTCTGTAATAGCAGTCCTAATGAAACATATTGTTATTGTGAAAGTGTTGTGTTTGACCTAATGAGCTGTGAGATATGAGCTCCGCCTGTATAAAAGCTGGTATGAAGACTGGCTCGGTGGGATTAACAGTTTACTGAAAGAAATGAGAAGTGTAGCGGCTCGCTGCTGCAAAACTACCCTGACAGGAGCCATTAACTCTGATTTTAAATCAAGTGTTCAGCCCGTACTGTCTTAACATGTCCACAGACCACAGACATTCCCTAAACTCCAACATTACTTTTCCCCTGTTTCCCTCTCTCGCTCCTCACTTGCAACTGTTATATCTTCAGGGGTGTCCTTGATAAAGTGAAACATGTTCTCAGTGAAACTTTTTTTGGTTTAATAAAGGCTACAATTTTTGGTAAACATGATGGATTGTAAGCAGGACACAGCTGAATTTAAAAGAAATAATAATAATAAAAATAATTTGCTTCTTTGAGACATTTTCCTCAAGAGCTAAAGTTCCTTCGGCAGATGAAGGCCTGACTTCACATGAACACAAGGACAGATCTGACTTAGAAGGGATCATGTCATCTGTAGTGTGCGTCCCGGCTGGGACCCGACCACCACATCTATTTATTTTCTGCTCATGCACTGTCGCCATGGCGATGTCAGGTTGCATGGCATTTTAGTCATCGTTCTTCCGCTTGATTACATTATTCTGCACTTGTTGCCTTGCCCTTTACACCATACAGTTATTACATAACTCTCCTCCTCTCAAGTATAAAAGTTTTGACAGAACCCACATAGTGTACTCAAAAGGCCACAAGCTGGGGTACTCTATATAAGCACCTGCATTTACTGAAGCCGAACGCTTAGCAAGACACACATTACAGTCGGCTGCCTCTGTGTAACTGCTGTACTCTCACTCTGAACATATGGAGCCTGGTGATTGTGTCGAGAGGATGATCACGGCTCAGTCCTCCATGTTTTTGTGAAGAAGAGCCCTGTTTATTCCCCAAGTCGCTCCGTCCCTATTCTCCTCCTCATTTCCAAGCCCTGGCACCGCGACAGACTGAGTAGAGGAAACATTCTTATGATCAAGGTTCTCCACCGGGATCTTTGGGAGGGGAGAGCTGCAGGAACCAATAACCGCCCCAAAAGCTCTATTTCACCTCTCCTGTACAGAAACGGGGCTCACGGCCATGTTGACCTAGAATCTTCTGTGTCGCTGGTCTCCAGTAGGCCTATACTCCCACTGGCACTGCTACGTCCCCCTCCATGTTGTCTTGAGCGAGGCACACCAGTATCAGAACGCCCTGCATTAAACAGCTCCGCTGATCCCTGTTCCAAAAGCAGAAGTGTACTATTATATGAGTAATTCTGTGCATCTTACTCTGGCTGATGAGGATCCAAGAAGCGTACAGGATTGTCAGGACTGTGGGAGCTGAAGGAGTCAGACACAGTACCTGGGATAGAGGAAACCAGAGCTTTACTGATAGCACAGGGTTCAGTGCACTGCAAACTGAATGATGCAAGCTGGCAGACTGTGGTTCAGGGACAGACGAAATTCAGGTGTCGACCTGAAGGATCATGGGGGCAGGTTGGGGTCAGAGAGTCGATCCAGAGGGGCTCAGTAGCTGTGAGGATGGGAATGTTGGGAAGCCCCTCTTGCCATTTCAATGTATATCTATCGAACTGAAATCTGTTTACTGATGGTAGAAGGGTTTTGAAAAATCAACGACTAGAATGAGCCATTTCCTATTTGATAAACTCCTCTCTGTATTGTCTGTTACTTTAAATAGTTTCTTGAACTAGGACAATAAATAAAATGACAAAAAATAAATTTGTTTTAAGCCTGTCATTTATTGCTCTACCTTGTTGGCTAAATTGTTTTCTGTACAGTAATGTTTACAGTTCCGTTCATCGTGCTACACATAAGATTACACTGTTTGCATGGTGGTAAGTTCTAAAATTAGCCTGCAGAAGTCCTGTGCTGTTGTGGACACTTCAGTGGAGCCCATTTGCATTCTACTGAGGAATCATGTTGCCACGGATACGTCTGCTGAAATTTGTCTCCGTTCTTCTGAATGTAATTCCCGGGTGATTAAAGTTCAATGAAGCTCCTCTCTCTCCCCACTCACCCAGCAGGCGTATCATGTGACGGGGAGAGCTGCTCGCGTGAGTTCAGTTCCCATCAGTGCAGCGCGGATTATCCGTAAAAGTAAGTGGCATTGCGTTCATTAGCCCACCGGGTGCGGTTACAGACACGGCACATAATCACATGAACAGCGACACGCACTCTGTCATCAACCTTTTAGTGGCAATAAGAATATTCTCAAAGGCCGCGTGGAGCATTTTAGCAGAAGAGAAAAACAATTTTATTTTTTGAGGACTTTGAGAACGCGTTTTGTGACATTGGCTCACCAGGGAGTTTGTCGAAAGAAGGCTTTTCTCGTGTGCAGCTGTGAGTATGCTCTCAGGGTGGCCTGTTATCACCAAACTTGTCAACAGCAGTTAGCTTTTCCCACAAAAGGGCAGGAAACTGACGCTGGATAAAATGAAACTCAGGCAAAGGGAGCACCCTGATCCTGTCAGATATTCCTCAAGCTTTTACATGAAATTATGTGCATTCATTCTGTGGCAACAGTGTGATAAACTCTGAAAAAGAGAAACAAACTCCTCAGTTGTGCGTCGCTCTTTGGTCAGGTAAGGGATGCTTCTTGCCTTGAGCAAGAAAGTTTAAGTCTGAATATTCATGGCCATTTTACCCTTGGGTCCTACCAAAATTAATAGTTTGCCTTTGTAAATATCCTGCTGTAGGCATAAAATAACATAATAACATAACATAAAAAAACATAATTTTATGCTAACCATTCACATTTGTTTGTAATTCCTACATGACTGGAAGTGAGACTCAATACTGGAGCTGAACTTTAGTTTGAGGGGTATTTGCACACGGAGCAGAGTGAGCGAGGAGTGAACCTTGCAGGACTCACCAGAGGAAAATACAGATTCACAGTGTAAAAGTGCTCCCCAGTATCTCACTGCTATCACCTCGATATGCTAATTGATGTAATTCTTCAACCTGGAGGAAGAACTAGAAATAAACTCATCCGGCTGAGTTCATGGCAGGTCTTTAACTCTGAACTTTGACATTCCTGCTTTTAAAATTGTATCACTGCCTAAGAACTTTCAGATTTTCCCTTTACCTGTGGTGTAAATAGGCTCAGGTCAGTATTTCTGGAGGTGAGTGTATTGTGTGTCTGTGATATTTTTTGATCAGAGGTTGGGTGAATATTGACGGCCTTGAGCTGATTAAAGGGTCACAGAGAGTGCAGGTAAACCATCGCCATTTTGACACACATTCACTCAATTAGGGCCAGCAGATTCATGGTTTAGTTATACATCATTATTTTTGAATATGCTATCGCCGTTATGTATTCCATTACGTAGATCAGTGTAATTAAATAACATGAATACAGTTTCTCCAGAATGATTATCTCCAAATGTTTTATTGAACTGTAAGGACTTTGGAAAACATCTATCCCTCCAGAGGCTTTTTTGTTTGCTGTTGTAAAATGCTCTTCTGAAATCTTCTTAGTGAAACAATGAGGTGTAAATATTTCTTGATGTTTGAAACATTTGAAATTCATATTTGAGAAACATTATCAGTTAGATTTACATCAAACCAAAGCCAAAATGCTCAGTTAATCCATATTAAATCCTTCAACTTCCATATTTGAAGGGTTCAGTGCAATAACTTGATAAAATGCCAATCTCATTTTTTTTTGAAAGAAGGGTATAAAAGATGACATATTTTAGTAAGATTTCCCCAAAGATTCATTCAGAAACAATATATCATGAGAAAAGCAGATTTCTCACCAGTACACAAAATTGGTACATGATTAAAGTATATTTTGTGTAATACCATAAAACATGAAATTGGCATTTATCAAGTTATTGTACTGAACCCTTTGAGTTTAAAGAGAAAACTCCAGTAAAATATAAACTCTTGATGTGTACTTGAAAAGAGGACTTAGTAAAGAAAAGATATTTTTCATACACTTTTGATATTTGATTTTGTTTAAATGTTTAGCAGCTGGCTTTTCCCCCACATGCCCTTTCCACAATGTAAATGCAGAAAATTCACTGGCACAACCCAGCTGCTGGGTAACAAGGCTAATGACCTGTGAAGGAAAGGTCCCAAACCAATAATGACCTGTAAAAGGAGGGGTGTGAAGACCTGAATAAGCGACCAATAATGACCTGTGAAGGAAAGGTCATCCAGCGGCCAATAATGACATCCCAGCGAGCCAATAATGACCTGTGAAGGAGGGGTCATCCAGCAAGCCAATAATGACCTGTGAAGGAAAGGTCATCCAGCGAGCCAATAATGACCTGTGAAGGAGGGGTCGTCCAGCGAGCCAATAATGACCTGTGAAGGAGGGGGTCATCCAGCAAGCCAATAATGACCTGTGAAGGAGGGGTCATCCAGCAAGCCAATAATGACCTGTGAAGGAGGGGTCATCCAGCAAGCCAATAATGACCTGTGAAGGAGGGTCATCCAGCGAGCCAATAATGACCTGTGAAGGAGGGGTCATCCAGCGAGCCAATAATGACCTGTGAAGGAGGGGTCTAATGAAGGAGGGGTCATCCAGCATCCAGAAAATAATGACCTGTGAAGGAGGGGTCATCCAGCGAGCCAATAATGACCTGTGAAGGAGGGGGGTCCAGCCCAATAATGACCTGTGAAGGACCTGTGAAGGAGGGGTCATCCAGCGAGCCAATAATGACCTGTGAAGGAGGGGTCGTCCAGCGAGCCAATAATGACCTGTGAAGGATGGGGTCATCCAGGGGTCATCCAGCAAAAATAATGACCTGTGAAGGAGGGGTTCATCCAGCGAGCCAATAATGACCTGTGAAGGAGGGGGTCATCCAGCGAGCCAATAATGACCTGTGAAGGAGGGGTCATCCAGGAGGGTGAAGGAGGGGTCATCCAATCCAGTGAGCCAATAATGACCTGTGAAGGAGGGGTCGTCCAGCGAGCCAATAATGACCTGTGAAGGATGGGGTCATCCAGCAAGCCAATAATGACCTGTGAAGGAGGGGTCGTCCAGCGAGCCAATAATGACCTGTGAAGGAGGGGTCATCCAGCGAGCCAATAATGACCTGTGAAGGAGGGGTCATCCATCCAAGGAGGGGGTCATCCAGCCAATAATGACCTGTGAAGGAGGGGTCATCCAGCAAGCCAATAATGACCTGTGAAGGAGGGGTCATCCAGCGAGCCAATAATGACCTGTGAAGGAGGGGTCATCCAGCGAGCCAATAATGACCTGTGAAGGAAAGGGGGTCATCCAGCAAGCCAATAATGACCTGTGAAGGAGGGGTCATCCAGCGAGCCAATAATGACCTGTGAAGAAGGGGTCATCCAGCAAGCCAATAATGACCTGTGAAGGAGGGGGTCATCCAGCGAGCCAATAATGACCTGTGAAGGAGGGGTCATCCAGCGAGCCAATAATGACCTGTGAAGGAGGGGTCATCCAGCGAGCCAATAATGACCTGTGAAGGAGGGGTCATCCAGCGAGCCAATAATGACCTGTGAAGGAGGGTCGTCCAGCGAGCCAATAATGACCTGAAGGAGGGGGTCATCCAAGGATGGAAGGATGGGGTCATCCAGCAAGCCAATAATGACCTGTGAAGGAGGGGTTCCAGCAAAATAATTGAGAGGGGTCCCAGAGCCAATAAGTCTGTGTATCCAACAATAATGACCTGTGAAGGAGGGGTCATAGAGCCAATAATGACCTGTGAAGGAGGGGTCATCCAGCGAGCCAATAATGACAAGGAATTATAATGACCTGTGAAGGAGGGGTTATCAATAATGCATCCAGCGAGCCAATAATGACCTGTGAAGGAGGGGTATTAAAATCAATTGTTTTTTAAATTAAATACTGTAAAAAATGACTTTCGGGTCATGATAGTGATGGCTGATGATATAAATGAGACCAAGAGCAAACCTATTGCTGATGAAATAATGACCTGAAGGAGGGGTTGTCCAGCGCCACCAAGGAGGGGTGTCCAGCGAGCCAATAATGACCTGTGAAGGAGTTCTTCCTGACAGATACGAAATGTACAGTCTAAGAGAACTTAACTTGTGAATTCCATGTTTATCATTTGCCTATTAAAAATTTTATGATTTGCTGAAGGAACACTTATCTTTTCATCATGATTGATTGGACTTTGCATGCCATTTTATTCATGAGACTGAACTAATTCCCTTTACATTTGCATAATTTGAATTTGAAGATTATCTTCACTGATTGTTGGACTTCAGGACATTTTTTCACAAGCCACAATAGAACAATATTAGCAGCTTTGGCTGTTCTATAGTACGATTAATCTGGCCAACAGAACCACTTCAGGACTACAGCAGAGATGGATTTGCATTCACTCTACAGCCCTCTGTAGCACCTCTAGTGGCAAGATTATCACCTTAATGCTGAGCTTTTTTTTATCTTATTCTTTTTTGTGTGTATTGGTGTTCTGTATGCGTTGTTTAAGCTACTGGATGCTTACATGTCCTTCGGGATCAATAAAGTACCAATCTACTGTATCTGTCTGTCCGTGTGTCTGTCTATCTGCTTCAGCACGTGGTTAATATGTCTGTAGGTCACTTCATTGAGTTTGCCTTCTGCATGATGTCCCGAGGCCTGTGGGAAACCTCATATATATTTGCTGAGGTGCGACATTGGTGATACATTAGCTGAGAAGTGACACTCCAGAGCTCTCAGCACAACCTGTGAGCATTTAGCTGATGACACAATTAAAATAGTTTCTGCTCTGTGCTGATGCAAATTGCAGTTGAAGTTGTAGAGCTGTGAACATGAGGTAACAGTGCTGGCTGTCAGTTTTCATTCAAGTCCTATTTATTCTATGTTTTAATGGAGTCTCAGCACTAAGAGAACTAAATGAAATGTATTAAATTGAAAACTTTCGAGTGTCTACTCCTGGTTTTCTAGGTTTGGTGGACTTCTTGTGATAACAGCAGCCATTTTGATATCTGGCTATAGAAGAACACGCTCCGCCATTTTGCTTGACCTGATACTCTGAGCTGCAGTGCACAGGCCTCCTGAGTGACTCACACCGTGACAGAGGGCAGATATTGTATAGTGGCTAATTAGTCTGTGGGTAATGGATGTATGAAATAATGAACAGAAAGAAGTGGCGATGTTGTTTCCTGTGGAGGGAGGGGCGATCAGCAGGGACGCTTAATCTGCCTGACTGCAGCCCTGCGTTAGCAGCCCGCAGCTAATGAGGTAATGCCACTTGGGCTATTTTCTGTGGGTAATTACTAATCTTTATTAACTCTGGCCTACATTTCAGTCACACAGGATTTCACACAAACCATGGGCTGGTGTGTGGAAATAAGACATCGACCTTTTAATTACCGGGAACTGTGACTCATGGTGCTAACGTCCAGCACCTTCGCCAAACCCTTCTATGAGCCCACCCACATCGGATGTCCCTGCTGTGCAGGTCTTTTACCACATTACAGAGAGATTGTGCTCCCCCAGTGACAACAACAACAACACTGGAGTCATAACAGGACTGCCTACATATTAATACTGTCGTCTGTGTGGGTAAAATAATAGCTTTTGCTGGGAGCTCAACCAAAGCGTTCCGGTTGGTCATTTTTCATTGAAAAACAGAAGCAATGGAATCGCGCAAGGAAAATTTCTGTCAATAACTCATTTATTGAATTGTTTGGAGCACTGTTCAAAGCTTTTATGCATTGAGAAATGTAAATTCTCAGCCTGAGACAAGTTAATCTGCTCTTTATTTAGAGCCGCCATGTCCTCGAGCCATATAACCATAGCGAATTATTGTGTCCATAATGCTTCCCAGAAGAACTTGATTATAAAGGATCACATGAAACACCTCCTGATTAAAATTTAACTTCAACCAAACTAACACACTGCTACAGGGTGAGGTATTTTGTGTTTTGATTGTTTACACATTTTCTGAATATTGTGCCTTCAAACAAAATAAATTAAAAAATAAATCACACAAATTAACCTTTTAACATGCGTTAATCACAATTTTCTAATTTAATTTCAATAAGTGAGAGCTGGACAATTTCATACTTGATTAACTTTTTTTTCAAATGAATGACAATTTTGGCATAAGAAAGAGAATGGATCAAATGAAATAATTTAAAATTTGCATTTTCAGGTGTAAATTTCTCAAATATTCAGGTTTAAACACAAAACATGATACTTTGAAAATCTTGTATATCATTTTCTGCTCTCGTCGTATACAATGTGTGGAACAATAGCTCACCTGTACTCTAAACATGTCTTGCAGGGATCCTCAAATCTGGTCCTAAGATCCAATCCAGCCCTGGTTTTCTTTTCTTCCAGCAAATCAGGGAACAGCTGTTGCTTCTGATTGGTCAGACGGTCCTCACCTCTGACACTTGATAAAGGGAGGGTGGAAAACCAGCAGGTCTTAGTCCTCAAGGACTGTGATTTGAGGGATGTAGTGTGTTCACATGCGGTGTTTATGAATATGCAATTTCTTCTGAATGTTTATTGGAGGTGTATTTTTGTACTGAGGAATGTCCAGCGTACAGGAAAGGTCCTCAGTGATGAAAGGGTGGACAGAAACACACAAGCAGAAGGACAGAGAGCCATGAGACACTAACACAGGAGCTCCAGATGTGACAGGCTGTTTCCTGCTCTCACACTCTCCATCCTCTGTCCAAGGCCTTGGTCTCTCAGGCTCCTGATGAAGGTTGTTTTCGCCTCACAGGAATGTTGACCCGAGTGAAGCTTTTATTGGACAAATAGTAGCAGGCTGTGGTAAATCAGCATTCACACTGGTCAGAACCAACCATCATTGGCTTTATCAGGAGTGAAACAGCACAGCATGCTCTGGATATACTCGCCATCTCCTCCCCATAAATTTATGTTCCTCTTGCACAGAAAGCACTTCCTGTCTCAGTGTAGAGTATCGTTCTGTACTCAGCAGCAGGCAACCCGTCCAGCCAAAAGGTCACAGCTTTGAGGATGCGAGCTGATAACTGTCTATTTGAGGCAGAGCAGGGGAGCGAGACAGACTCTCATGATCAATGTCTGCTCACACACCTCTATCGATCCCGCTAGGCTGATTCACGCTAGCTTAGCGCAGAGAGCCATTCCGAGCTTTTGCTAGGCCCCATCCCACGGTGGACAGAAACCTGATTGGCCGATGCTAAAGACCGCCCACAGTTATAGGGATGAAAAACAATTCTGAAAACAAGCGCGGACTTACAGCTCATCTGTCATACACTGCTGGTGTGGATTTACAGCTCATCTGTGATACACTGCTGGTGTGGGATAAATAATTGACTTCATTTAATTGGTGTCGGTCATATCTCAATATCTAGCTGACTTTCAGAGCTGCAAAAATATTTCTGGCAACCCAGGCCATGTCTGGCAACCACACTGAGCCAGAATTCTGAGCACGGTTGTGTTTTATGTGCATGAAATTATTCAGAACTATTTAATTTGCTCATTGTTATATTGTCAGATTGGGAATATTGCCCATATTTCCGTAAATCTTATGCAAGTTGTTTTTTAATTTTAATTTTTTTCTCTAGAATTGAACCTAAAGGGGAAATTCCAGGGAAAATCAGAGTTTAAGAGGTTAAAGACATGTATTGAACATTGATAGGGCCCTAACAGAGTGCAACTTTCCCAATAAATTCTGGCTTTGCTGTTGAACCCTGACTCGAGCCTGTTAAAGAGTCAGAGAGTTAATTTGCTTAATTTTGTTTTGCTCCTCTGTGTAAATGAATTGCAGTGATACACGTCCCATCCATCAAACAGAGAAAAATGAAGCATTATATGGCATCAGCCGGAGAGCTTTCTGTAGCTGTACTTTTCCCAGATGTTGGTGCAGCAGGAACAGAGAGGTGTATTTTGTCCTTAAATAATGCAGGAGAATGGGATACGCAGCATGAGTGCTGTCAGGGCGAATGAAGAAAAATACATTTAGGCTGCTGTTCGCTGTTCATTTTCACAGGGGCTTTGGATTAAAATCACAAACAGGAGGCGTCCTGTTTTATATCAAAGGTAACAGACTCCATTTAGCAGTAAGGCCCTCAGTCCGGAAGGGGATCCTGGTTTTTGTAGAGGAGAGGATGTAATGTAACCATTTAGATTAATCATGTCCTTTTTATATAAGAATCTTTTTAATATGAACATCAAGGCTGAAAAATGCCCAAACATTAAGAACATTTATGTAGCATCCTGAAGCTGAAGATGATTATTAAAGCAAGGAACTTGTATCAAGGTAATAGAGGAGAAACACTCATCTCTAAAGTGTAATGTTGCCTTTGTGAGAGTGGTTTATCGGTTGCCTAACATGATATTTATGCAAAATAGCTGAGGCTCATCCCTCAAAATAAAAAAATTAAAAAAATTCTGAATTTGTTGTATGATTTTATTTTATTGGTTCTGTGGGACGCATCCGCTTAGAGGATTATCTGACATGGATTTCTGGGAAAAATAAAGCCTGACAAATCAAATAAGTTTAAAATGCAAGCTGTACAAGAGGCATAATGATAAAATCAGGTAGAATATGTGTCAGTATGCTCAAAACACGTGAGCACTGGTACACTGGTTATCTGTCTCCTAATCTTACGCAGTGACGAGCAACACAGACTAAACGTGCGGTGAACAGCAAGTTAAATCAAATGGGAATCTGTCTCTTGTCCAATTTCAGATCCTTCAAAGCCGGGCTTATGTTCACCCGCAGCCCGAGGCGCGTCGTCAGTTTTCAATTCCGTCCTTTCAGTTTTCGCACACCGACGCGCGAACAGCAATTTATGTTCCTGCCCTCGTCCCGCTATTATTCAGAGTAAATCCGGTATAGCGCCCGCCATCCAGGAGTCAGATCCGCTCCCTGAGCAGCGAGTGTTTGTTTGTTCAGGAGAAGCGACGACATCAGACAGGTTTTAATTGAATTTCCGCGCGTCTTTGGTGTGAATCAGATGTCTGCGCGCTCAGTGCCCCGCCGCTGTAATCAAAGGGACTACAGCGCTAGTTTTTCTCAACTGGACTCATATTCTCAGCACTGCAGCCAGTTCAGTAGCTGCCTCTAATTGTTTTGCTTGTAGCTCCATTATTAAGCTCCCTACATAGTGTAAGTCTATGAAAGCCTGGCTAATTGGAGCAGATTTCATTACAGCAGCAGAATGGAGGATGAGTCTCCTATCGCTGGGGTAACTGTTGCGGTGTTATGCTGATTCCTCCCTCCTCCCCTCTCTCTGTTTTTCTTTCTTGCACATAGTTACACACAGATACCATCCTTCCCTAATCCAGTACTATTAGCACCTATCAGTTCACTTATAGAGCTTAATGCACAGGGTTCTGCTGCATAAACACTGCAGCACTCGGGCAATTACAGCTGCCCCCAGGTGATGATATTTACTATCCTCATGCTTTCGCTTATCTCTTTACTCTCATAGGGCATTATATGAATTGCAAATCAATCACTGGCTCTGGAATTTCTTGAAATGAAAGCATGAAAGGCTATTTCTCTCCTAAATCTGACAATGATATAATATTGCATGCGGCTCTTTGAAAGTGTGCTAATAAATAATGAACCCAGAGTTAATGTGCCCATCTGTCTTCCTCTCATCCCTGTAAATGCAGCTAAATTTAAATTCTGTCACAGAGGCATTGAATAGAAATAATGCTAAAACTCACTGCTGCCCTGGACACAACGTCATTGATGTTCAAAATGAAATTAAAAACCAAATCTGTTTTATGATGCCTTTTCCCTTTTATTATATTTGATAAGATTAGCCAACCAACTTTATCATTTTTCTTTAGCTTTACTGTCCTTTAAAATTCAGTTTGTTACGAACTATACTGATTTTATTCAGTATAAAATCACAAATATGGGTGATTTTCTTGATCTTTCTGGACAGGACTTATGAATATTAAATTAAAACCTATCCCAGCATGCAATGTGCCAGAGGTAGAAAAACACTCTGCACAGGCCTCTCTTTAATCCATCCCACCATTCACTCACACACTCACACCTACAGTATGGGTCATTCAGAGTCTCTAATTAGCCTGACAAGGATTTATTTGGACTGTGGGAGGAACCCAGAGTATCTGGAGGAAACCCATGCAAACACAGGAAGAACAGGCAAACTCCACACCCCAGAATACACTTTACCATGGCTCATGCACCGCGGTTAGGTATTTTTGACTGTACCAGGGTACATGTACTGTGGTATTTTTGGCAGTGTTATGGTAAACACTATGGTATGTGCCGTGGTCCATTACTTAATTACCACATTCAGCACACACCATAGTAAACACTGCGCTCTATTGTTAATTATGGTAAAATTTCACATTGGACAGAATGGCCCCACCAAAGGATTCAAACCCATGACCTTTCTGTGACAGCGCTACATGGAGAACTACTGTACTGCCCTACCACCATACCACACCGGGAAACAAGGTGCTTAAAACCCACGGCAACTAAAGTAAATGTAAGTTAGCAAGCTGGTTCCCAAAGGCTATCATTACAAACTCTACTGCAACATCAGTTTTCAGTTTCAATTTTATTTACATGAGCTAAAAAAAAAAAACAAACACTCTGTCCATTCAATTCATATCTCACTGGGAAACACAGGAGAAAAAAGAAGCCCAGGTGACTTATTTACAATTTAGATAAACAAAGCTAAGTTAGACATTTTTCCCACAAATCAGCTGTGACCAGGGGGGTATACTACGAAGCAAGATCAGTGGGTTAGCGAGGTATGTCGAGCCTAAACCTTGGCTTTTCAATGTCACGAAGGTGCCTCTCTTTTAACGTGGCTACATTACCATGGTAACTTACGCTGCAAACTTAACCTGGCCGGGAGCAGGTTATGTGCCCAGTTTCGGCTATAATCGGCTATACATGTGCTGCCTTGTCACTAAGCACCTCCTTTGAAGTTGGCATCACCTTTCTTGAATAATCCTGTGGATTTTGGTGTCCGAATCATACGCGGTTCTCTTCGGAGGGAGACTGGCATGACCTGATAGCTTTTTCTGGCGATATGCTCCATGAACGGAGCAGATTTTCATCTGAGGGAATTCGTTACTTATGCGATCTACTGGAGCCATATGATGGTGTCAGACAGGAAATCCAGCTGGGACACGGCAAAAGGTGTCGAAGGAAGTGGAGTGTTTGGAGTGTGTCTGTGAGGGACTGGGGGCTTGATGACGGCAGGGAACAATAAGCAGGTCTCTGGCGATGCGAGGGGGGTGACTATCACAGTCCCCCCCCGTGAATAATATTTTTCTCCCCTGGCTTTGTGTGACCTTAAACTCATCTGTTTACATTTTCTGACACTATAGTAATGTCAAACCCTTCTCATATATTCCATATACTACTGTGCAATACTTATGTGCTCATAACCAAAATTGCTTATACAATAATCCAGTTTAAGAGCTTTTCATGACAACTGCATCATATTAGTACATATTCATGTCATGTTTGGTATTGTTGTTCTCAGGAGAATTGAAGGAATTGAACAGAGTATGTTTCATTCCCATTGAAATTATGGTTCATTCCCTTTTGGAAACTCCTGAAAATTGGTCAGAATCCTCTCGGGTAATCATTCTGTTCTTCTCTCTCTGCTAAATTGTTTTATTACATCCTCCAAATGGTGGAAACCCAAAATCCAGATTGGACCCCCTTCCAGGTAATTTATGGCCATGCCGCCTGGATCAAAGACGTGATTTGGCTTAAAGCAAAGACAGACAATCCATTCTTGGAAGATCGCAACCAACTTCCCCTCATGCGTGCACCTCTATGGAAGATGTGTAGCCCATCTCTATGCCGTGTGTATATATAGTCAGGAAGATCGTATCCGATCTCTCCCCACGCGTCTCAAGTGTGTGTGTAGCCTTTTCACCAGGTATGACTCAACTCTCATTATCTAAATTGTTTGTAACTTGTATTTGATTTAACTTTGATTTGTTTGATTCAAGCTCTTGCCTACCTGGCGAATAAATTATTGTTCTTCCTTTAAACTTGCGTGGTCTCAGTAGCTGTCTTTCCATCCAACTTGTATCGCAAATCTTAAGCGAATTTTTGTTAATGCGGCAAAAGGAAACGCGCATTTGTGCGCGTTTTCATCCACTTCAGTTATGCGCTTTTTGTTTCACAGGAAAAAAACCGTGCGTGCCGTTAGGTGGTGCTAATTCTATGTTAATTGCCATTGCTTTTGCAGAAGACGGCGTGATTTCTATGACGTCAATAAGCGGACAAACGAAAAGGAAAACAAACGGGAAAAAACTGGTGGCCTTTAAAACGAATGAAAGTAATCACTTAAGCTAATGGTTTTACAGTCTTTAATGTTACAGCCAGAACAGTAGTGCAAGGTTACACTAAAAGATTTTACTGTAATACCCACTAGCCAGCTAGCTAAAATGATAATGAACTCTAACGTTATGGCTAGCACAAGTTAGCAAACTAGCAAGAGCCAACGTAAATAAGCAAAAATGACGTGATACTAAACGTCATCATTTATTCTCATAACTTGTTCGCGAACCCGTTTCCACTGCACTAAAGCGCATTTATTTTTATCGATTCCAAAATTTTCCACCCCCTCCTTGCGCAAAAAAAATTGATGCAATATTTCGAGTTGATGCGCATTTTGGTCGTTTCCACTCAGGTTTTTTGACGCACAAAATCAAAATGCGCATTAAAATAGGTGGATGGAAACACAGCGACAGACTCTTAACACTTTTACATTCTTTCTAGCCACGTTATGACGGAGATTTAGGGGTTAAGCTCAACCAAGGACTGACTGATCAGCGGCTTTGGGATGAGAATTGGTTTTATTAAGTTGGAGAGACAATCATGATCTACTTACTTAAAGGGTTTATTGACTACCGGTTCTGGGATTTTAACCTTAAGGAAACCCATGGACGAAAAGTCGGTTATCTGATAAAATTGCCTGAGGGAACCCATGGGCGTGCATAGATCTGGGTTCGCAGTATTCATGCCAAAAGATTCTGTTGCTGCGATGATTGACTTCCATCCCCTAGCATTACCAACAAACCTAAGATTCGGCAATCATGCTAAAACCCGGGGGCATATATTGAGTGACGCAGACCTACATCTACGAGTCCGAGGTGTAATCACCCCGAGGTCCACGCCTGTTTTCGCTAAATTATAAATTCTAATTTGGAGTCAGATATTTAACGAGAGTATAACTAAATTTGGTATTCTAAATTTACTGTGGAGTCAGATTAATTGTAACCGTTGTGCTTTTGTGCCCCGTTCTTCGATCAGAGAAAATTGATTCATTTTATTGTGATTCGCACCAGCCAAAAGATCGCGCTTGTAACACCAGCCCAAAGAACACGTTGAGCCTTCGCCCCCTGCGATTTCCGTCCTTGGTATTGTTTTGTGGGGTTTTACAATGGCAATGTAAAAAAGAGAAGCACGTACAGTTGCACAAAGAGTATGCATAATGTTGCAGTTTTTTTTTTTTTTTTTTTTTTTTTTTTGCCACAGGAACCTATAAGCAATCAGGTGGTGATGCAGAAAATCTGAGCAAGAATATTGTATGCCGCGCTATACATTTTACACAGCGTACCATTAAAATAATTTAAATAATTATGAAAGCAAAGCAGCATAGGGCAAACCGCTTTGAAAAATGTTCTCATGCTTTGTTTTAACTTGCTGCCATTTCCACTTGCCAGTGATGGTACTGCAATTATTAAAGCACCAATTACAAAATTAAATTTTATCTTTTTTACCAATTTTTTGATATGCCACAGGACTACTGCAAATTTGCAATGGTGCAACTGGTTAGGATTAGTGGTGGGATACGATTATATTAAAATCATGCTGTATAAAAGAAAAGCAATAGAAAAAATATGTTAAACCAAAAACGAAGGAATTAGTAAAATGGAGTTTACATTGGTATTTATCAGTCAGATAATGTTAAATCTATGTTAATTTCACTTTGATTTGGCTGAGAAACTAAAGTGATTTCCACTACTCCTTCATCAGAGGACTTACGCATTTACACAGTCAGCAATTTTCCGCCAGAATTCCTCTCTGGCCTTATTAGCAGCAACAGTGCTGCTTTTTGCTGTTTTTATAGTTTTACATTCTTCCTAACTGCCCATAATCACGACCCACTCCTCCTAGAGATTTTTTAAAAGATTTTATTAATCACTCAGCAGCCACTTACATTACATCCGACGAACAAGAGCGTACCAACGTGAATACATATACTAACATAAATCTCAATTACAATTAAATATTATGTCTTTACAATTTCCCAAACTGTCTATGCGCATGCATAATCGTGCAGTCTTAAAGTGTTCAACCAATCAGCGAAGAACTTCATGTGTCTCCCATTAACCCTTTCACTACCGCTTACTGGGAATAAGACAACCCTTGCTTACAGTAAATTTTTGTGCTATCACAGCATGACATTGCATGTGGATTTTCACCCCCTTTTTCGAACTAAAAATGCCAGAAATGGACAATTTTATGGACAGAAAACATCTTCAAAATACATTTACCTTTCCATTGATACATATCTTTGCTTAGTTTTTCCAAAAGTAAAAACAGAAAATGAGGATAAAAACCATATTTCGGTTTGTCAAGACGATTTCTCTTCTATGGGATTTATGTATAAACAGAGATACACATGCATTTCTGTACAAACGGAGATACATGTGCATTTGTGTACAAACGGAGATATACGTGCTGCAGCACGCACTGCCTGCAATGGCGGTGAAGTCAGCGAAGGACTGTGTATAACCGGAGGATTGGGAACTACGGGAAGCCTGATGGCATCACTGACGTATTGCTCCAGACTCATGTCCAAAGGGGTGTTTTGTTGCGGAGCTTTGACAGTTTTTGTGAGGAACTTTCTCTAGGCGCAAAATAGCGACAATGGTAAGTGATGCAGGATCGGCGCTGTCGCGGAAATGCGACAATGGTAATGAAAGGGTTAAGGCGCTGGCTGCGCCCCCTGGTGCCGCGAGGGGAGATATCCCGCAGTCTTCCTGATCCTGGATCAGGGGTAGCTTCCACGAAGGAACATTCAGCACGCGATTGGTCGTTTTATGAACGGAAATAGGGTCAATTGATGCTTGGAATGCTCTTTCACTGAGAACGCGCACGGTGTTGAGAGCACAAAGCCGAGTATAACAAAGAAATATTATAACCACCTTTGTGGTATCAATTATCTCTGATTGCGAGTTCAGGGTTTGTTGAGCCAGCTCACTCTAATAAGGCCTGTCTATGTTGAACTTGCTTCGTAGTATACCCCCCAGGACTCATTGGCAGATGATGACAAACCAGATCTTAGTGGAGCAGGTTCACTACTGGGGTATGAGGTATTAGCTCACTCGTGTCAGCAGTATTGGGTTTGGTAGTTGTGGAACAGGTTCAGTACTGGGGTATGAGGTATTAGCTCACTCGTGTCAGCAGTATTGGGTTTGGTAGTTGTGGAACAGGTTCAGTACTGGGGTATGAGGCATTAGCTCACTCGTGTCAGCAGTATTGGGTTTGGTAGTTGTGGAACAGGTTCAGTACTGGGGTATGAGGTATTAGCTCACTCGTGTCAGCAGTATTGGGTTTGGTAGTTGTGGAACAGGTTCAGTACTGGGGTATGAGGTATTAGCTCACTCATGTCAGCAGTATTGGGTTTGGTTTGTTGTGGAACACGTTCATTACTGGGGTATGAGGTATTAGCTCACTCGTGTCAGCAGTATTGGGTTTGGTAGTTGTGGAACAGGTTCAGTACTGGGGTATGAGGTATTAGCTCACTCGTGTCAGCAGTATTGGGTTTGGTAGTTGTGGAACAGGTTCAGTACTGGGGTATGAGGTATTAGCTCACTCATGTCAAAAGTAGTAGGTTTGTTAGTTGTGGAACACGTTCATTACTGGGGTATGAGGTATTAGCTCACTCGTGTCAGCAGTATTGGGTTTGGTAGTTGTGGAACAGGTTCAGTACTGGGGTATGAGGTATTAGCTCACTCGTGTCAGCAGTATTGGGTTTAGTAGTTGTGGAACAGGTTCAGTACTGGGGTATGAGGTATTAGCTCACTCGTGTCAGCAGTATTGGGTTTGGTAGTTGTGGAACAGGTTCAGTACTGGGGTATGAGGTATTAGCTCACTCGTGTCAGCAGTATTGGGTTTGGTAGTTGTGGAACAGGTTCAGTACTGGGGTATGAGGTATTAGCTCACTCGTGTCAGCAGTATTGGGTTTGGTTAGTTGTGGAACAGGTTCAGTACTGGGGTATGAGGTATTAGCTCACTCACTCTGTCAGCAGTATTGGGTTTGGTAGTTGTGGAACAGGTTCAGTACTGGGGTATGAGGTATTAGCTCACTCGTGTCAGCAGTATTGGGTTTGGTAGTTGTGGAACAGGTTCAGTACTGGGGTATGAGGTATTAGCTCACTCATGTCAGCAGTATTGGGTTTGTTAGTTGTGGAACAGGTTCAGTACTGGGGTATGAGGTATTAGCTCACTCGTGTCAGCAGTATTGGGTTTGGTAGTTGTGGAACAGGTTCAGTACTGGGGTATCAGGTATTAGCTCACTCGTGTCAGCAGTATTGGGTTTGTTAGTTGTGGAACAGGTTCAGTACTGGGGTATGAGGTTTAGCTCACCTCGTGTCAGCAGTATTGGGTTTGGTAGTTGTGGAACAGGTTCAGTACTGGGGTATGAGGTATTAGCTCACTCGTGTCAGCAGTATTGGGTTTGGTAGTTGTGGAACAGGTTCAGTACTGGGGTATGAGGTATTAGCTCACTCATGTCAAAAGTAGTAGGTTTGTTAGTTGTGGAACAGGTTCAGTACTGGGGTATGAGGTATTAGCTCACTCGTGTCAGCAGTATTGGGTTTGGTAGTTGTGGAACAGGTTCAGTACTGGGGTATGAGGTATTAGCTCACTCATGTCAAAAGTAGTAGGTTTGTTAGTTGTGGAACAGGTTCAGTACTGGGGTATGAGGTATTAGCTCACTCGTGTCAGCAGTATTGGGTTTGTTAGTTGTGGAACAGGTTCAGTACTGGGGTATGAGGTATTAGCTCACTCGTGTCAGCAGTATTGGGTTTGTAGTTGTGGAACAGGTTCAGTACTGGGGTATGAGGTATTAGCTCACTCATGTCAAAAGTAGTAGGTTTGTTAGTTGTGGAACACGTTCATTACTGGGGTATGAGGTATTAGCTCACTCGTGTCAGCAGTATTGGGTTTGGTAGTTGTGGAACAGGTTCAGTACTGGGGTATGAGGTATTAGCTCACTCATGTCAGCAGTATTGGGTTTGTTAGTTGTGGAACAGGTTCAGTACTGGGGTAACAGGTTCAGCAGTATTGGGTTTGTAGTTGTGGAACAGGTTCAGTACTGGGGTATGAGGTATTAGCTCACTCAGCAGTATTGGGTTTGTTAGTTGTGGAACAGGTTCAGTACTGGGGTGGGTTTGGTAGGGTTTTTGTTTGTGGAACAGGTTCAGTACTGGGGTATGAGGTATTAGCTCACTCATGTATTGGGTTTGGTAGTTGTGGAACAGGTTCAGTACTGGGTTTGAGGTATTAGTTGTGGAACAGGTTTGGTACTGTTCAGTACTGGGGTATGAGGTATTAGCTCACTCGTGTCAGCAGTATTGGGTTTGGTAGTTGTGGAACAGGTTCAGTACTGGGTGTGAGGTATTAGCTCAACAGGTTCAGCAGTATTGGGTTTGAGTTGTGGAACAGGTTCAGTACTGGGTCAGAGGTATTAGCTCACTCATGTCAGCAGTATTGGGTTTGTTAGTTGTGGAACAGGTTCAGTACTGGGGTATGAGGTATTAGCTCACTCGTGTCAGCAGTATTGGGTTTGGTAGTTGTGGAACAGGTTCAGTACTGGGGTATGAGGTATTAGCTCACTCGTGTCAGCAGTATTGGGTTTGGTAGTTGTGGAACAGGTTCAGTACTGGGGTATGAGGTATTAGCTCACTCTTGTCAGCAGTATTGGGTTTGTTAGTTGTGGAACACATTCAGTACTGGGGTATGAGGTATTAGCTCACTCGTGTCAGCAGTATTGGGTTTGGTAGTTGTGGAACAGGTTCAGTACTGGGGTATGAGGTATTAGCTCACTCGTGTCAGCAGTATTGGGTTTGGTAGTTGTGGAACAGGTCAGTACTGGGGTATGAGGTATTAGCTCACTCTTGTCAGCAGTATATTGGGTTTGGTAGTTGTGGAACAGGTTCAGTACTGGGGTATGAGGTATTAGCTCAGTATTGGGTTTGTAGTTGTGGAACAGGTTCAGTACTGGGGTGTCAGTAGTTGTGGAACAGGTTCAGTACTGGGGTATGAGGTATTAGCTGGTATTTTTGTAGTTGTGGAACAGGTTCAGTACTGGGGTATGAGGTATTATTAGCTCACTCTTGTCAGTTTGTATTGGGTTTTGGTAGTTTGTGGAACAGGTTCAGTACTGGGGTATGAGGTATTAGCTCACTACTTGTCAGCAGTATTGGGTTTTGTTTTGTTTGTGGAACAGGTTCAGTACTGGGGTATGAGGTATTAGCTCACTCTTGTCAGCAGTATTGGGTTTGGTAGTTGTGGAACAGGTTCAGTACTGGGGTATGAGGTATTAGCTCACTCTTGTCAGCAGTATTGGGTTTGGTAGTTGTGGAACAGGTTCAGTACTGGGGTATCAGGTATTAGCTCACTCTTGTCAGCAGTATTGGGTTTGGTAGTTGTGGAACAGGTTCAGTACTGGGGTATGAGGTATTAGCTCACTCTTGTCAGCAGTATTGGGTTTGGTAGTTGTGGAACAGGTTCAGTACTGGGGTATGAGGTATTAGCTCACTCGTGTCAGCAGTATTGGGTTTTGTAGTTGTGGAACAGGTTCAGTACTGGGGTATGAGGTATATTAGCTCATTGGGTTTGGTAGTCAGGAACAGTATTGTTAGTTGTGGAACAGGTTCAGTACTGGGGTATGAGGTATTAGCTCACTCTTGTCAGCAGTATTGGGTTTGGTAGTTGTGGAACAGGTTCAGTACTGGGGTGTCAGGTATTAGCTCACTCTTGTCAGCAGTATTGGGTTTGGTAGTTGTGGAACAGGTTCAGTACTGGGGTGTCAGGTATTAGCTCACTCTTGTCAGCAGTATTGGGTTTGGTAGTTGTGGAACAGGTTCAGTACTGGGGTATGAGGTATTAGCTCACTCGTGTCAGCAGTATTGGGTTTTTAGTTGTGGAACAGGTTCAGTACTGGGGTGTGAGGTATTAGCTCACTCGTGTCAGCAGTATTGGGTTTGGTAGTTGTGGAACAGGTTCAGTACTGGGGTATGAGGTATTAGCTCACTCTTGTCAGCAGTATTGGGTTTGGTAGTTGTGGAACAGGTTCAGTACTGGGTTTGAGGTATTAGCTCACTCGTGTCAGCAGTATTGGGTTTGGTAGTTGTGGAACAGGTTCAGTACTGGGGTGTCAGGTATTAGCTCACTCGTGTCAGCAGTATTGGGTTTGGTAGTTGTGGAACAGGTTCAGTACTGGGGTATGAGGTATTAGCTCACTCATGTCAGCAGTATTGGGTTTGGTAGTTGTGGAACAGGTTCAGTACTGGGGTATGAGGTATTAGCTCACTCGTGTCAGCAGTATTGGGTTTGGTAGTTGTGGAACAGGTTCAGTACTGGGGTATGAGGTATTAGCTCACTCGTGTCAGCAGTATTGGGTTTGGTAGTTGTGGAACAGGTTCAGTACTGGGGTATGAGGTATTAGCTCACTCGTGTCAGCAGTATTGGGTTTGGTAGTTGTGGAACAGGTTCAGTACTGGGGTTTGAGGTATTAGCTCACTCCTGTCAGCAGTATTGGGTTTTGGTAGTTGTGGAACAGGTTCAGTACTGGGGTATGAGGTATTAGCTCACTCGTGTCAGCAGTATTGGGTTTGGTAGTTGTGGAACAGGTTCAGTACTGGGGTATGAGGTATTAGCTCACTCGTGTCAGCAGTATTGGGTTTGGTAGTTGTGGAACAGGTTCAGTACTGGGGTATGAGGTATTAGCTCACTCGTGTCAGCAGTATTGGGTTTTGCTAGTTGTGGAACAGGTTCAGTACTGGGGTATGAGGTATTAGCTCACTCATGTCAGCAGTATTGGGTTTGGTAGTTGTGGAACAGGTTCAGTACTGGGGTATGAGGTATTAGCTCACTCATGTCAGCAGTATTGGGTTTGGTAGTTGTGGAACAGGTTCAGTACTGGGGTGTCAGGTATTAGCTCACTCATGTCAGCAGTTTTGGGTTTGGTAGTTGTGGAACAGGTTCAGTACTGGGGTATGAGTGAGGTATTAACCTCACTCACTGGTGTCAGCAGTATTGGGTTTTGTTAGTTGTGGAACAGGTTCAGTACTGGGGTATGAGGTATTAGCTCACTCGTGTCAGTAGTATTGGGTTTGTTAGTTGTGGAACAGGTTCAGTACTGGGGTATGAGGTATTAGCTCACTTGTGTCAGCAGTATTGGGTTTGGTAATTGTGGAACAGGTTCAGTACTGGGTATGAGGTATTAGCTCACTCGTGTCAGCAGTATTGGGTTTGGTAGTTGTGGAACAGGTTCAGTACTGGGGTGTCAGGTATTAGCTAACTCATGTCAGCATTATTGGGTTTTGTAGTTGTGGAACAGGTTCAGTACTGGGGTATGAGGTATTAGCTCACTCGTGTCAGCAGTATTAGGTTTGGTAGTTGTGGAACAGGTTCAGTACTGGGGTATGAGGTATTAGCTCACTCATGTCAGCAGTATTGGGTTTGGTAGTTGTGGAACAGGTTCAGTACTGGGCTGTCAGGTATTAGCTTCCTTGTGTTGGCAGTTTTGGGTTCAGTAGTTATGCAGTGCCCATGGCAGCAGTCCAGCAGTTGTCCAAGCCCATTCTATGTTCAGCAGTGATTAACATTTCACACCCTGTACTTTTAAGTTACAAGCTGGCTCATTCCTCAGGAGACTCCGTGTCAGCTTAAGCTTCTTTAAGGCTAATTAAACCATCGGCGCAAGTTACACTCTGATTTTCAGCTCACTGTCAGAAATAGTGCGAGTGGTTTTCCCATCCGAGGTCCTCCCTGTTGGAACAATTTCATGAGCAACTTAAATTTCATGCTAAAGCTTTTCAGCCATTTTATTTCTTTACTTGATGGTCTTTAGCTGGATCTATTAAAGAGGGACTGCATTATACTAACAAAACTGATGTTGAAGCTTCTTACTGAGTCTTCATTAAGGTTATATAAATACCTCGGCCAACCATTATTTAAATTGTACAAATTCTCAGAGGAATGCTATTTTAAAGGGTAAGTAAAGGTACTCACATTTTCAGCTGTAAATTAGTTTTAGGTCTATTTTAAAAGAACTTTTTTTTTGCAAACATGAATTTCCGCATTTCTGCAGGATTATTGTTTGGCTGGGAAAACTGGTCAAAAAATGATGATTAAAATGAAGAAAAAACATCTGCTCCTCTGAAAGTTTGATAAATTGTTTCTGCTGTCCACTCTGGTCCTGCTCCGACCTAAAGGGGTGCTTGGGAGGCACCTCCATGTCATACTCATGTCAGTGAATATATACTGTAGAGTCGGCACATTTCTGATGCCCTAGAATTTGTCTATTGCTTCACAGAACACTGCTAGCAGCGGATTGGCAGGAGAATTCAGTATGCAGGTGAGGTGAGTAATTGTGTCTGTCGAGCTAAGCTAAAACTGTGGGCTTAATCACTCCTTAAACCATCCGCTTATGAGGAAAACCTTGATTTTTATGATTGTAAGAGCAAACCGATGGGAAAACTGGCTCTAAGCCGATGACTGACTGGAGAAATGGGTAGCTCTAATGCTAACTCCTGTTAACTGTTATGCTGACTCATGCTAGCTGTTATGCTCTGTGCATGGTGTAGCATTCAGAGAGGTGCTTTCCTGCTGCGTTAGCCGCACTTCCTGAGGTCCGTTCTGCTAAGTTTGTTCAGGTGTCTGTATTCAGGATAATGTCAATACATGTTTCCAAAGGCAGGTTCTGTCAGTATGAGGCCTTTTACTGTCATACAGCACAGTTTTCTACAGTCTGTCTGTCTGTCGTCAGACTCCCTCAGCACACGATGCAGCTCACATTCCTGCCTCATTAGCTCTGGCCTAAACTCTGCAGCCCCCCAATCCTCCTGCTGGCCCTGCAGCAGTGCTGGAGATGAGCAGCACTGTGGGGGACGGTGCGTCGCCATGTCACTCTGTCTTGAGATTAGAGCTGTCTGAGTTTCACTCAGTCATTGGCCACAAGCTTCACATCGAGCCAGTCAGATATGGTCCACCTGATATCAACTGAAAACCAGCTCCTCTCCAACAAGCTTGTTACGATTGTGTATGGAATTTACTAGAATAGTGAATAAAAGCAGAGTTACTGGTTTAACAACACATTTTTAAGACAAATTTTTTACTTCAACTTTTCTTCCTTATGTCTGTTTTTTTGCCGTTTTAGGCAACACCATACGTCTCGCTGACAACAGCAAGATCTGTGTCTCTTATTTCCTGTCTCATGTCTGTAGGCGTCTGGCTCTGCGGGGCGGACATGTTTTTGGACATATTTATCCGTTCTCCTGTCTTCTAAAGAGCAGAATTCCCTGTTCATAATTTTCATTCTGTTTTTGATAAAGGAAGTGGAAACTTCTACAAGCTGGAGACTATTGTGATGTTTAATAATGACACAGGGAGGTCCCTGACGCACACATGCTGCACTGTATCAGGCAGACAGTAATGAGATACTGTTGCGTCTTCAGCTTTATTTTATCCTGCCTGTCTATTTGTCAGATGTGACTGTGTAGAAATCAAGCCACAGTATCCGGAGAGAATATGCTTCGATGTGAGTCTCCAAGCCTCGAGGGAAATTCTCTGAGTAATAAAAGAACTCTTACTACTGTATTTACGCTATTATAGTCAGTTGTTCTGGGAACGCAGTTGCATAATGGATTTACTTTGTTCTTTTAGGCAGGGCTATTGCATGAAGGTATTCAAATAATGAGGACTTAGCGACAACACACTGAAAGGGCAGTATTGTGATTTGGGGTTAATGGTTGCATGTCACAAAATAGTGATACATCACTGACTGCTGAAAATAAAAACTGATTCTGTGTGTACGCACACACGCACGCACGCACACACACACACACACACACACACACACACTCACCCTGCTAGATCCATTTTTATTAATCAGTGGGAAATAAATGAATCACCTGTCCTTTCTTCATGCTTTTTACTATCCTTAATTACAAATGAAATAAATGAATGACATGGACAAGTTAAGTAAGACTTTTAATTCCAGCCTATTTGAATATATTAATTAACAAGCCTTTACTCTTGTAAAGTCTGGTTTTGCAGTCGGTACCCAGCTGGACTGTAATGAACTACACTGTGAAAACTCTACATCAATTAAGAAGGTGTCAGAGAATTAAGTTGATTTGACAGATCAAACAGTTCAGCTGAGAGCTTCCATTTCTCACAGGCTTCCTAATTCAGGGAGTCGCTGTTCATCTCCCAATCAGAGCAGATCTGATGACTTTCTGTCCAGTGTCTGCAAAAAGGGGAGGAGCCAACAAACACATGAGCCTGCAGATCTTTATGGTAAAATGGCAGCACAATGAAACTGTCCTGTGTTCAGTTCCCACTGTGGAATGGCTCAGAATCATTCCTGGATTCAGGTAATTTTGCTGTGCTCAACTGATCTTCCAATTAAGCCCACCAAGAGGAACAGAAGGGTTGAGTTTGCAATTTTTTCATGGTATTTCACTGGCTTCAACACACAATGCATGAGCAGTAATGCACAGACAAGCGTTTAAATCTAAAACAATCATAAATAAATCCATCCCACCACAGATCCTGGCAGGAATATCCTCCTGAGCGCAGCTGAAATCTCTGCTTCACAGAGAATGAATGAACAAATGTCAGTTACCTGGACCAAGAATACAGGGCTTCACTTCCCATATTGAAAACAGTCGTTCCTGCATTTTTTCATGGTAAATCTGAGGTTGAATGAAGGGAAGATGTTTGCTGTTTCTCCCAGCTCCCATGACATCAGCTCTGTAAGAACAGGTGCTCCTGGGTGAGGTGATTTTATAAATGGAGGTGAGCTCTCTCTGCTGGTCTCCCATACTCTTCTTCTGCTGTTCTGAGATGTTTACAGCAAGAGATCCTGCCCTCACCTCCTCATCTATTTCTCCTGTTTTCCTCCGTCTCTTTGCTCACTGACTGCGGACGATGGCCATGGTCAATGGCTGATGTGCAGTGTCACCTCTAAGTGAAACTATAATTCACAAGCTGTGTCACTAGCAGCCTCCTTGCATTATTATGCCAATTGATGATTTTTTTTTTTTTTTTTGTTATTTCTGTAATTGGTCTATGTTGCTTAAGGTCTTTATAATCTGTTGTAGCTCATTGGCTGGTTTTGGGAAAGTCAGGTTGAGACGAGCTTGAATCTCAGTCTCAGCCCAGTACAGGGATCAAACGAGTAAATTCAGCAGCAGAGACGCTACCGCTTTGAGTGTGAAGCGATTTTATGGTAATTTTGCTGATAGATGGCGTCACATCAGTGTTACCGAGTGCTGAGGGGGGGTTTGTGATGTAAAGGGGGTATTAAAAGCGGCACTGCTAGCATTTTGCCCCCCAACATCCCCTACACAGAGTAAAGGAGAGTGTGAGCACATTTCGCACCAGCACTGGGACATGATCTTTTTTTTTTCTCGATAATGAATTACGAAGGCTTTTTACATATACTATGACCCCCGCACCCCCACACCCACAGCACTCCGAATTGCACTTCATGCCAAAATAAGGCAGAAAATGTTTCTATTTACTGAGGAAATTAGGGAACATGTTTTTTGTTTAATAGGCCAGATCTTGTTTTAGAAGTGTTACTTCTTCTGGTCTGACAGAGATAATTGCATGAATAATTTTCCTACATCACTGTGCACAGAATGCTCCCTGAAATACTTTCTCAGTATCTGAGCTGTGTAACAAAAGTATTAAAAACACAACAAAAAGGATCATAATCTTTCCAATGGCAAATGAATTTCAGACGGGCCTTTGCTTTAAGCTGGAGGCTAAAATTCTGTAATCAAACTGCTTCACAGTTTCAAATTGTTTTTGAAAAGGTTTCAGGAGTAAGTAATGGGTTATATGATTGTTTTTTTTTCTGGAACATTGATCACAATCCCCAAATATAACAGAGCTTTAGTGTTAGTTCAGGGAAGTACAGGAGTCACACAAGCCTCTTTCTGTCCAATCATTCTTCACTTCAGCATCTCCCACCCAATCAGAGAGCTTCTGTAACCAAGGCAGCGTTCATTCACCCCTACTGCTCTGTTCCCTCTACACCAGTCTTACTCTGGTCTACTACAGATCTACACCTCATCTACATCACATCCCCCGCCTCCTCCTTCATATATAACACTGTTCATCATGAGCAGCATCTATTCATATTGTGCTCATTAATTTAATCATGAAGAATCTCAGGCTCTGTTGGGGGTTTGTGATCTCAGGGACTGTCTGTGTCATGCTTCCACAGATTTTTTTTTTGTTATTATTCTTTTTTTTTGTCCAGGCTGTCTTAAATTTTTAATTTAACTGGGCTTTAAGATGACAAGCTGGGGTAATTTTCAAGTTTTCATCTTAAATTCAGCTAACTTAAAATTTTAAGGCAGGTAGAACACTAAATTTTGAATCTTTAAAAGACTTTTTTTTCCTACATTGTAATAGATGGTTTGTGAATCTGGTGTCAGGGTCCTGCCTGGAAATATTTTCAGCGCAAATCTCGCAGTGTTTAGCACTGTTGACACACATGAAGAAGGTTCCAGATTCAGCTCCTGATCTGCGTGTTGTGTGTGTGGAGTTTGCGTGTTCTGACCGAGCTCAGGTAGGTTTAAAATATTAAAAATTACTGCTCTATAGGGAATCTTTACCTCATCACAGCAAAGGATAATTTTTATATTCCCAAAGACACAATCACAGTATTTAAGGGCTTTTAATTTCATTTTATCAGCAGTTTACATTGTAAGTTTGAAGCACATTCACTAAAATAGGGCTGAGGAGAGGAGCTGCTCTCAGTGAAGGCTGTTTGAGGTACACTTCCTGCACTCAGAGCCTCAGTATTATATATAACTGGTTAAAGTGAGAGGCCTAATATGCAGTAATGATTTTCTCCTGAAGTCCCTCAGTACAGTGACTCCCTGCTCATGTGACTCACATCACTGACTCTCCCGCTACCAGCCTGTTAAATGTTAATTGTGTGGAGATGCCTGGATGCTTTAGCCTGGAAATCTATTCAGGAATTAAGACAGGCCTGATAATTAAGCTGCCATCCCTATACTGCCATGCACCTGAGGCCTGTTTAGCTTCTAATGTGTAATTAAGCATTTTATCTGTGGATTATATATCATCATTAACCCAATACAGGAGCACAGTCGGCAGATGCAGTGGTGTAGTAAGGTTTACGGGCTTTAATATTCAGGATCGAACGCCATCATGGTATTTAAGGTCAAAGACCCATCCAGCCTTAAGGACATTCATTAAAACAGAGGATATGTGTGTGTAATCTCTAACAGGCAGAATCTCTGAGGTTTAAAGGCCGATCTTCAGTCTGCCCTCTGGGGAATTAACAGCAAAGACTTCAGACTGATTGGTAAGAAAGTCTTGGTGCAGGAAAAAAAAAAAAAAATCAATTCAATTAGCTGCAGGCGATTGGTGCCTTTTTTTCTGCTCTCAGCAATGATCTGAAGTAATTACACTTCAAAAAAGCCTGACGGGAAGCTTTTAAGTACAACTCTAAACTTCTCAGTGTTTCAATTAGCATTTTTTAACACTCAAACTTCCACATAAAGTGTTGTAATGAAATTATACCGGTAATTATACTGACTCAGACACTCAATGGGGAGTCAAACATCAAACCGGTGACCTTTGCTCCAACAAGCCACCGCAACACCGCTACTCAACAAGAAGTGCTGTCTGTTCATTGTGATAGAGGGCGTAGTGTCAGATCAGCCCTGAAGGTTTAGAGTCTAACAACATTCATCTGTTTTTTTTTTTTTTCTAGCGCTATTTAACAGGCTCCTGAATGGCTAATTTTGGAAAGACATCTCCCAGAGAGCTTAGAATTCCTTCAGTAGGCTGTAGCACCGTCAGCCAGAGAGGCACAGTGTAATTTTTCATTGGACCCTGTCTCTCCCAGCTGCACCAATCACATCTGGGTGATCAGATAGCAGACTGTGTTTCCTCAAGCAGTTCATGAAGTGCTCTCCCCAAATGCACAGAATATATTCGCTCAATCTGTGGATTATGGACTAAAAATAAGAGGTGGTTGAATGCATTCTCAGGAGGAGAGCACACACTGTACCTGCCATACTGTCATCACGAAGAACAACACATACATTTACGTGCCTGGAAATCAAAATGGAGGAAATTACAGACTCTACACAAGCTGTAGCCCTGCAGGATAAACTGAAGTGAGATTCTGCTGCATCAGAAGCTTCCTTTAGGGATGTAGAGCAGTGTGGAGTGAGAGAGGAGAGATCACCACTGAACTGCCCTGTTCATTCCGCCTCAATTACCGGCCACTCAGCCTCAAGGATGTGCCCGTATGTTCAGCCTAAAGTTTGTCCACTTCAGTACACTTTAGAGTGAATAACACTGGAGTTTGAGTGTTGCACCAAAGTGCTGTGGGCAACAATTGACCGATGTGCAGTCTGAAATGAGTTTCTGCAGATGTGGTCAGAGAAGCGAAGCCACGACACACAGTGTCTTCCCCGTATCGAGCTGGATGTTAGCAATCGCTCATTGTGATGATTTAAAATTTTACTTGGTTCACTTGCTGGCCGATATCTGTGATTTTATTTGAGAGGTCTACAGCAGGCCGATCTCTGTGATTGGTTAGAGAGATAATGCCTCTACAGCAGGCCGATCTCTGTGATTGGTGAGAGAGATAATGCTTTTACAGCAGGCTGATCTCTTTGATTGGTTAGAGAGGTAATGCCTCTACAGCAGGCTGATCTCTGTGATTGGTTAGAGAGATAATGCTTTTATCTCTGTGATTGGTTAGAGAGATAATGCCTTTACAGCAGGCTGATCTCTTTGATTGGTTAGGTTAGAGAGGTAATGCCTCTACAGCAGTGATTGGTTGAGAGATAATGCCTCTACAGCAGGCTGATCTCTTTGATTGGTTAGAGAGGTAATGCCTCTACAGCAGGCTGATCTCTGTGATTGGTTAGAGAGGGAATGCCTCTACAGCAGGCTGATCTCTTTGATCTCTGTGATTGGTTAGAGAGATAATGCCTGCTGATCTCTACCTCTACAGCAGGCTGATCTCTGTGATTGGTTAGGCCTCTACAGCAGGCTGATCTCTGTGATTGGTTAGAGAGATAATGCCTCTACAGCAGGCTGATCTCTTTGATTGGTTAGAGAGATAATGCTTTTACAGGAGGCTCATCTCTGTGATTGGTTAGAGAGACAATGCCTCTACAGCAGGCTGATCTCTGTGATTGGTTAGAGAGATAATGCCTCTACAGCAGGCTGATCTCTGTGATTGGTTAGAGAGATAATGCCTCTACAGCAGGCTGATCTCTGTGATTGGTTAGAGGCAATGCCTCTACGGCTGGCCGATCTCTGTGATTGGTTAGAGAGATAATGCCTCTACAGCAGGCTGATCTCTGTGATTGGTGAGAGAGATAATGCCTCTACAGCAGGCTGATCTCTGTGATTGGTTAGAGAGGTAATGCCTCTACAGCAGGCTGATCTCTGTGATTGGTTAGAGAGAGCCTCTACAGCAGGCTGATCTCTGTGATTGGTTAGAGAGGCCTCTACAGCAGGCTGATCTCTGTGATTGGTTAGAGAGATAATGCCTCTACAGCAGGCTGATCTCTGTGATTGGTTAGAGAGATAATGCCTCTACAGCAGGCTGATCTCTGTGATTGGTTAGAGAGGTAATGCCTCTACAGCAGGCTGATCTCTGTGATTGGTTAGAGAGATAATGCCTCTACAGCAGGCTGATCTCTGTGATTGGTTAGAGAGGTAATGCCTCTACAGCAGGCTGATCTCTGTGATTGGTTAGAGAGGGAATGCCTCTACAGCAGGCTGATCTCTGTGATTGGATAGAGAGGTAATGCTTCTACAGCAGGCTGATCTCTGTGATTGGTTAGAGAGGGAATGCCTCTACAGCAGGCTGATCTCTTTGATTGGTTAGAGAGATAATGCCTCTACAGCAGGCTGATCTCTGTGATTGGTTAGAGATGTAATGCTTCTACAGCAGGCTGATCTCTGTGATTGGTTAGAGAGAGATGCCTCTACAGCAGGCTGATCTCTTTGATTGGTTAGAGAGATAATGCCTCTACAGCACAGCAGGCTGATCTCTGTGATTGGTTAGAGAGATAATGCCTCTACAGCAGGCTGATCTCTGTGATTGGTTAGAGAGGCCTCTACAGCAGGCTGATCTCTGTGATTGGTTAGAGAGATAATGCCTCTACAGCAGGCTGATTGTGATTGGTTAGAGAGATAATGCCTCTACAGCAGGCTGATCTCTGATTGGTTAGAGAGATGCCTCTACAGCAGGCTGATCTCTGTGATTGGTTAGAGAGGTAATGCCTCTACAGCAGGCTGATCTCTGTGATTGGTTAGAGAGATAATGCCTCTACAGCAGGCTGATCTCTGTGATTGGTTAGAGAGATAATGCCTCTACAGCAGGCTGATCTCTGTGATTGGTTAGAGAGGTAATGCCTCTACAGCAGGCTGATCTCTGTGATTGGTTAGAGAGATAATGCCTCTACAGCAGGCTGATCTCTGTGATTGGTTAGAGAGATAATGCCTCTACAGCAGGCTGATCTCTGTGATTGGTGAGAGAGATAATGCTTTTACAGCAGGCTGATCTCTGATTGGTTATGCCTACAGCAGGCTGATCTCTGTGATTGGTTAGAGAGATAATGCCTCTACAGCAGGCTGATCTCTGTGATTGGTTAGAGAGATAATGCCTCTACAGCAGGCTGATCTCTGTGATTGGTTAGAGAGAGAAATGCCTCTACTGTGATTGGTTAGAGAATGCCTCTACAGCAGGCTGATCTCTGTGATTGGTTAGAGAGATAATGCCTTTAATGGTTAGAGAGAGAATGCCTCTATGCAGGCTGATCTCTACAGCAGGCTCTCTGTGATTGGTTAGAGGCAATGCCTCTACGGCTGGCCGATCTCTGTGATTGGTTAGAGAGATAATGCCTCTACAGCAGGCTGATCTCTGTGATTGGTTAGAGAGATAATGCCTCTACAGCAGGCTGATCTCTGTGATTGGTTAGAGAGAAATGCCTCTACAGCAGGCTGATCTCTGTGATTGGTTAGAGAGATAATGCCTCTACAATGATCTCTGTGATTGGTTAGAGAGGCCTCTACAGCAGGCTGATCTCTGTGATTGGTTAGAGAGGTAATGCCTCTACAGCAGGCTGATCTCTGTGATTGGTTAGAGAGATAATGCCTCTACAGCAGGCTGATCTCTGTGATTGGTTAGAGAGATAATGCCTCTACAGCAGGCTGATCTCTGTGATTGGTTAGAGAGATAATGCCTCTACAGCAGGCTGATCTCTGTGATTGGTTAGAGAGATAATGCCTCTACAGCAGGCTGATCTCTGTGATTGGTTATGAGAGGCTGATCTCTGTGAATGCCTCTACAGCAGGCTGATCTCTGTGATTGGTTAGAGAGATAATGCCTCTACAGCAGGCTGATCTCTGTGATTGGTTAGAGAGGTAATGCCTCTACAGCAGGCTGATCTCTGTGATTGGTTAGAGAGAGAAATGCCTCTACAGCAGGCTGATCTCTGTGATTGGTTAGAGAGAAATGCCTCTACAGCAGGCTGATCTCTGTGATTGGTTAGAGAGATAATGCTCTTTACAGCAGGCTGATCTCTGTGATTGGTTAGAGAGATAATGCCTCTAAGCAGCTGATCTCTGTGATTGGTTAGAGAGATAATGCCTCAGGCTGATCTCTGTGATTGGTTAGAGAGGGAATGCCTCTACAGCAGGCTGATCTCTGTGATTGGTTAGGCAATGCCTCTACAGCAGGCTGATCTCTGTGATTGGTTAGAGAGATAATGCCTCTACAGCAGGCTGATCTCTAGAGAGGTAATGCCTCTACAGCAGGCTGATCTCTGTGATTGGTTAGAGAGGTTAGAATGCCTCTACAGCAGGCTGATTGGTTAGAGAGGTAATCTGTGATTGTGATTGGTTAGAGAGGTAATGCCTCTACAGCAGGCTGATCTCTGTGATTGGTTAGAGAGATAATGCCTCTACAGCAGGCTGATCTCTGTGATTGGTTAGAGAGAAATGCCTCTACAGCAGGCTGATCTCTGTGATTGGTTAGAGAGATAATGCCTCTACAGTGATCTCTGTGATTTGGTTAGAGAGATAATGCCTCTACAGCAGGCTGATCTCTGTGATTGGTTAGAGAGGTAATGCCTCTACAGCAGGCTGATCTCTGTGATTGGTTATCTCTGAGAGATAATGCCTCTACAGCAGGCTGATCTCTGTGATTGGTTAGAGAGGGAATGCCTCTACAGCAGGCTGATCTCTGTGATTGGTTAGAGAGAGATAATGCCTCTACAGCAGGCTGATCTCTGTGTGATTGCCTCTACAGCAGTTATTGAGAGAGGGAATGCCTCTACAGCAGGCTGATCTCTGTGATTGGGTTAGAGAGGAATTAGCAGAGTGATTGGTTAGAGAGATAATGCCTCTACAGCAGGCTGATCTCTGTGATTGGTTAGAGAGAGGTAATGCCTCTACAGCAGGCTGATCTCTGTGATTGGTTAGAGAGATAATGCCTCTACAGCAGGCTGATCTCTGTGATTGGTTAGAGAGGGAATGCCTCTACAGCAGGCTGATCTCTGTGATTGGTTAGAGAGTAATGCCTCTACAGCAGGCTGATCTCTGTGCAGAGAGGATAATGCCTCTACAGCAGGCTGATCTCTGTGATTGGTTAGAGAGGTAATGCCTCTACAGCAGGCTGATCTCTGTGATTGGTTAGAGAGATAATGCCTCTACAGCAGGCTGATCTCTGTGATTGGTTAGAGAGATAATGCTCTACAGCAGGCTGATCTTCAGATTGGTAGATGCCGCCTCTCTGTGATTCTGTGATTGGTGAGAGAGATAATGCTTTTACAGCAGGCTGATCTCTTTGATTGGTTAGAGAGGTAATGCCTCTACAGCAGGCTGATCTCTGTGATTGGTTAGAGAGGTAATGCCTCTACAGCAGGCTGATCTCTGTGATTGGTTAGAGAGATAATGCCTCTACAGCAGGCTGATCTCTGTGATTGGTTAGAGAGAGCATGCCTCTACACAGCAGGCTGATCTCTGTGATTGGTTAGAGAGATAATGCCTCTACAGCAGGCTGATCTCTGATTGGTTAGAGAGATAATGCTCTGGCTGATTGGGTTAGAGAGGTAATGCCTCTACAGCAGGCTGATCTCTGTGATTGGTTAGAGAGATAATGCCTCTACAGCAGGCTGATCTCTGTGATTGGTTAATGAGAGATAATGCCTCTACAGCAGGCTGATCTCTGTGATTGGTTATTGGTTAGAGAGATAATGCCTCTACAGCAGGCTGATCTCTGTGATTGGTTAGAGAGATAATGCCTCTACAGCAGGCTGATCTCTGTGATTGGTTAGAGAGGTAATGCCTCTACAGCAGGCTGATCTCTGTGATTGGTTAGAGAGATAATGCCTCTACAGCAGGCTGATCTCTGTGATTGGTGAGAGAGATAATGCCTCTAATGGCTGATCTCTGTGATTGGTTAGAGAGGTAATGCCTCTACAGCAGGCTGATCTCTGTGATTGGTTATAATGCCTCTACAGCAGGCTGATTGTGATTGGTTAGAGAGAAATGCCTCTACAGCAGGCTGATCTCTGTGATTGGTTAGAGAGGGGAATGCCTCTACAGCAGGCTGATCTCTGTGATTGGTTAGAGAGATAATGCCTCTACAGCAGGCTGATCTCTGTGATTGGTTAGAGAGGAATGCCTCTACAGGCATCTCTGTGATTGATCTCTGATCTCTGTGATTGGTTAGAGAGATAATGCCTCTACAGCAGGCTGATCTCTGTGATTGGTTAGAGAGATAATGCCTCTACAGCAGGCTGATCTCTGTGATTGGTTAGAGAGGTAATGCCTCTACAGCAGGCTGATCTCTGTGATTGGTTAGAGAGATAATGCCTCTACAGCAGGCTGATCTCTGTGATTGGTTAGAGAGGTAATGCCTCTACAGCAGGCTGATCTCTTTGATTGGTTAGAGATTGCCTCTACAGCAGGCTGATCTCTGTGATTGGTTAGAGAGATAATGCTTCTACAGCAGGCTGATCTCTGTGATTGGTTAGAGAGACAATGCCTCTACAGCAGGCTGATCTCTTTGATTGGTTAGAGAGATAATGCCTCTACAGCAGGCTGATCTCTGTGATTGGTTAGAGAGAATGACAGCAGGCTGAATGCTTCTACAGCAGGCTGATCTCTGTGATTGGTTAGAGAGATAATGCCTCTACAGCAGGCTGATCTCTGTGATTGGTTAGAGAGGTAATGCCTCTACAGCAGGCTGATCTCTGTGATTGGTTAGAGAGATAATGCACAGCAGGCTGATCTCTGTGATTGGTTAGAGAGATAATGCCTCTACAGCAGGCTGATCTCTGTGATTGGTTAGAGAGAGAAATGCCTCTACAGCAGGCTGATCTCTGTGATTGCCCTCTACAGCAGGCTGATCTCTGTGATTGGTTAGAGAGGTAATGCCTCTACAGCAGGCTGATCTCTGCCTCTTCACAGCAGGCTGATCTCTGTGATTGGTTAGAGAGATAATGCCTCTACAGCAGGCTGATCTCTGTGATTGGTTAGAGAGATAATGCCTCTACAGCAGGCTGATCTCTGTGATTGGTTAGAGAGATAATGCCTCTACAGCAGGCTGATCTCTGTGATTGCCTCTACAGCAGGCTGATCTCTGTGATTGGTTAGAGAGGTAATGCAGCAGGCTGATCATTGGTTAGAGAGGCCTCTACATCTCTCTTTGATTGGTTAGAGAGAGATAATGCCTCTACAGCAGGCTGATCTCTGTGATTGGTTAGAGAGATAATGCCTCTACAGCAGGCTGATCTCTGTGATTGGTTAGAGAGATAATGCCTCTACAGCAGGCTGATCTCTGTGATTGGTTAGAGAGATAATGCCTCTACAGCAGGCTGATCTCTGTGATTGGTTAGAGAGATAATGCCTCTACAGCAGGCTGATCTCTGTGATTGGTTAGAGAGACAATTGATCTCTGTGATTGGTTAGAGAGAAATGCCTCTACAGCAGGCTGATCTCTGTGATTGGTTAGAGAGAAATGCCTCTACAGCAGGCTGATCTCTGTGATTGGTTAGAGAGAAATGCCTCTACAGCAGGCTGATCTCTGTGATTGGTTAGAGAGAGAATGCCTCTAATGCCTCTACAGCAGGCTGATCTCTGTGATTGGTTAGAGAGATAATGCCTCTACAGCAGGCTGATCTCTGTGATTGGTTAGAGAGATAATGCCTCTACAGCAGGCTGATCTCTGTGATTAATGTTAGCAGGATCTCTGTGATTGGTTAGATGCCCTCTACAGCAGGCTGATCTCTGTGATTGGTTAGAGAGGTATGCCTCTACAGCAGGCTGATCTCTGTGATTGGTTAGAGAGATAATGCCTCTCTACAGCATCTCTGTGATTGGTGATCTCTCTGATTGGTTAGAGAGGTAATGCCTCTACAGCAGGCTGATCTCTTTGATTGGTTAGAGAGACAATGCCTCTACAGCAGGCTGATCTCTGTGATTGGTTAGAGAGGTAATGCCTCTACAGCAGGCTGATCTCTGTGATTGGTTAGAGAGGGAATGCCTCTACAGCAGGCTGATCTCTGTGATTGGTTAGAGAGATAATGCCTCTACAGCAGGCTGATCTCTGTGATTGGTTAGAGAGATAATGCCTCTACAGCAGGCTGATCTCTGTGATTGGTTAGAGAGAAATGCCTCTACAGCAGGCTGATCTCTGTGATTGGTTAGAGAGATAATGCCTCTACAGCAGGCTGATCTCTGTGATTGGTTAGAGAGATAATGCCTCTACAGCAGGCTGATCTCTGTGATTGGTTAGAGAGACAATGCCTCTACAGCAGGCTGATCTCTGTGATTGGTTAGAGAGACAATGCCTCTACAGCAGGCTGATCTCTGTGATTGGTTAGAGAGATAATGCCTCTACAGCAGGCTGATCTCTGTGATTGGTTAGAGAGATAATGCCTCTACAGCAGGCTGATCTCTGTGATTGGTTAGAGAGATAATGCCTCTACAGCAGGCTGATCTCTGTGATTGGTTAGAGAGATAATGCCTCTACAGCAGGCTGATCTCTGTGATTGGTTAGAGAGATAATGCCTCTACAGCAGGCTGATCTCTGTGATTGGTTAGAGAGATAATGCCTCTACAGCAGGCTGATCTCTGTGATTTGGTTAGAGAGAATAATGCCTCTACAGCAGGCTGATCTCTGTGATTGGTTAGAGAGATAATGCCTACAGCAGGCTGATCTCTGTGATTGGTTAGAGAGAAATGCCTCTACGGCTGGCCGATCTCTGTGATTGGTTAGAGAGATAATGCCTCTACAGCAGGCTGATCTCTGTGATTGGTTAGAGAGATAATGCCTCTACAGCAGGCTGATCTCTGTGATTGGTTAGAGAGAGGGCCTCTAATGCCTCTACAGCAGGCCTCTACAGCAGGCTGATCTCTGTGATTGGTTAGAGAGATAATGCCTCTACAGCAGGCTGATCTCTGTGATTGGTTAGAGAGATAATGCCTCTACAGCAGGCTGATCTCTGTGATTGGTTAGAGAGGGAATGCCTCTACAGCAGGCTGATCTCTGTGATTGGTTAGAGAGATAATGCCTCTACAGCAGGCTGATCTCTGTGATTGGTTAGAGAGGTAATGCCTCTACAGCAGGCTGATCTCTGTGATTGGTTAGAGAGAAATGCCTCTACAGCAGGCTGATCTCTGTGATTGGTTAGAGAGATAATGCCTCTACAGCAGGCTGATCTCTGTGATTGGTTAGAGAGATAATGCCTCATCAGCAGGCTGATCTCTGTGATTGGTTAGAGAGATAATGCCTACAGCAGGCTGATCTCTGTGATTGGTTAGAGAGGTAATGCCTCTACAGCAGGCTGATCTCTGTGATTGGTTAGAGAGATAATGCCTCTACAGCAGGCTGATCTCTGTGATTGGTTAGAGAGACAATGCCTCTACAGCAGGCTGATCTCTGTGATTGGTTAGAGAGGTAATGCCTCTACAGCAGGCTGATCTCTGTGATTGGTTAGAGAGATGGCCTCTACAGCAGGCTGATCTCTGTGATTGGCAGGCTAATGCCTCTGTGATTGGTTGGTTAGAGAGGTAATGCCTCTACAGCAGGCTGATCTCTGTGATTGGTTAGAGAGATAATGCCTCTACAGCAGGCTGATCTCTGTGATTGGTTATCTCTGAGAGAGAAATGCCTCTACAGCAGGCTGATCTCTGTGATTGGTTAGAGAGATAATGCCTCTACAGCAGGCTGATCTCTGTGATTGGTTAGAGAGGTAATGCCTCTACAGCAGGCTGATCTCTGTGATTGGTTAGAGAGGTAATGCCTCTACAGCAGGCTGATCTCTGTGATTGGTTAGAGAGATAATGCCTCTACAGCAGGCTGATCTCTGTGATTGGTTAGAGAGGTAATGCCTCTACAGCAGGCTGATCTCTGTGATTGGTTAGAGAGGTAATGCCTCTACAGCAGGCTGATCTCTGTGATTGGTTAGAGAGGTAATGCCTCTACAGCAGGCTGATCTCTGTGATTGGTTAGAGAGGTAATGCCTCTACAGCAGGCCGATCTCTGCTATTGGTTAGAGAGGTAATGCCTCTACAGCAGGCTGATCTCTGTGATTGGTTAGAGAGGTAATGCCTCTACAGCAGGCCGATCTCTGTGATTGGTTAGAGAGATAATGCCTCTACAGCAGGCTGATCTCTGTGATTGGTTAGAGAGAGAAATGCCTCTACAGCAGGCTGATCTCTGTGATTGGTTAGAGAGATAATGCTGATCTCTTTGACAGCAGGCTGATCTCTGATCTCTGTGATTGGTTAGAGAGGTAATGCCTCTACAGCAGGCTGATCTCTGTGATTGGTTAGAGAGACAATGCCTCTACAGCAGGCTGATCTCTGTGATTGGTTAGAGAGGTAATGCCTCTACAGCAGGCTGATCTCTGTGATTGGTTAGAGAGGTAATGCCTCTACAGCAGGCTGATCTCTGTGATTGGTTAGAGAGGTAATGCCTCTACAGCAGGCTGATCTCTGTGATTGGTTAGAGAGATAATGCCTCTACAGCAGGCTGATCTCTGTGATTGGTTAGAGAGGTAATGCCTCTACAGCAGGCTGATCTCTGTGATTGGTTAGAGAGATAATGCTTTTACAGCAGGCTGATCTCTTTGATTGGTTAGAGAGGTAATGCCTCTACAGCAGGCTGATCTCTTTGATTGGTTAGAGAGACAATGCCTCTACAGCAGGCTGATCTCTGTGATTGGTTAGAGAGGGTAATGCCTCTACAGCAGGCTGATCTCTGTGATTGGTTAGAGAGATAATGCCTCTACAGCAGGCTGATCTCTGTGATTGGTTAGAGAGATAATGCCTTTACAGCAGGCTGATCTCTGTGATTGGTTAGAGAGATAATGCCTCTACAGCAGGCTGATCTCTGTGATTGGTTAGAGAGGTAATGCCTCTACAGCAGGCTGATCTCTGTGATTGGTTAGAGAGAGGTAATGCCTCTACAGCAGGCTGATCTCTGTGATTGGTTAGAGAGGGAATGCCTCTACAGCAGGCTGATCTCTGTGATTGGTTAGAGAGATAATGCCTCTACAGCAGGCTGATCTCTGTGATTGTTGAGAGAGATAATGCTTTTACAGCAGGCTGATCTCTGTGATTGGTTAGAGAGATAATGCCTCTACAGCAGGCTGATCTCTGTGATTGGTTAGAGAGACAATGCCTCTACAGCAGGCTGATCTCTGTGATTGGTTAGAGAGACAATGCCTCTACAGCAGGCTGATCTCTGATAATGCCTCTGTGATTGGATTAGAGAGATAATGCTTTTACAGCAGGCTGATCTCTGTGATTGGTTAGAGAGATAATGCCTCTACAGCAGGCTGATCTCTGTGATTGGTTAGAGAGATAATGCCTCTACAGCAGGCTGATCTCTGTGATTGGTTAGAGAGGTAATGCCTCTACAGCAGGCTGATCTCTGTGATTGGTTAGAGAGAATAAATGCCTCTACAGCAGGCTGATCTCTGTGATTGGTTAGAGAGGTAATGCCTCTACAGCAGGCTGATCTCTGTGATTGGTTAGAGAGGTAATGCCTCTACAGCAGGCTGATCTCTGTGATTGGTGAGAGAGATAATGCTTTTACAGCAGGCTGATCTCTTTGATTGGTTAGAGAGGTAATGCCTCTACAGCAGGCTGATCTCTGTGATTGGTTAGATGTTGACAGCAGGCTGATCTCTGTGATTGGTTAGAGAGGTAATGCCTCTACAGCAGGCTGATCCTCTGTGATTGTTGAGAGAGAATAATGCCTCTACAGCAGGCTGATCCCTGTGATTGGTTAGAGAGGTAATGCTCTACAGCAGGCTGATCTCTGTGATTGGTTAGAGAGGTAATGCCTCTACAGCAGGCTGATCTCTGTGATTGGTTCTAATGCTTTTACAGCCTCCTGATCTCTGTGATTGGTTAGAGATGTTGGAACCATTTGTTCCTTTGCATCCTTTGAACTCTGCTTGTACATTGCAGGCCCTCTGTAGTTTGTCTTGTTCATCTGTTTTTGGGATAATGACCCACTAGTTCCTCTGTATTATTAAACTATCCCTCTTGCAACTAAGGCAGGCTGCATTTATTTTTCTATCTCTGTGATTGGAGAGATAATGCTTTTACAGCAGGCTGATCTCTGTGATTGGTTAGAGAGATAATGCCTCTACAGCAGGCTGATCTCTGTGATTGGTTAGAGAGGTAATGCCTCTACAGCAGGCTGATCTCTGTGATTGGTTAGAGAATACAGCAAACTAATGCCTCTACAGCAGGCTGATCTCTGATGATTGGTTAGAGAGATAATGCCTCTACAGCAGGCTGATCTCTGTGATTGGTTAGAGAGGTAATGCCTCTACAGCAGGCTGATCTCTGTGATTGGTTAGAGAGGTAATGCCTCTACAGCAGGCTGATCTCTGTGATTGGTTAGAGAGATAATGCCTCTACAGCAGGCTGATCTCTGTGATTGGTTAGAGAGGTAATAATGCCTCTACAGCAGGCTGATCTCTGTGATTGGTTAGAGAGGTAATGCCTCTACAGCAGGCTGATCTCTGTGATTGGTGAGAGAGATAATGCTTTTACAGCAGGCTGATCTCTGTGATTGGTTAGAGAGATAATGCCTCTACAGCAGGCCGATCTCTGTGATTGGTTAGAGAGATAATGCTTTTACAGCAGGCTGATCTCTGTGATTGGTTAGAGAGATAATGCCTTTACAGCAGGCTGATCTCTGTGATTGGTGAGAGAGATAATGCCTCTACAGCAGGCTGATCTCTGTGATTGGTTAGAGAGGTAATGCCTCTACAGCAGGCTGATCTCTGTGATTGGTTAGAGAGATAATGCTTTTACAGCAGGCCGATCTCTGTGATTTGTTAGAGAGATAATGCTTCTACAAGTCCTCTTCATGCCACAGCGCTGCACTTCTTTGGGGACGGACAATTACACTGCGTCTCATTTACTGAAACCCCAACATTCTACTCATAGGGCCATGATCTCAAAGCTGTGTTTGATTATAGCTGGTGAGAATGAGGAAATACCTAACTTTTGACCTTCCTGTGTTTGAGTTTCCCAGTGGCAAAAACATGGATGTGCTGAAGTTTGTATTTTGTTTGGTCCGTCCAAGCAAATCACTGATCTCAAAATGGCAGCCAAAGTGGCAACCTACACGGTTCAGTCTTACAGGTTTATTTATCTGAAGGGTAGATTTTTTTTCAACATTTTTCCCTCACTGTTCCATAACTCTGTTTGAATTATTATTTTTGTCAACATTATAGACCTCAGTTGCTTTTACTTGCCAGCAGCAATTGTTACATCAGTGTATGAATGTTATGTTTACAGCAGCCTAATCATGTATACTGGATCGTACTCCTGAAAGGCTGTCGTCACGGTGACTGATCTATGGCATTTCAGGATAAAAATTCAAATCAAACTTAAATGGCTTTAGTAGTGTAGAGGAATATTCGGCTGAAGGAGTGAGCGGCCATGTTCACATGAAGTTCATGTGGGTTGAAGGCAGCTGAGTGTATTTGTGTCACTTTCCTGTACGTCCTTTTGAAAATGAGTCGTGACTCAGTGAGGCTACAGGACACATTCAGTCCTCTCATTAGAGACAGGAAGTCAGTTCACTGGCGGAATCGCTGTCACAAGCGCACAGGTGTTCCGCTCTGGTGTGGAGGTGAAGCCATTTAAACTTTGAAACGGACTTTCTTTTACTGTCACACTCAGAGTGCTGCACGAGCTGCAGCGGAAACACACTGAGCCAAAATGTGCTGAAAATGAGCGGATCTGTTAGAATTATAATGATAATTAATTCACAAAAATGTTTCTAATGATACAGTGTATTTCAGGTGTGAATTTTTATTTAGTCATTTATTTATAAATAAAAATGTTCTGGAGGTGTGTAGAACATAAATCAATCAATATAATGAAAATGCCGACTGCTGCTGATGAAGAGTCAGCCCTGACTGGATGAAACCGGGTTGAGCTGAATAGCGTCAGTGTGAGAACTATAACTGCACAGGTACAGAAAAATAAACATGAGTGAAAGAAATGAAATAAAGCAGAAGGGCAGATTCTGGCTCTCAGGAGTGCATCAGTACTGCAGCACACAGCTGTCAGTTGGAATATCTGCCTGCAGAAAAGCTGAATTTTTTCTTTTTTTTTTTTTTTTTTAAGTTTCCATCACAAACAACATAGTCTTGATTTTTTTTTTTTCACTTTTTTACATTCATACCAAACATTAAACAATATGTCAATTTCAAATAATAATAATAATAATAATAATAATAATATAAAATTCATGATTAACTTAACAAAAACAGATCCTCCCTGACTGGATTTGACCTCATGCACGGGCAATTTAACCACACAGGGTTAAAAAACAGAATGGTAGATTCCAACCAATCTCCATCAAATTTTACATTTGAGGATTTGGGATAATGCGGAGCCTGTTCCGGGGGAAAAAGTGGCACCTTCAGGGCACACTGATTGGTTTAACTTGGCGTAAAGCCCAAAACAAAAAGAGGCATTAAAACCACTGTCAGATAGGGCGCTGGTGTTTTAATATAGGCAGGTGTGCAAGATAGCAGACATTATTAGGGAAAAGGCTTCCACTGGTGAAAAAATAAACAAAAACAGGAAAATTAAAACCAAATAAAAAAAAAAAGCGGGTTTAGGGACTCTGGAACTCTTCCAAGAGATAGGGCCCTGTCGGCTCTGATACAGGCAGAACACTGGGAATAAGACCACACCCCCTTAAATAGTAAAGGATTGTGGGTAGGGGGGTGGGGCCACTTGCCTTTCACAGTTTATACTGAATTATTCCCGTGACCGTAGTCCTGCATTTGCGACTTTGCGTTTCAGCACCGCGGACAGCGGCCAGAGGATCAGGCAGAGATGCGGTAGTGACACCCCAGCCTCTTCTTCTCCTATTTATTGGTAGGGATGTGGTGGTAGATTTAAAGCTCAAATGAGGGTTTAACCTTTACCTGTCTCTGGTGTATTTAAAAAAAAAAAAAAAAAAAAGCGACTGTTTCTTCCATCCATTAGTGTCCTGCTCAGTTCTCTCCGCTGTTTCCATCTCCACAAAAATACAAATTCATAAGTTTCATTGCAGCCACAAAATACAATTATTATTGACCCTGGCCTGAAACACATCACTATATGCAGGTTGCACATATAGCATACATAGGCATTTTTGTTTTGTTAATTAGTGATAATAATGTTTTTGTTCATTTCTGATCTGGACACGACATCACAGTAAATTCTGTCTGTCACATTGCTGTCAAGAAGTTCCTGTAAATGTTTTAATCCAATTTCCTGTATTAAAGGTCATTATTTTTGTGCTGCTTTTAAAGGTGTACAGGGCAGCATTTCAGTTATTCTTTCTTATTCAAAGAGAGTAACTACATGTGAAAGGTTCAGCAGGGGGTGAACATCTGATTAAAATGAATTTAAACAGCAGCTCTAAATGTGTTTAATGAGCAGCTTGAAGCTGAAATATGTTGGATAAACAGCTCTTCTCTTTATTAGCTGGAGCAGGTCCCTGGCAGCACATTCCTGTCACACAGAATTTATAGCAGGGAGAAGAGGAAACGTCAAACACAGACCTGAATGTAATCAACTGTGCAACCTGAGCTCATGAGAACTCAACTGGAATTCAACACACATGGGCTCCTCCATGGGTCTACAGACACTGCACAGGCTGCCCGAGGACCTGGTTTGTAAATATTACATAAGGCGACTGCACTTCTGTCAAAAATGTCCACATAGTGAGTCTAATCACATGCAGATGTTTTCCCAAGCTGTTCATGTTGCTCTCTCCCTCAATCTCTCTCTTTTTCTGGATACAGTCACAGTGAGGACAACATCTCATCAGCTCTCTCAATCAGCTCCAGTGTATTTCTGTACATACTGACTTATAGCTCATCAAAGGGGCTCCCAGAATCAGTTACCTGTGATACCGAGCAGTGAAACACGATTCCACTCTGTTCTCTAAGAGAAACCATATTATAAGAGGATGAATTTCTTTCACATTTATGATAGCAGGGTAAAAGTGATCACAGCTATAATCACTGGATGCTAAAGCACCCTCACGCTAAAGAATGTTGTAGAATGGCAATGTCCTGAGATGGTGATCAGCTTTAAAACCAGAGCTAATATTGAGTACCTGCCACTGGAGTCTTTATTTCAATAAATGACTTCTCAGCAATTTCCATTAATCTTACAGAAAGCCAATGCGAGAAAACTGGAGTAAATTACATTTCAGAGAGTGATAGAAATTGGCAGCGGTGGGATGTATAGATTGAGTAAATTATTTCCAGCGTGAGGTAAATGTGTGATTGAAAATAAGAGGCTGTAGCTCCATAAACTCATGCAGCTCCACTGCTGATGTTTTAACAGCTCCTCTCTGCACCAGCTGTGATCCCACAAGGGTCAGACACTCCTGAGCAAAACTACTCCCCAAATGACTTTACTTAGAACGATTTACGCAATATGAAAGACCTCGTGTGATTTGTGGTGTAGCAGGTAGGTTTCAATATGTGTAGTAAGTACAGAAGCCTGTTTATTTCAGTCACATTCCAGGAACGTGATCTCACACTTCTTAAGGGGGGTGTAACTGCTATGTAAGAGGAAGCTGTTTTAATCCTGATTTATGTATCTCAGGCCCAGAGCAATTCGAAGAGAGATTCCTCCACACGTCACTGTGAGATATTTTCTCATTCTTCTATTTCAGCTGCAACTCCAAGCTAATAACACAAAGTATCATAAAACTAACTGTTATAAAATATTGGATTTACAATGACTTGCTCTCTTAGAAATACTCTTAGAAATATGGATTTTCATAAAAAAGTAGCCTCCAGTTTTCAGTGGAAAACTCGACATAAATACAATGATGATGATTTTTACTTTTATCACAATGCATTTTTCCTCATTATGAGTGATTATATGAAACAGTTTTCATTTTTTTAAATCACCTCCAATGATGTTATGAATTGATAAACTTGTAAATTACAATTAAGGTATAACAAAAAACAATGAATAATTTACTTTATTTAATTGGATGGAAGTGAGGTTCATGTAATATAGTTACTTTGAGGAATGACTGTATAACTGTATAATGGCCAGAACTGTGCCTGACATCCTCTGGAATAGTGTTCAGGTGACAAGTTTTCTTTTATGTGAAAACAGATTCAAAACTATCATTTCTATGCTTTGTCCTTTGATCCCTCATATGGTCCTGCTCTCCTGTACTTGTAAGCAAGAAGGTTGTGGTTTCAAATCCCACCTGTGCCTCTCAGTGTGGAGTTTGCATGTTCTTTCCCTGTGTGTGTGTGTGTGTGTGTGTGTGTGTGTTCCCCCAGACGCTCCCATCTCCTCCCACAGTGCAGACGCAGCCATGTCAGGCTAACTGCAGACCCTGAAACACACACAGATACAGTGTGGAAGTGTTTTTGTCCCTCATGGATGAGCGAACTGTCGAGGTGTGTTCCTGCCTTTGCCCATTCTGTGCTGGGATTGGCTCTAGTCTCTGATGACTATGACCAGAGATAAAGCAGGTTAGATAACAGACATATCGTCCCATGAATAACAAAAGGTCGCAAGTGACATTCCTGATGAAACCTGTTTTTCTGCACCACGAAGTACTACAGCCGCATGGGGCTGTAAACCGCTATGAACTTTTTTTAAACTCTGTGGTGCAAGAAGTATTCAGCTCCCTCATGCTTATTAAAGGAAAGTGCTAAAATGTTGAGGAAATGATTGATTCAATGGCATCACAGAGCTGGAAGTTAAGAAATTCAGCAGAAAATATTAATACCTGCTGCCTCACCTCTCCTGTATGTGATACTGAGACACACTCTGTTCCGTTTAATTTGCCCACAGTTCAATTAAAATTCAGATCAGAACCTGACTCTACAGCCCCCTGTGTAGTGTCCAGCCAGCTGCTGGGCTTCTCCTGAGGTGTGTGCTAACACACACACACACACACACACACACACACACACACACACTCGTGTTCCAGCTGAGCTCTTCATTAGTTCGGTTTGACAGAGATCTCAAAATAAGCTGGCGGTGTTTGGGCCTGACCTCAGGTGATGCTCTGCAAGTACACTGATGCTGGGACACTTCCAGGGAGCTGAAAATATAATAATAATGAGGTCATTTCCTGCACTTGACTGGTCTTAATTTATTATCAAATTATTGCTTCAGGGCGAAGGAATGCTCATTGATCTATTAAGTAATGTCACTGAGATTTCAGAAGAGATGTGTTGAATGGGTTCACATAACATAACAAACCACTAAACTTTTAGGACACTGAGGAGAATATCTGGCTCTGCACTGAGCTTTTCAGAGTTTCTGGTCCTAGTTTCATTAATATAAAAATTGTACATGTTAGAGGTTCATTATGTTATGCCTGCAGGCACACTGATGCTGGGACGCTTCCAAGTTACAATATGCATATTTTCCTCATAAGTATATCATATCAAACAGTAGCATCAATACAATTTTATATAAGAGCTGTTTAAGACTGCTGAACAAAATCCTCAAAAAAGGCACACTATGAAAATAAAGCTTTTACTGTGGTGCCCAGCTTTCATTGGGACATTCATCAATATTTACATTCAAAGTCCCAATATGTTTTGAAAGAGTCAACAAACAACAATACCATTTTGTGCATATTTTGTCAGTGACAAAATACACAAAAACACTGCACATAGTCTCATCTCCCTTGTTTTATGGGACAAGGATTAATTTCTCTCCACAGTTGTCCTGTAACCTAAAAAAATAACTGGACATTTTGTGCTGCTCCAGTCAGTGACACAGGCAAAACAGAAAGAAATCATCTCCCACTTTATGGTAGGATTAATGCTCATTTCCTGGTAAGCATTCACTTTTAGAATGAAAAATGGATTATCTGTGACAACTGAATATTTTATCTTTATTTTAAGGACCGCAGGACAAAATTTGAGGTAGAAGTCATGATAAAAGCATCTGCTCTCACATAAAGGAAAACTTGTCTCCTGAATACTATTCCTGGGCTCTTTACATCAAAGGGCAGGAAATAACACCAAAGAAGCTTTATCTCTGGAGCAGCTGTGAGGTATAAGAGGCTGTCATGGTGAATAACTTCTGAAAATGGTTTGTGAAATGAGTGGAACTGAGTGTTTGAGGCCAAAAGCAACATTCATCTACAGTATGTACCATTTTTACCATTTGAGGAAACTTATGTGTTTCAGAGATTTTACTGTAGAAGATCTGCAGAGTCTGAACAGTTCTAACGGGAACAGTGATGTCACTCCTACACCAGGAAGTGAATAATAACCTCTGTGGATGAGACTGACACTCAGAGACAAACCAGAACTCAAGTTTACCGTCCCTGCAGATTCCCAGCGCTGCCTACATCAGGGCTTCAGCCAATAAACAGCAGGATTATCACACATTTAACCGTCTCTGTCCTTGTTTGTAGTAAAACTGAAAGCATGTTCCTGTGATTCAGCTGTAAAATCGTTCATCTGACGGCTCAAACTCCTGTGAAGAATGACCTCTAAAAAATAAACGAGAGGAGAGACACACTGACTGCACTGCCTGTGAATCGGCCAGTGCCCAGATCAGAGGATGGTTCTGTTCTGCCTTTGTGCACTTTGACCCCAGGGCCAATCAGAGACCACTGCTGACAGCCGGCCAATCAGGGACCACTAAGTGCTGTAAATGTCGAGAACAAGCTCGCCATGCAAATTTACCCCCTGGGTTTTTCAGAAGAAAAAAAAATATGTTCATGGATCTGTAATTAAACTCCCAGAGGTTCAGCACAGTAATTTACTGCCCCTCTGTCAGGATGAGCTCTTGCATCTGGAGACGCTTTTGTGGAGAACAGTGTACCTGTCATTGTGTGTGTGTGTGTGTGTGTGTGTGTGTGTGTGATTGTTTTGACAGAAAGTGGACAAAATATCAGAAGCACTGCCATAAATGCAGATTACAACGTTCTGTTCTTGATGACACCTGATCAGATATGGATCGATTCATTCTTGTCATGATTTTTACGGCTTTAGTTCTGTGGTTATTTACAATTATCCTCTGAGTGTCTGTCTGTTCCTGTTGGAGAGCTATGACTTGTGACCACAGTTTATATTTTTTTGCTGTTGTTTTTGAGGTCAGGCAAATGGTATGTTTTTATCATTTTTAACTCAGTCACCTCCTAAGGGTCTGTCTGAATCTCAATTTTTTTCATTTCATTTATTTAATTATTTATTTATTTATTTGTTTGTTTCCTGCTTTTGTTTTATGGTGCTGGGAATTTTTTTTTTTTTTTTTTGCAAATGTCAATCTTGCCCCCTCAAATCAGTGCGTCATATTAGTGACTGATGTACCTGCATTTTGGTCGCCAGCTATTTGGCATCTTTGGAACTGACCTTCCATTAGATACTTACCTACTGGTTTGACCTCTTTTAAGCAAACAAAGGCTGCAGATTAAAATGTAAAATAAGTAACAGGAATCCCATGTGTTGCTGCTTTTGTACAAAATAGTTGTGGTTTGGATGCTTCAAAGTTAAAAACATTATTCAGTGGTGTTTCCGGTGTTTCCTAGTCTTAGGGGAGGTCAGAGATAACCCAGCATGTAAGTAGAACACAATCTTCCTGTCGGTCTGACAGCAGGAAGTACAAACAGAGGGTCAAAGCCACCACTGGGTCATGTGACACACTCTGGAAGAAGCCTGTGATCTCAGCCATTTTTTTTTTTTTTTTTTTTTTAATAATAATTATTTGGCATCTCTAATTGCATCCGAATCTGGAATGCCCAATCCTATGTCTGTTTGCTTGATACAACCCCCTGTTGCCAGCTCAGGAGAGAGTGACAGTTTGAGGGTCAAAGCCCTGTCAGCCCCTGCATCTTTACACTCATTGGTCGAAACATACTTCAGAACGAAGAATACCTGAGCAAGGTTAGAATCTCACTGCCACCCGGCTGGCCAATCAGGAGGCGCTCTTTCAAGGCAATCATTTTTAAACCAGCAGTCCCCCAATTTGCATCCCTACACACACAATCACACACACACTGACACTGACCACTGCTGGTTGGTACACACACATCAAACCAGCGCCAATAGTCACACACACAACCGAGTCCACCCGGCAGCCCTCAGCCCTAATCAGTCTTTCATTACCTACAACAGGTGTCCTGTGATACATACACACACACACACACGCACAGACTACAGGCCCCCGAAACACACCTTTGATTAGCTTTTAAAAAAACAACAGGCAGTTAAACTGAAAGACTCCCTGATGCTTGAGACCCACAAGAGTGCATTAGATCCTAAATCCAAAAATGAAAAATGTAGTTCCTCACTCATTTCTGCAAGTGTCTCTCCCAAATGAGCGATAAACACATGCTGAATGCTCCACTCGAGAGCTGCTTAAAAAGCTTTAAGGTTTGTTTGATTGAGTGTGAAGCAGCTCCGGTCTGGTTTGATTGAATCGCTTCCATCCTTAAACAGGCTGAGTGCATTAGATTGAATCTAGTGGTTAATCTTGTGAATAAATGCAGCTGTCGTGTTTGTTGAGTGTTAGCCTTCATCCTGCATTAATAAAGTTTTCCATTTTGAAGTATTCTCAGTTCATTGCCTTCTTTTAAGATTCAATTAATAATTCAATGAAAAACATTTCTAGTTATCTTCTTTCGAAAATTCCTCAATCAGTTTTGTCCTATTTTCATCTTCTTCGTCTTTCGTGGAGCTGTTTCAGTGAGATATCTAAAAACAGCCCTTCATAATCTGAGTTTTAAAATGACTTCAGACTGAAAAACCACTTTACAAGGTTTTTTTTTCTTGACATGACACCCGTGAATGGTTCAATTGATTTGTCTTCATTGATTCCTGTCTGGTATTTGAAGCAACACCGTCCCTAAGGGTCAGTAATGTCACCCCCGGGGAGGCGACAAAAATCTGTACTGTGGAGGAAAATTAGTCACTGAAGTCCCAAACCGATGAGAGATGATCTATCAATGTGTTTTAGTCCGTATGGAACAGCAGGTCATTGTGAGAATAAGGTATAACATGTAGATACTGTATTCTTGAGAGCAAAAAAAAATCATATAAACCCCACCCAATGGTACAGCAGTTGATTAAAAAGTAGGAAAACATCACTAGGTGACTGGCCTTAGTCTAACTCCTTAGTAACGAGGCCATTGCCCTGCTTGGTGGATCAAGGCTGGATGTTGGTCGTACTGAATAAGGTAGCAGCTAAAGCCCTTGCTGCTCATTTGCACTGAGTTTAATGTCCCCTCAACAGTAATATCCCTTTGTAAAGCCATCGATAGAAAGGCAGCCATTTTGATTCTGGCCCCTGATAAACAGTCTTACCAGTTTCCCACAGAGTATGACTCTTCTGTGGCCAGTTTCATTTCATTTAACCGTGTCTAAAGTGGAACTGTATTTTCAGGAACTTTGCACTGAGTAGTTTTTATTTCATTAAAGGGGGTCAGGAAACGTTTGGCTATAGGGGTATTTAAGAAACCAGTGGCACCTGGTGTATCAGAACGGCTGCAATTTGAAAAACTCAAGGCTGAGAGTGAGGCCAGGGCTTTAAAGGCCAAAGAGCTTGAGCTTCAGCATGATTTAGAGCTAAGGCGCATGGAACGTGAAGAGCATGACGGAGCACGTGAACATGAGCTTGCTCTAAAGAAGCTGGAGTTAGAAGCTAAACAAAAAGAGCCTACTCAGCCGTCGCCTCTACAGCCTGGTTTTGATGTTAGCAAGAACATCCGCCTTGTGCCACCCTTCTTCGAGAAGGATGTTGACAAATATTTTACTCTCTTTGAAAGGGTAGCAACCACCCTTAATTGGCCCAAAGAAGTGTGGCCTCTTTTACTTCAGTGTGTGCTTACTGGGAAGGCCCAGGAGGTGTTTTCCGCTCTGGCCAATGAGCAGGCTGCTCAGTATGATGTAGTTAAAAAGACCATTCTACATGCCTATGAGTTGGTCCCTGAGGCTTATCGCCAGAGGTTCAGGAATGGTAAGAAAGCAGAGCAGCAGACATATGTTGAGTTTGCATGTGAGAAGGAGTGCTTGTTTGATCGGTGGTGCAGTGCACAGAAAGCAGAGTCCAGGGAAGACTTAAGACAGTTGGTCTTATTGGAGGATTTTATGAATTGTCTCCCTGAAGCTGTTGCTGTTTATCTGAACGAACAAAAGGTGCGGAAACTTGATCAAGCTGCTGTTCTTGCTGATAAATATGTTCTTACACACAAACGTGTTCTTGATAGCCGCTGGGTTAGCCAGCAGAACAGGGTAAAAGATCCTCCTAAGATTAAACAACAGACCGGAGGTGGGGATAAAACTCCACAGCCGACTTCCTCTGCTAATTCTAGCCAGCCTCACGTTAACAAAACCGAGATCACATGCTTCTATTGTAAGAAAGCAGGCCATAAGATGTCTGCTTGTTTTGCTGGTAAGAAAAAGAATAGTAAGAATGCCAAGAGTTTTGGCTTAGTGGCATCTTGTGGTACTGGCTTGTCTTCTGTAAATGAGGTGGCAAGTATTGGGTCTGTGGTTGCTGCTGAAGTGGGTAAAGGTGAATTTGACATTGATTATACTCCCTTTGTAACTGAAGGGGTCTCCTTAGTTGGAGAGTCATGTGGTGTGCCAGTGCGCATATTGAGGGATATTGGGGCAGCGCAGTCGTTTCTGCTGTCTGGTGTCTTGCCTTTTTGTGACAGTACAGCTACTGGAACACGTGTTGGTTAGGGGGTTTGAGATGACTCCTGTTCAGGTGCCATTACATTGTGTCCATCTGTCCTCCAAACTGGTCAATGGTGATGTGGTGGTTGGAGTACGTCAGTCTCTCCCAGTGCCGGGTATTTCTTTCATCATGGGCAATGACTTAGCTGGGGGTAAGGTGTGGGATAGTAATGATGCTGTCTCTCCACCTATTGTCTTGTCTGTGCCTGAGTTACCACTGAAGCCTGACCTGTGTTTACAGCGGCATCCTGATGTGTTTCCAGCATGTGCTGTCACTCGTGCTATGGCGAAACGTGGCATTGACTCTGATTTTGTGTCTTTAGAGGACACCTTTCTTCTCGCTCCTCCTGATGTTGCAGATAATGGTTCCTCTCAGCCACCTGTAGGAGAGCTAGAGACTACCACTGCCAACTGTGACTCCACTGGGGGTCATGAAAACTCAGGAGTCTGTTGGAGTTGTCCCTCCTTGGAAGTGACTAGTAGTGAGTCAACAGTTATGTCAAATTTGAATGAGTTTGAGAATAGTTCTTTGCCTGATTTGTTCAAGGTCTCACGTGAGCAGCTGATTAAAGAAGTCAGTTGATTCCTCTCTTCAGCCTTTATTTGTTTTGGCTTCTCAAGGAAACCCTACTGATGGCTCATATTACTTCATCCAAAATGGTTTGTTGTGTAGACGATTTGTGTTTAAGCAAGAGAGCTTTTCCAACACTGTTGTGCAAGTCGTTGTTCCTTGTAAATTTAGGAAAGCTGTTCTCGACCTTGCTCATAATGAGGTAGCTGGACACACTGGGGTGCGGAAGACTTATGACAGGGTTGTACGTCAGTTTTATTGGCCAAAGTTGAGGAAAGATGTCTCCTCTTATGTAAGATCTTGTTATGTGTGCCAATTTATTTGTTTTTCATTTCGGCATGATTGTACAGTCGTTCCATGACAATTTCAACACAACATGTATCATGACCGAAAGGGTCGCGGGAGAAGCGAGATCGCTTGTCAAAGTCCCGCCCCCAACTCCCAGAAAAACAGTTTGATTATGGTTAAGATATCATAAAGATTTATAAATCACAACAGAGCTGAGTGCCCATTTACACTACGATTTAAGCGTCACAACATAAGATCATAGAGATTTATGAACATCATGAAGAATTTTAATCACAATATAGCTGAGTGTCTATAAACAACCCCTATTGTTTATGCCCGTTATGGTTCCGTTTAATTTATCCAATGCCATTTTGTTGGATAAGTTTATAGTTATTCAAACATGCACATTTCAAAAGATACTTAAAAGTCCTTCAGATTGTCTGCCATTCTAATATTGTCTTCAAGTATGTTCCATGCACTGACTCCAGCCACAGATAAGGAGTGCTCACTCCGAGTCGATTTGACCCTTCTCGTTTGCAACAACATTCTGCCTCTTAGGTCATGAGTACATTCACGCTGAAGAAATAAGCATTGTATATTTCTAGGCAATTCTTTGTGGTATCCTAAATATACAATTTGCAAGGAGTTGAATTTTATTATATCCTGCAATTTAAGAAACTTTGCCTTAATATACAAATCATTTGTATGAGTTCCATAAGGAACATTATAAATAATTCTAAGGGCCTTTTTTTGGAGTTTAAACAATGATTCTATTGTATTATTATAAGTGTGTCCCCATACTTCAGCGCAGTAGTGTAAGTGGGGTGCTATGAGTGCTGAATAGATTATTTTAAGAGACTTGTGTTTTAATAATTTCTGCATTTTCCAAAGAATAGACACGCTTTTAGCTAACTTTCTTTGAACCAAGTTTACATGTGGTTTCCAGCTTAAGAGATTATCTAACATAACTCCCATGACTTTATATTCGTTTACCCTTTCAATGCTGATACCATTTACCTTTAAGTCTATGTCGTCCTTTAGGCCTTTTTTTCCCCAAATATCATAAATTTGGTCTTTGTAAGATTTAGTGATAATTTGTTTACATTAAACCACGTGTGAAGTTTAGACATTTCTTTATTAACCAATTTTACCAATTGTTTGAGATCGACACCTGAGCAAAAAAATAGTCGGGGTCGTCTGCGAATAAAATTAGTTTTAGGATATCGGACACCTTAACAATGTCATTTATGTAAATTATGAACAACTTGGGACCTATGACCAAGCCCTGAGGAATTCCACAGGTAATGTCTAAGCAATTCGATTTGTTATTGCCCATCTGCGCAAATTGCGTCCTACTTGTTAAGTAATTTTTGATCCATTTTAATGCGGTCCCTCTTAATCCATATTTGTAAAGTTTTTCAATCAATATATCGTGATTTATAGTGTCGAATGCTTTCTTCAGATCAATAAATATGCCTATAGAATATAAGTTTGAATCTAGTGAATCTTTAATCATTTCAATCAATTCTGTTAGGGCTAGTGCTGTCGAATGCTTTTTCCTGAACCCATACTGACTGTCACACAGTAGTTTGTGTTTATCAATGTACTTGTCCAATCTGTCATTGAAGAGCTTTTCTAGGACCTTTGAGCATTGAGGTAAAATTGAGACAGGACGATAGTTTGAGAAATCATATTTATCCCCACTTTTGTAGAGAGGGATAACTTTCGCTATCTTCATTTTATCTGGAAACACTCCGTAGGAGAAGTATAGATTGCATATATGCGTTAGTGGAGTTACAATTGCGTTAGTTAGTATTTTCAGTAATTTCATATCTAATTGGTTTACATCAACAGATGTCTTAGCTGTACAATTTTTCAGAATTGATCTGATTTCAGATTCGGTAACAGGAGTTAATGTCATTGTGTCTTGGATTTCCTCATCCTTGTCAAGGTAGTCCCATCTTAGGTGTGAGGATTTAATACCCTTTTGTTAGTTCTGGCCCAACATTCACAAAATAACTGTTAAAATTCTCCACGACCAATTCCATGTTCTCTACCTTTTTGCCATTTATATTAAAGAATGCAGGGTACTCCCTCCTCGGTGTCCTCCCAGAGACGTTCTTTATTATATTCCAGAGATTTCTGATATAATGTTTATTTTCTAATAAAAGCTTTTCATAATACTCTTTTTTATGTTTCCTTAGTAAATGTGTCATTTTGTTTCTGTAATTTTTGTACCTAATTTCTGCTTTCTCAGTTCTTTCTCTCAGAAACTGTTTATACAGTGTATTTTTTTTCTCTTACAGGCATTTGCCAGTACTTTTGAAACCCAAGGTCTTCTCTCTTTGTTTTGCTTCAGTTTGTTCGTTGTTTTGACTAGACAGTGTTTATCATACAGGGAGTTTACTGTCCATAGAAAAGCCTCATAGGCTCTATTTGGATCGTTCTCTGCTAATACATGATCCCATTTTTGGTTCAACATATCTAATTCTAGTTTCTTTAGCCTTTCTTCGCTCTTAATTCTGATTTCTGTGTGTTCCAGGGTTTTCGATCTAGCCTGGTCCCTTATATCTAATTTGCAGTTACAAATAGCAAAAACTGGTAGATGATCAGTAATGTCATTTATCATGATGCCACTAAATATTTCAGAATCTAATACATTAGTATACACATTATCTATCAAGGTGGCACTGTGTCTAGTAATCCTACTTGGTTTTGTGATTAATGGTTGCATACCCATGGCATACATGGTGTTAATATAATCCTCTATTATAGAGCTATTATTTGGATTTATCAAGTCAATATTAAAGTCCCCACACATAAAAACATTTTTCTGGTTCATATTGGCAAGTAATTCACCCATACATTTACTAAAAACATCAATTTGCGAATCCGGTGCTCTGTACACACAACAAATAACCGTATTTTTACCTTTCAACCTAGGAATCTCAATTGTAAGGCATTCCATTACATTTTCCACAACATTTGATTTGCATTCTAGTACCTGGAAGTTTATGGCCTCATCAATAAATAGTCTAACACCCCCCACCAGCTTTATTCAGTCTGCTCTTACACACACGGTTGTAACCCTCCATGTAGAAGTCCTTGTCCTTTTTTTTTTTAATCCAAGTTTCCGATAATGCGATGATGTTGAACGGATTAGCAAATGACAGAAGGTATTCCTTTATTTGGTCAAAGTTTGCATATAGACTCCTACTATTGAAGTGGATAATGGACAAACTCCCTTCCATTTTAATGTTCTTGTTAAATTTGTCTACAGTAAAGTATCCGCATGCGTTTGTTTCGTTGTAGAAAAAATGGTTATCCGGATCAATTTCTTCATTAGGGTCTATTCCTGAATTATGGTGACTTGTTGTTAAAAAGCCAGTTTCCTGATCTACAGTTTGGTTCATCAGATAACTGCTCATAGAGATTTGTCAGGGATTTTAACCTGCCTCAGTGGTCAAAATTCTCCAGATCCCGCATCATCTTGATCAGCACCGGTCTGGTAGTTTCCGTGAAGACCCATTTGGTTTGATGAAAATTCTGCAGTTAGCCGACCAAGTGCTGTGTATCTTACCCGCTTTTTTTAGTTGACGAGCTTTCCATGCGATGGTTGCATTGTGCTTGGTGAGGTTTTCATTTATGAATACATTGGATCCTTTGAGATTTTTCCCTTGCTTCAACAGAGAGATTTTGTGCTTGTTGCTTGTAAGTCGTAACAACACGGCCCGTGCTGTACTCCGGTCTCTGCTTACATTCCTTTTCTGTAGCAGATAACATGAATCCACATTGCTGGGGTCCAGAGAAATACTTTTGGACCAAAGGAATTTCATCACCTGCATTTCCACAGATTTATTGTCCTCCTCATCTCCATCGTCGTCATTCGCTGCTGCCCTGGCATAACTCCTGGGTTTGATTTTGAGCCTGTCAGGATTACATCATTACGTTTCTCTTGTTGCTCCAGCTCCTCCAGTTTGTTTGATAAAGATTTAATCTGTGTGTCTCTCTTGGCAATCTCTTTTTTGAGATCACAGTTTTCCTTCAAAAGCTGGTCCAGCTGCTCCTTCATACTGTCCCTCCACTCCCTCATTTCATTTCTCATTTCTTCGAGGGTCTCCATAATTGATGTAAGATCCGGCGGGCTTGGTTTGTCGCTTCTTCCCGGTTTACCCATTTTCTTAGTTCAGAAAAAAGGGCTATTTCAGAGTTTGTGAGAAAGTTTATCACTCAACTTTTCTCCTGACTCAATTAACTAGCAAACCTAATCAAAAGATTCCTGTTGCTCCTTTACAGCCTATTCCTGCAGTGTCCAATCCATTTGAACACTTAATTGTTGACTGCGTGGGTCCATTGCCTCACTCTAAGGCGGGGCATAGCTTTCTTTTGACAGTGATGTGTCAGTCTACACACTACCCAACAGCGTATCCTCTGAACAGGATCCTCTCAATCACTGCCAAGTCTGTGTTGAAGGCTCTTACTAATTTTATGTCTACTTTTGGGATTCCGAAAGTCATTCAGAGTGACCAAGGGTCCAATTTCATGTCAAAGCAGTTCTCCAGGGCATTGCGACAATTGAAAGCTAGACATAACACCTCAAGCGCTTACCATCCTCAAAGTCGGGGAACCCTTGAACGCTTCCATCAGACGCTTAAGTCCCTATTGAGGTCTTACTGTGTAGAGCTTGGGTCTGACTGGGAGGAGGGTCTCGCCTGGCTGCTCCTGGCAATTAGGGAGGTTGTTCAGGAGAGCACAGGCTTTAGTCCTAACGAACTAGTCTTTGGGCATGCGGTACGGGGACCGACGACTGTCTTAGCAGATGAGTGGAGTATTGCTGAGGCTCCAGTCAATGTGCTGGATTATGTTAGCGGGTTTCACTATCGTCTCTATGAAGCCAGAGCTGCTGCTAGAAGCAAACTAGGTAAAGCTCAGTGTAAGATGCAACGTCTTTTTAATAGAAAGGCTGAACACTGTAGTTTTAACCCTGGTGATAAAGTTTTAGCTTTGTTGCCTCTTTTGAATAGTCCCTTTCAGGCTAAGTTTAGCAGACCATATGAGATTGCTAAGTGTCTGCCTGATTACAACTATCTCCTTAGTACGCATGATTGGTGGAAGAAGGTGCAGGTTTGTCACATCAACCTTTTGAAACCTTACTTTCCATCTTTGCCACCTGCATCTGTTGCTGTGATTACCACCATGCCTGTAGGGGGCTCTAGTGATTCAGAACACATTTCCACTGTTGGCAGTGATGTTTGTTTCAATTCTAACAGTGAGGAGCTTGATGAAGGGGTACGAGGTCCATCACAGGCGGTTGTTGAGGGTCGCCAGCGAAATTCTGAGTTCTTGGCAGATTTACCTTCACATCTTTTCCAGTTGACTAAATTGGAGAAAGCGGATATTATTGGGTTGATAGAGGGTTTCCCTACTCTTTTTCCTGATGTTCCAACACGTACATCTGTGATTGAACATGATATTGACGTTGGCGATGCTTTGCCCATTAAACAGCATGTGTATTGTGTAAATCCTAGGAAGAGGGAATTGTTGCAGAAAGAGGTGGACTATCTGTTAGTCCATAATCTTGCTGAGCCCAGTTTTAGTGCGTGGAGCTCCCCTTGTCTGTTGGTTAATAAGCCGGATGGAACTTTTCGCTTTTGCACCCATTATAGAAGACTTAATGCAGTGACAAAACCAGACTGTTATCCTTTACCACGTTGTGATGATTGTGTAGATTGTGTTAGATCAGCTAAATTTGTAAGCAAATTTGACCTTCTTAAAGGTTACTGGCAGGTCCCTTTAACAGCCAGGGCGAAGGAGTTGTCTGCTTTTGTTACACCTGACAATTTCCTGCAGTACCAGGTCATGCCTTTTGGGGTCAGGAATGCTCCCGCCCCATTTCAGCAGCTCGTTAATCATGTGCTGGCGGGAATGCGTGGTTGTGATGCCTACCTCGATGATGTCGTTCTGTACAGTAACACATGGAGTAATCATTTAGATCAGATTAATGAACTTTTCACTCGTCTCACTGCGGCTAACCTTACTGTGAACCTTGCCAAGTGTGAATTTGGCAAGGCCAGTGTCACCTATCTCGTTAAGGTAGTGGGAGATGGTCAAGTCCGACCTGTAGGTGCTAAGATTGAAGCTATTTGTGATTTCCCTGTACCAGAGACTCGCCGGGAACTCCGGAGGTTTCTTGGAATGGCAGGATTTTATAGGGCTTTTTGTAAGAACTTTGCTTGTGTAGTTTTGCCTTTGACTAACCTTCTAAGCCCTAAGGTTCCTTTTGAGTAGTTTTCGGCACATCAAGAAGCGTTCGATAATGTTAAGTTTTTGCTTGCTTCCGCTCCTGTACTGGCAGCCCCGAATTTTGACTGCCCTTTTAGTGTTGCTGTAGACGCTAGTGAGAGTGGCGCTGGTGCTGTTCTTTTGCAGTTAGGCTCTGACGGTGTGGAACACCCGGTTGGCTACTTTTGAAAGAAGTTTAAACGCCATCAGCAAGCCTATTCCACAGTTGAACGGGAAGCATTAGCTTTGATCCTTGCTGTGCAACATTTTGATGTGTACCTGGGCTCATCTTTGAGTCCCATAGATGTCTATACTGATCACAATCCATTTGTATTTATTGATCAGATGAGGAACCAGAATAAACGCATCATGCGTTGGAGTTTAATCCTTCAAAAATATCCTTTGAAAATACAGCATATTGGAGGCAAGGACAACATTGTCGCTGATGCGTTGTCGAGAATTTAATTTTCTTGTTTGCATGGATTTTTGTTCCCTATCGTTCTTCCTGGTCCTAAGGCGCCCATGGATTTAGGAGATGGAGTTATGTGTGTGGAACATGTGGTCTTTTCTTTTTGGTTTATTTGTTTTAAGATTTGTTAGAACAAATCTCTTTAGGGAGGGAGGTGTGATGCCCACCTGTGTTCATCTGTGCCTCGGTAGGCTCAGCTATGTCAGTGCACGGGCAGGGCTGGGCTAGCTTGCTTAAGTGCATTATTAATTTCACCTGCACTAGGGGGTGGGAGTGGAGTTGTTAAACGGAGTTCTCTCTCTCTCCCTGGAGGCTGATACTCTTTTCTTTGCAGACACTGTCTTTGATACTTTTTCCTCACCAGCATTTTGCTTTTTCTTGGTTTCTTTTTGCTCACTCTCTCGCTCTTTTACTTTCTTTGCCATATCTAACATACCTTACAAAGACTTTCACTGCATCCATACATGCATGACATTACATCCATGACTTACATACCCTAGACATTGACTTATCTTTGGTGTTGATTTAAATAAATTATTATTATTGCTTCTAACTTGAAATTTGTTGTTGTGTCCTTTTATTATGTAGCGGTGTGTTTCGAGCCTGCCGTTACAATGAGCAAATCAGAGAAAATAAATAATGCAAATGCTGTCTATGAAAAAATTTTCTGATAATTTCAGCCAAGTACATTATAATCACAACATACTAATGGCTAAAAGGGACAGAGTCATTAGCTATGTTTCCATTTAACTTTGAAGCGAATCTTGTGAAAATTCGCAAAAATGAAATGCGAATTAAGTGCATTTCCATATGTTTCCCTCAAGCGGTTGAGAGCAAATTAACAACACCAATGTAAGCGGTGACATGCGTACGTACGTCAGATAAACACGTACGTATGTTGTTGCTAGGTAACCTCAAAAGTGAAAATGAAGAACGGTCTCTGGAGCGGCAGCAGAAACGCTCGCTATGTCAGTTTATTCGAAGAATGTGTTTCCATTTCAGATTATGCGCATTAAGTCTTTTTCGCATAAGTCAGAATCCACCTCAAGAAAGCGTAAAAACTTTTTTTGCGAATCAGAGGATTTTTTTTTGCGAATTATGGTGTTTCCATTACCTTTTTTCGATGCGAAACTTCAAAATGTGCATTAAAACAGGGAAATGGAAACACAGCCATTGTTGCTGTGTGAGAGGAATTCTCACTGCGTCTTGCTCAAGGGAGGAGGATTCAAGCTGTGCTGCAGAATATTTGATCTGTAATATAAAGATGATGAAACACAATTAAAATAAACTCTGACGGTGGCAGTTTTCAGGTGACCCTGATGTCAGCTTGGTAGCATCACAGGCCAAAGACTTTTAAGATGAAATTCCTTTGGAAAGACTGTGGCACCACAGGTGCATTTTTGATAATATTGGTGCTGAATGTGGTTCAGGAGTTTACTCTGGCTCCCCAAGAGGATGGGAGTGGTACTTTAGGTGTTGAGAGAACTGAATGGACTTTGCAGCCTTTTCAGGCGAACTTCAGAAAGTTTTGTGTTCAGACACTCCCACAGAGAGACCCCCTTTGTTCCTTTTTTCACATTTTTTCTGGAGAAAATTCAGTGAACTAACCCATTTAAATTCAGCTTTTTCTTTGTGAAACGAATTGTTTAATTTGTCACAGGAGTAAAATATGTTCAAATTGTCTTGTGCTCAGATGTTTATTTTCACCAAAAATGAAGTAAAATAACCCCAAACAAAAATCCCGTCCGTATCGGTCCCAGTCTCAGAATGGTTTACGATTTCATGCGAATTATGCAAAAATAAACGGAGTGAGTGTGTGTGTGTGTGGGCATGTATGTGAGTGAGTGAGTGAGTGAGAATGAGTAACTCAGTGTGAGTGCGTGAGCGAGCGAATGAGTGAGTGAGTGTGAGTGAGTGAGCGAGTGAGAGTGAGTGAGTGAGTGTGTGTGTAAGTGAGTGTGTGAGTGTGAGTGAGTGAGTGAGTGTGTGAGTGTATGCACACGTGAGTGAGTGAGTGAGTTAATGAGTGAATAACTCCTCTGTGTGCAGAAGTATCACCTCAACTGTCTCCCTCTCAGCAGAAAACTGAAGCCACAGAATTTCCACAGAGTCGAGGCTCTTCTGCTTTCTCCTGTCCTCTCACAAACACAAAAGTGAACATGAGCCTCAAACTCTGGCTGAACCTGCGGTTTGTGAATTTTTCATTTTTAATAAAATCTGCGCTGGGACGAGCCTGTTTTTTGGTTTTGTGGTGAGCTGTTCTCAACAGAGGAGAAAAGCTTTGTTGCAATAAGAGTTTAGACTGCAGACATTCAGCTCCACACAGCTGAGTTCTATATTAATGTTGACTGTTGGATTTTAAAATTTATATATTTAGCTGGAGAAAATGCCTTGAAGGATTCCAGATAAATCATCATTAAAGTGTGTGGAGTGGGTAGGAGTGTTTAACAATGCATAGCAAGATAACCTTGCATTTCTGACAGCAAAAGCTGTTTGAAAACAAATATTACCATCAAATTACCATATTACCATCAGGACAATATCAGTGTACTTATTCCATGAACAGCAGGTTTTATTAGATGAAAAAAGGCTGTCTTTTTTTTTTTTTTATAAGCACATAAACCTTTTTGTTGACAAAGGAAGCTGTCAGATGCTGACATCATTTGTTGACAATTGAAACTGTTTCTCTTCAAAAAGGAAAAAAAAACACCTCTTACTGAATGAAGATAAATAAAAACATCACTGAGTAATAAACACCGTTTCCCCGATCGATCACAGTGAATATGTCTGTACAGCTAACAGATGATGCTTTCATTCGAGCAGTAAAGAATCACTCATTAGCCAATCACGTCAAGCTCGTCATTAATCTTATTGAAGTTCATTTTGTTTCCATCGTAAAAAGCTCAACAGGAGAAAAACACAACAAGGCCACCTGAGATATACGTACCATAACCAGTGAGTTCTTTAGGTGATTTTCTGCTGCATAGCACAGAAGAGGCAGCAGCTAATGTGTGCAGTCAGGTGTGTAAGTATTTTACACTAATCTCAGTGGCACAATTTTCATCATTTTGACTCTGTATGAAGTTTAAATCCCCAGGTTTAATCTAAGGGTCAGTCAATAATAGTGCACTTTATGATACTTTATGAACCTTGTACATACCTTACGCCCCACCTCATTCTAGGGGCTAAAAATAATTGGACAAAATGACATAATCAGAAATTAAAATGTAATACTTGGTTGCAAATCCTTTGCCATCAGTGACTGGCTCAAGTCTGGAACCCATAGACATCAGCAGAGGCTGGTTTCTTCCACACTGATGCTCTGCCAGACCTTCACTGCAGCTGACTTCAGAAATATTTCTAATATCACTGAGGTTTGTCCGATGGAGACTCTGAGCTGTTCTCTGATGTATGAAGCAGTGAAGAGCTCACAGCTCATATAGGGCACACAGGCCTAGAGCAGATATTATTCCTCTCAGCATAAACCCTAGTGTGGGGAAAGACTCCTGTGTCACTGCTGATATTTACATCATTCAAAGAGACGAGAACATGCAGCTCACTTTTTTATATGTGACACGAGCCTCTTCAATTGATAGGCTTATATTTGACATGTTCATCTCAGATAATAGATACTTAAATATAGGCATCACCTGAATTCTGCATTTTGAAGAGTTTTCAGTGTGTTATAGTTATAGTAAAACCAGTGCTATGGTGTTATTTTTATCACAATCCTTGTGATATTGTGCATTTGAATAACAGAAACATATTTTCATATGTACAAACACACAACTGCACACAAATACTCAACTTTTTCTGTACTTGTGGGGACCAAAAATGATCTTAGACCCAAAATCATATTTAACTGAAGCCATCCAAAATCTTACCCTGTTCCCTATTTTTTATGTTATTCTGATATGTGACCTTTACCCAAATTTACCAACTGTCCACAATGATGTAACTTGTGTCCGTAATTTAAGCCCTAACCTTAACCTAGAACCAAATTCTACGGCTGAATCTTAAAACTGGACCTGTAGACCTAAAATAGCAAAACAAGAACACATACACTCAATGCATGCATTGCAAATTTCTCTGCTTTGAGACATTAAAGGCTAATCTAATCATTCATGCACTCACGCGCGCACACACACACACACACACACACACACACACACACGCACTTCACACAGAGAATGGGATTCATTCACTTGACTGATTCACCTCCCAAAATTTTTGCTCCACACTATTTCCTCTCTTACAAGCCTAGGGAAACCAGCCGCATAATTTCTGCACGCGCTCAGAAAAGCTCGACCCAAATTCAGCTGCAGATCAGTTCTTTACAGGAATAATGAGGCAAAGATCTGCATGAGCTCTGCTGATTAGTGCTGCCTGAAATCATGAGCTGAACACAGATGTGGGGATGGGTTTGGGTCAGTAGAATTCACTGTGAAATGCAGCAGACGCTGTTCTTACTTCATGGTCAGCAGTGGGAAATCTAGGACCAAAATTTTTCAGCGTCACCCTTTCCATTTAGAGAACACGCAGGAACACGGAACAGACTCACATAACACAGGAACGTGATACATGTCCACAATGACTCCATTATAATAGCTGAAATACATGATGCCATTTTCTGACAAATGACTGAGCTCAACTCAGGGTTCCATCGACCTGATTTTTTCTGTTATTTACCTCATGCTGGCAGAAATGCATCTTCATCATCAGCCTTCTCTCTGTGTGTCTCTGTAATCCAACAAAATTGACTCAGTCAGCTCTGTGTCCTGCACCTACACTGCAGTACTCAGGACGTCTTATGCAACATTCTGTCAATATGAGCGCAAAAACACAGTTTAAGATCAGAATTTAAAACAATATTATTCACAAAAACCTTTTTTCAGGTTCTTCATTTGTTGAAAAGGCACGTTGTCATAAAATGGGTCAGTTTGTCCAAAGATTTTGGGACAGCCTCAGTCGTATGGCTTGGTCACCTGCTGGCCACTGATTGGTGCACAGCGCACAGGTAACATTATGCAGCTGCTGAAAGTTGGTGCTGATTGGTGGGCATGAGTAGAGCTGCTCTCAGCTCATGAAAATAAGTAAGCTACAGGTGACTCGATCTCTCACTGAGCAGAAACTCATTTATCTCAGGCCAAATTAAATCCGCTCTCCCTGTGATAGCATGAAGCCTCTGTAATGGTAATGTAATGCTGTGGGGCCGCGGTGATCACATGCGATGCTAACCTCAGTGATTAATGAGATGTAGCAGTTCTTCATGCCCCTGCTATGAGATTTGGGATGCCCTTACATCCAAGGTAGCCGTTTCCTGTTTCCTGCAAGAGCAGGACTTTCGAGTGCCATGTGACACAACTTTTCACTAACGATCAAAGTGGTTTTTCATACTGTTGCTGTTTAAGCCTCTGGTAGTTGAATACGTCAGAAGTGTTAAAATTCAGCGTGCGCGTTAGACGATGTTCGTCTCTAGAATCTGTCCACTGCCTCCCTCGTACTAATGTGTAAACACATAATCAGATTTACTGGCCTGTGTGATTGTCAATGCTTGTCAAATCATCTTCTCATTTTTAAATAAGAGGGCATCCGCAAAGCACATTACAAAAATAATGAAGGATTTATATTTAATGCGGTATTTAAGGGACAATAAAGATCTTTGCAATCGCATTGAGAATACTTACTGTAAATGCACACAAACACACTGTAGATGTGCTCAGCGCACACTTGTCAGTGAAAAACAGTATCAGAGTTTGAGCTTTCTGTTCACTGTTTCAAATGAATATAAAAAAGCTGAATACTTAATACACTGCCACAGGTGAGATAGTAACACATGAAGTTATCTTAGCATTTACATAACTTTTTAGGTGAATTTATGGGATTTTCAAGGCAGTGAAACTGTTTGTCGGTTCACACCTATGTCTAAGGTAATCTGCAGTAAGGACTATATTCTTTATAGGAATAGAGCTACTTCTCATTCATGCATAGTGTACAGAGGCATTCAGTGAACTGCTGGTGTCATTAGAATTGTGTGTGGATGCTTGGTTGGCCATTCTGCTGTCACAGTGTCAGTGTTCACCCAACACTGTCGAGTGTAAATCCGGACTGTGTCATAGTATCAGTGTGCACTAACACTGCTGAGTGTAATTTCTGGACTGTGTCGCAGTGTCAGTGTGTACTTACACTGGTGAGTGTAAAATCTGGACTGTGCTGCTGTGTCAGTGTGTACTAACACTGCCGAGGTAAAGTCTTGACTGTTTTGCAGTGTCAGTGTGTACTAACACTGCCAAGTGTAAAGTCTTGACTGTTTTGCAGTGTCAGTGTCTACTAACACTGCTGAGAGTAAACTCCGGACTGTGTCACAGTGTCAGTGTGCACTAACACTGACAAGTGTAAAATCCGGACTGTAATGCAGTTTATAGCGGCGCTGTAAGATGCTACATAATCGATGAGTCACACAGGAAGAGACAGTTTCAGTCAGCAGATCTGGCTGTGATTAGAATGCCTGCCTTCAAACTACAAACATTCTGACCCAACTTTGTGTTGCTGAAACCCTCAGAATGAAGCATTTTTCATTTTAATAGACTGGCGAATTATCATAGTTTTGTGAATGAAATTTAACTAGTGAAAATACATTAAATTAACAAATATTTCAAGAAAGATAAATTCCAATAGCCACCTCACCCCAACCACATTCGGTCAATTATTTTGTCTGTCACAATACAGTGCAAAACATCCCTCTCATCTTCAGAGGCTATGGAAAGATGAGCAGCTGAAATCCTCGGCTCATTTTAATCACATATAATCCACAGCTTTACTTCCTTTTCTCAATCTCAGCTCTACTGATTGGTCGAGAAAACAATGCAAGACAAGGCAATAAAAAAAGAAAAGGGAGTGAAGACAGAGGTATCGATTAATCAGGCATTTGTGAAATGGAACCTTCTTGCTCTGTCACAGATAAATTTGAGGTGATGTTGGTTTAAGGACAGCACAGGAGATACAGATGATGGATAGATGGAGAATATATCCCAGGTCAATCACTTACACGACTCACGATTCAGGAGAGATATGTCTGCATCAGATGGTCTCTCATTCTCTCGCACAAGTTACTTTCAGGACACTTTACATGATCATTTCATTTATTCATTTAATGGATCAAGTCACTGAACAGATTAGAATCCCCTTCAGTACAGCAGAGCTGGTAGATTTCAGCTCAGTCACAAGGAAAGCAGAAGAGTTAAGTTACTTGAATGAGCTTGAAGTTTAGCCCTAAGTAATTTGAAAGAAACTCTTGTTTCATTGTGCACCTCCTGACTGTCCTTAAACCTGCAGGCTCCTGTAATGCATTTAAATTACAACAATCAGCTCCAGTGAGGTCACATGACTTACATTACTGCTGTAATGGAGCTACAGTGAAGATATTATGGCAGGAAAACAATTAAGGGGTTAACCCTTTTGGGGGCAAGATCACAAATGTGTGATTAAATGAGGATTCTAATACCTCACTAGAATGTTTAATTACAAACTAAATTAAGATTATGGCCTGATTGTTCTAATTCTGATGTAGCAATGACTAACAGTAACTAAGCTCTATAGCAATGTCTTTGCATTCTGGAAAAGAAGCAAGAATCTGAAAGAGTTAATGAGTGGACTCAGTTCTGCGCTGGTATATGACGGTTGACAGCTGGGAAAAGAACTTACATTATTTCCTGGATCAAGAACCTTCATTTCCTTAAATAACATGAATTATCTCCCCAGAGGTGATATTTGAACATAAAGCTGCACAACTTCCTCACCCAACTACCTCAGAGCTGTGCTGGGTAATGATCAGTCTATACATGTGAGTGCTGGGTTAAAATAATTATCACTCATCCAATTCATTAGAGATGAGCTCTGTGTAACCCAGATAATCAGCATGTATATTTAGAGATGCCTGCACCGGCAAATTGATTCTTATACGATTGATTAATTTTTAACAATTATTAAAAGGCAAGGAAAAACAGTTTCTCCTAAAATGGCAGCATTTGAAACACCCTAAATACACTTTGGCTCTATTTTTACGAGTGATTTAGGAAGGTACTTTCTGGCTAAATGCGTAAGTTTGATTTTCTGGTAGGATGATGAGAAGTATACCCTTGGGCTAAGTACTTATTCTCAATGATCCTAATAAATATCCAGCTGTATAAATTGATTGTCGGCACAAAGAGTGTTCAGTGACAATAAAAATGTCTGCTTTTTTGTGCTTGCCTTAATATAAGCAATATAATGTTTATTCTTAAATGGCCAATTACCTGCCATGTTAATCTAATAGTCCTGTTTATCTTCATGAAGGGGGTGAGACATTACAAGGGATGAATTTATGAGAATTTAGCTTCTTTTTTTCTCAAAGTCATGACCATAGAAACAAGCACTTTTGTAATTCAGTTTGTAATTAGCAAGTCATTTCTATTTGGTAAATTTTGATACAATCTTTTATTTTATTTGTTGGTGATTGCGACACATCTCCAAAATAATTTACTCTCCCTCAGGATTTTTGTGGAATCAGAGCGAATTATGCCACCATCTGCAAAGGCTGCAGTACAGTAATGCTGAACTTAACAGGAAGTCTTTCTGATGTCCATTTATAGTGAAAGTGACATTACAGTCAAATGACCTGCGAAAAGATCAACCTTGATAAAAAAAAAAAAAAAAAAAAAAAAAAAGTCATTTTGTGAAGTGTATTCTTACTGCTAATAAAACTTCCTATATTGGCTGTGGGTGTACACTGTGTCAGTAAGACTTTCAAAAATGAAGAAAAGCTTTAATTTATGTATTTCAGCTGTGCGATGAAGAATTTTAACATCTCAGAGAGAGATGATTCGATAACGCATTAAAAAATATTTTAAAAATATGTTGAATCAAGGTGGCTTTTTTAAGTACAAAATTTTAAACCAGTGATAAATGGGTTAGTTGAATGGTGAATAACTCCAGTACAGGACGGACACAGTCTTTGCAGGTTTTTGGTGCGAGTCATCAATGCAGGTCCCTGATTGGCTTAAGATAGCTGCATGTTTTTTGCAGGAACATTTATTGGCGAGGTCGTAAGATGAAAATGGCATCGTGCACCTAAAGATTTTCTAACAAGCTGAAATCACTGCAGATGACACGAATATAAACATCGCTTGTTTGTGATTGGTCATAAATTCAAGGTGGGCGTCATTCTTTTTGCTTCCCAGTAAGTAGGCATGTTAATAGTTTGTAACATATGGTTGCTAAGGTTACAGTGATTCCAGTAACATTCAACACTCAAAGCAATATCGCATCCAGTATGAAAGTATTTTGTCCGCAGAAAGCTTCTTTGTTTTCCGCAAATAAAAAAAAGCTTGACTCCGTTTGAAGTATGCTGCCACATTAATGTGTTCATACACCTTGTTTTCATGGCATTAATTACTTGTTACTTAAACAGAGATTGCAAAATCCTACGAACCCCTATAGGACTAGAGTAACCATCACAGGGTTGAGTAATGCATTATGGACTAAATGCAGGATTATGACTTATTTTTTTTTAATAAAATAAATGTTTCAATCACAGATACATCATGTGCTGGTTTTATAATGCATCCGTCACATACAGTGAGCGAGAGGGAAACTGTTTTCTGGTCGTCTGTCGCACCACCCCTCCGTCACACATACTGTATCTCATGTGCGTGATATGCTGCTGAAGGTGAGGACAAGTCTTGTCCAGTTCAGACATGATAGTTCCCCACAGAAGGTAGCTGAACTGATTAGGTTTTGGAGGTCATTGGGTCCAAGGTCAAGGTCACATCAGGGCAGCTGTATTAGCAGACCACAGATCAACTTCTAGGGCGTATGAAGCTAAGGCTGGCGGAAGTAAAGCCATTAATACTTTTCTTTGTCTTGTAGCTTGTTGAGATCAGAGAGGACATTTATCTGCAGTCAAACTAAATCTGGAGTCCAGTGCTGTCTGGACCCAAGTGGCTATAAAATATTGGAGGCTTCTATCTGTGTGAAATAGGTTCTGCTGCAGTTGCCTCTTGTCTGGCTGTCTGTCTGAGCTCTGATTGCTCGCCCTCTTCTGAAGAATCTCCCATTTTATCCAAGCGTCATCGAGGGCATCGATAAAACACTATTTCCGTCCCCAAGCATTTTTCTTTTTTGTGGACGCCTTCTGACCTGAGGGCACCGACTGTCCAATTACCAAGACGGCCGACCTGCTGACCCAACAGCTGCTGAAGTAAATATTTGATGCCCTCTAAAAGCCATGAAGAAGAGCTCAGCTCCTCTATTCTCAGGGTTGAACCTCGATAGATTTCCATCAAGCCCCGGCCTCCAGGGCTCTCAGACTGATCAAGAGAGGAGAAAACAGAGCTGCAAAACAGAAGAGAAAACTCATATTTCACTTTCCAGAAGCTTCCACACTGATGTAAACACACACAGCATCACCCCAGAAGAGCTTTAATTTGATGCACACACTGTGTTACAAACAACTGTATATCTGTGCAGGCTTTTTTATTCATCTCTGGGGATATTATTATACACAAAATAGTGATATAGTTGCTTATATAGCCATTCTATTGTCTATTACCAAACCTGCCTGCATTCCTGCTCAGTTTTGCGTATGTACCTATCCCAGCATGCAACTGGGGAGAGGCAGCAATACATATTTTCCATTGGACAGCTGACCATTCCTACATATGAAGAATAAATGAATATATAAGTGAACAATGTTGCTGTTTATATTGTACAAATTGTATTTATTAGTGAACAATGTTGCTGTCCAGTAGTTAACACTAGACAGGCTTGGGCATGTAAGCGTTATCTCCAGCACAATATTTCACCTTCACTCGAGAGTCATTTCTATGCCTGTGAGCAACCCTTCCGATAATAAGGAAATATCACAAAAGGTCAAGAGAGCTGTAAATGGATGGATCATATTAAAGCCATTAAACCCAAGGGTTTTGTCTCATCTTTGTGCTTAATAAGCCAGCTGTCCATGAGGTGCAGTTTGCAGCAATGGCCTCAGTGTGGAGGGATGTCATTGATCAAACACATGCTGTTCTGCTTGTTATTCATATTAGCATGTTAGCATGTCAGCATGCAATGATTTAATGTTAAGCTTAGCAGAGTGACAGAGAAAGGCAGAGCTACTCACTCCTTTTTATATCGTAGAATAATTTCTAACAGACATCGCTGACCATTTTAATTAATGTCAATCAAAACATCCGAGTACATGTGGCAGATCTAGAGCTAAGAACAGCAGCTGTGCTGTGTTTGAGTGATAATTACTGATTACTGACCAAAGTGCAGCAATAAAAGTTCAGACCAGACAGTTCATTTGAAAACATGTTGCTGTGCTTCTGCTGTAGAATCAGGGCTGTGTTTCATGATTTGACAGGATTTTCACTCATTAACATCTTGTCAAAGTACTCAGAAACAAAATACAACAATCCATTGATGAAAATTTAAAATGAAATAATACAAGCTTGCTGAGAAATGACTTGAAGGTGATAATGTGAAGCTTATTTGAATATTACAACTGACAAAACACGAGCATTGCTGTGAAAATTGGGCTATATTAGTGTCACTTGGAAGAACTACTGGTTCAAATAAAACACACAGTTTCAATGAAATTCTTATGCAACTCCATAATACATCTGAAAAATGAAATTTTCCACACCTCAGGTACTTTTTCTCAATTTTGGCCAAGAACAGTCTTGGTCTCTCTTCTATCAGTCTTTACTGTCCACACTGAGCAGAGGAGGGCGATGGCTTTGGGCGAAAGTTTTTGCTACAAAGAGAGAAGAAGACAGGAGACACCAAACGACTGCTGATCCACTGATGATGCTTTGTGGCTCACAGCCCCCAATCATGATTTCCATGTGAAGCACTCTAATTGGAGCAGAAGGTACCTTTCCTATCTTGCCATTCTCATCTCACAGCCAAGAATTTGATGAAACAAGCCTTCTGCTCGATTCTGCTCCCCTAAAACAGGATTGTTAATCAAGCGGGCGGAGATGAGCCGTACTTAAAAAGTGACTCAAGTAAGAATGTAATAGATCAGCATTTCCCACTATTCTGATTTGTTATGGAGACAGGTTAGGGCTCCCTAATGGTCTTACATTTTACAAATCTGCCTGAAAAAGCTTTGATGTATAATCCTGGTCTTCCTGTCTGTGCTGCCAGATCTTTTTTTAAACACCTGTCCTCATATTACCCCTGTGCCAGTGCAGAATACCCATTTATAACAGATGGCCCACACAATGTCCAGGCTAAATAAAGAGTGCAGATTAACAAATCAACCACAATGCATGTCACCAGTTAATGTGTCTGTTGTGTCTGGATGATGTGGGTTTATAGCAGCTTGATTGACAGGACAAGGTCCAATCATTTATGACTGACTAATGAAGCCCCTCCCTCCTTCTCTCTAGCTATCAATTAAACACCAGGACTCTCAGCTGCAGTCAGCACCACACAGGGAGGATTCGCTAACAAGGGAACTGAACTCTGTCAGAATTTGCAGTGTAGGAGCCCTGAAGCTGCTGTATCCTGAAGCTTAGACCTCTGATATGACAGAAAACTGCAAAAACAGCCTGTTTCTGTCACTCAGAGCGTCTGCTTCTCACAGGCTGGTGGCAGGACAGAGACAGGAAACCAGAGATGGATTTTTTTTTTTTTTTTTGTCTGTTACACTCATGTACTATGTTACTGTTCAGCAAAATTTGCACTTTCACTTCAAATCTGATGATACTTGATATGGATATGTGATACTGAATATTACATAAAGATACGTATACTATATATACTATATATATTTTTTATTCATTTCATATTTTATTTTTTGCATTGATCGCCTCAACTGAACTATCACTGTGCAAACAAATCGCGACAGCAAAAAAAAAAAAATGATGTTATCAAATTAATGAATGCATCCTAAATATTTCAACAAGATTTTGCTTGTTTTTTATATTTAAATTGAGAAATGGAAATGCCCTGGATAAACCTTGCTAGAAAACATTAATCATTTTCTGGCCAATGATCAGGTAAAAGTAACGCTCACTGTTTTCTGTTTCAGTTTTCAGCAGTTGCAGTGAAGGCCTCTCTTGTGTCGTGATGAAGGCTGACAAGGACCTTTAACTGTGTGAGTTAATAGAAATGTTCATTTGTATTGAATAAAGCCCAGTGGGTGTTGCAGTACTTTCACTTAAATGAGACTTGTGATCTTTTTCAAGCAGCTCTCTTGGCAAGAATTACACATTTTAAATGCTTAATTTTAATTGCTGTGATATCTTTAACTCAGACACCATTTGACGGACTCGTGGGGAAATTCTCTGGCACTTCACCATCATAAGTGGTTTCATTAGTCTGAAATTACATCTGTTTCAGCTTTCACAGCTCCAGAGGAAAACTTTATTTGAGCACAATGAGTGCACCTGTCTTTATAAGATATTATGGACTCGTTTTCTCCTCTTCACTCTGTGATGCTACACCTGTTCTTCTGACATCCCATGTCAACATTATGGGCATTTATGTGGAGTGTGTCCCCTTTAACTGCTTGAAGAGGCTCCACTCTTCAGTAAAGGGTCTCCACTAGATGTTAGAACATTGCTGTAGGACACCAGTCCTTTCATTAAAGCTGACAGGTCGGGCAGTGATGTTAGAGATGAGGTCTGGCTTGAGGTTGGACACCAGCTGCTCAGGACAGAGTTTGATGGGGTTGAGATCTGGACACTCTGCAGGGCAGCCATGTTTCTCTACATTGATATCAGCAAACCATGTTCAGTATGAACCTCACTCTGTACATTGGGGATCTGCCTCGCTGGAACAGGAGAATGACCTTCCCCAAACTGTTCCAGCAGAATGTCATCATCGACTGGAGCATCCAGATTTTTACTCCTCTGTGGAACTAAGAGTCCTTGCCCCGGGCCCTCAGTACCGCAGAAATCAGGACAAAAATAAAACTGAACCACAAGACTTTACACCGTCTTTGCCCTTATTCTCCTGTTACGATATAAACTCCCGTAAGAGCCTGGCTGGGTGTGCAGAGGAGCGGGAATCAGCCGTCACAAAATGGAGAACTTCTGGCTTAACTGAGAACAGGAGAAGGAATCAGGGGGTTCAGTGATGATGAAACAGGCTCTTGCCTGAAGCCATCTGTTTCAGAGAGCTGTGTTTCCACTTTCCCTATAATGATACACATTTCCAGAAGCAGACAAGCTCAACTCATCCCACTCAATTTTTAGCTTTTTCCAGTTTTTTTTTAGGGGATACAAACTGCAGGCGCAGTGATTTTGTTGCGGTTTTTGTTTTAGCACTTAGCGGCCCATTTAGAACAGCTGGGGGGTGAGAGTTGGCGGTATGGTAGTGCTGGTGTGGGGTGGTGGTTGTGGGGGTGTTACTTGCTGATTGGTGCTAAATTAAACAGCGTCTCGCAAATGAGCATCGGGCGCCACTTTCAGTCGCTCAATTCAAACCCCAAATGTGACAAGCTGGCAAATATGGCGTCGGAAGCAGAGAGGGAGCATAGAGCGCAGGAATGAGCCAAACCCCAGCAGCAGGAAATGACATCACAAATAACTTTTCAGTCATAGCTGACAGCGTAACTGACTTCCTGTGTCACTCACAGGGAGAGGAGACAAACTGTTGGGCAGATGTTCGGATGCACTGTGATAACAGCAGAACAAAATGAACCCTTCTGCATTCTGTCCACTCTCGTTATTCGGCGACAGTCACTGTGAATTTATCATGGTTAAAGCTCTTATTTCTGCACTTGAGTTTGTGAAGGGCTGGGCTGCTCATTTTAAATCCTGTTTCATTGGCTGATCTGGGGTTTATTCGGCTTTGTTTCGTCATTCAATTACAAGACAGGCTGTTTTGTGAAGAAAAAAGAAATTACACATTACAAATTCTGGTCCTTTCTGAAGCTTGTCTTTGACTTTTCTCACAGGGTGAAAAGCTGCACACAAGCACTGTACAGGACCAGGTCCACACCTTTAGAAACAGGAAGTCAAAGGGAGAGCAGGGCACACCAAGCGATAACTACTGTTACACAACGCTGAGCTCTAGTTCAGAATGTATCTTAATAAAGTTAAACTGGCTGGAATTTATGGAATCCATGACATCAACAATAAAAGACAAATATCTGTTTTATTACATCAAAAGGGCACATTGAACACTTAGGGCAGAAGATGTAGACAACATGGTGGTGCAGTAGTTTGCCCTGTTGCCTCGCAGTACGAAGGTTCTGGGTTTGAGTCCTGGTCGGCGAGGACCTCTCTGTGTAATATTAGCATGTTGTCCCTGCTGAGGTTCATGTGGGTTTCCCTCAGTTACTTGAGTTTCCCCGACCCTGAAAGACGTGCTTTTATAGAGGAAAACTCCTACCAGTGTCCCTGACCAAGGCTCTGGCTTTGGAAAGACATGCTCTATAGGAACACTCCTACCAGTGTCCCTGACTAAGGCTCTGGCTTTAGAAAGACATGCTCTATAGGAACACTCCTACCAGTGTCCCTGACCAAGGCTCTGGCTTTAGAAAGACATGCTCTATAGGAACACTCCTACCAGTGTCCCTGACCAAGGCTCTGGCTTTAGAAAGACATGCTCTATAGGAACACTCCTACCAGTGTCCCTGACCAAGGCTCTGGCTTTAGAACTGGAGATGGTCTCCAGGTTCTGCACTGTAGCTAATTACTGCATGGGGTTCAGTAAAGACTGACTATCTATCTATCTATCTATCTATCTATCTTTTTTGGGCCCCCAGGAACCGATCCTCTTTACACACCCATCCACAATGAACACCTAACCCCGCCCATTCCCAGCCCGCCTCTGTGCTTCCTGTCTGACTGGTGTTGTTATGGGAGAGACTCATTAACCGAGCGACACACAGTAAACTGCTGAGTCATGTCTGTCCTGGAGCTCATGATGCTGTTCACCCAATAGCATCGGCAGTCACATATGCACACTCTCTTAATCGACTAATCACATGCACACAATGCTCTTTCACACTTTCACTTACTGTCCAATCACACGCAGCTGAATTAAATATATGTAAGGCTTTCTCTGGAAGTTCTGCTCAATTTACAAATGAAACTGTGCCAGTAAATTTATTGATTTATTTTTTTTTGAGTTACAAACTTGAAAAATGTACAAATATTTGTTCTAAATTGGCGACATTGCGGATTACTTTTGATCAAACCCAGGACTGGATCTGAGGTGTGACCTGCTCTATAAATTCCTTGTTCCTCTGACCTGAGGTTCACCAGCGCTCCTGATTATCAGCCTGCCCATCACACACTTCTGCACGGCCAGCTTCTCATTACCTGCAGAATGTTGACATCGCAGTCTTGACCTTCTCTACCCGCTGTGTTTTATTGATAAAGTTGTTTGAATTCAACTGAGGAAATGCATTATTGAGTTGAGGAGGAGGAACAACCTTGACTTCATTGAGCTCCTCATATGTGTTCAACCTGACCCTCGGAGTATCAGGTGCTCACATATATGCACCTGTCATGTGACCAAACATGAGTGTAACCGACCCATGAGAATTACTTCTGCTCTGTGTTTATAACCATCAGAAAGTAACAAAATAACATATGCTTTGAAAATAAAACCTTTTCCAATAAAATTGATCAATATTGTCACCCTGCTTGTTTTTTTTTTTTTTTTTTTTTTTTTGGACACAGAGTGTGCTTGGGCAATCAATAGTGTCAAGTAATTTAGTTAATTAAGACAAAGCGCACAACAAAGCATTTACTGCTGCTAATGCCTGTTCTGTCCCTTCTTTTGTTATGGCCCCTATTTGTCAAAAAAAGGGATGACAAACAAGATTCTTTTAAAAACAGATTTAATTAAACAAACACTTAGAACTAATCTAACACCCTAGATGATTGAAAAAAAAAAAAAAAAAATACAAATTTACAGTCCCTTGGTTTGGGGCTGCTATGTTGCATAACAAAAATGCTTAAAAAAATCCACAAAAAGTTCACAGGTCTTGAAAGTGACAGGTCTGGTCAAATGTATCCTTCCACAATTTTTCCTTGCAATCTCTCCTACTCCCTTTTCACTCTCAATTTTTCTCCTTATATACTCTTTTTTTTCCAGCCCCTCTGAAGCATGCTCAGGACATGCCCCAAACCTAGCTCCAGACTGGGCTTAACAAAAAAAATTGTCAATACTGCCATCTAGTGGCTTTTTTTCCACATTACATTACACACATTCAAAAGCCACAGAAAAAAATTCATGAAATACAAAATTTTTGTTTCATAGGAACATAAAAACTATTAAAAAAATCCCCTCAGAAAATGAGAATTTGAAAAGTTAGTGGCACCAGTGACCAGCTACATTTGCAAGTGCAATGATGATGTCACACTCTCCAAGGCTTATACTACACGCTCCAATCAGAAGCCGCGGATGACCGCGGCAGTGTGAGCTGCTGAGGACCAGGGACTCCGCTTTCGGAGCAGGAGACAAAGTAGCTCTGAGGACAGGGAGAGCCACACTGGGCCATCAGAGTGGTGCCCAAACTCAAATAATCCACCATTACTTCCCTGACAGCAGTGAAACATGTGGCCGGGTGTCCAATGCATCACTAACTACAGGATAACACCACCTGTCTGTGACAGAGACGCCTCTAACACCACCTGTCTGTGACAGAGACGCCTCTAACACCACCTGTCTGCGACAGAGACGCCTCTAACACCACCTGTCTGCGACAGAGATGCCTCTAACACCACCTGTCTGTGACAGAGATGCCTCTAACACCGCCTGTCTGTGACAGAGACGCCTCTAACACCGCCTGTCTGTGACAGAGACGCCTCTAACACCACCTGTCTGTGACAGAGACGCCTCCCGCCTGTCTGTGACACCAACCTGTCTGTGACAGAGATGCCTCTAACACCACCTGTCTGTGACAGAGATGCCTCAAACACCACCTGTCTGTGACAGAGATGCCTCTAACACCGCCTGTCTGTGACAGAGATGCCTCCCGCCTAGATGCTCCGAATAACTTCTTCACTCAGTTTGAGACGCAGAATGACTTGGCAGTGAGGAACACCACCCTCCTCCTAACGACCAGGTGCTTTGCTTAGCCTAACCACAGCTGATGTGAAGAGCAGTTTACACAGAGTCAACCCACAGAGAGCTGCTGGACCAGACAATATTCCTGGCAGAGGGCTCAGATGATGTGCAGATCAACTGGTGGATGTTCTCACTGACATGTTCAACATCTCTTTGACCTGCACCATTGTTCCAATATGTTTTAAGGCCACCATTATCATTCTCTTAATGAAAACATCATTCAGTGTCTTGCCTCAATGATTGCCGACCTGTAACCTCATGAAATGCTTTGAGAGGCTCGTTATGAAGCACATCAAGACCCTGTTGCTCCCCTTAATGTACCCCCTACAGTTTGTGTATCATCTCAACTCTTCAAAAGACAACGCCATCATCACTACCCTCCATTTAGTCTCACTCACATGGACAAGAAGAACATGTTGTACATAGACTTCAGCTCAGCATTCAATACAATCATCCCTCAGCTCCTGATTGGAAAGCTGAGCCTGCTGGGTCTGAGCACCTCTATCTGCAGCTGGATCTGGGCCTGGGACTGCCTGACTGGAAGACCTCAGTCAATCCAGTTTGGGAGCATCTCTAACACCACCACACTGAGCACTGGGGTCCCCCAGGGCTGTGTGCTTGGTCCACTGCTGTTCACCCTGCTGAATAAAGACTGTGCAGCAATGCATAATTTGAATCAGATAATTAAGTTTACTGATGACACAACCATGGTGGGTCTCATCAACAGTGCAGCAGCTAACGAACTGGTGCAGAGTCAACAACCTGTCTCTTAATGAGGACAAAACAAAAAAGATGGCTGTTGATTTTAGATGAGCACAGGAAGAAAATTCTCATCTGGACACTGGTGTCTCCTCTGGGGAAATTGCCAAAAGCACTAAATTCTTTGGTTTTAACGTGGCGCTACCTGAACCCTCAACACCAGCCTCACAGCCAAGAAAGCCCAGCAGTATCAGTACTTTAAACAAAAGCTGAGAACCCCCCCCCCACTCACCACATTCTAACATCTCAAGGAGCTGCATCACTCCCTGGTTTGGTAATGGCACCATCTCTCATAGCAACACACAGCAGTGGATAGTGAGGACAGCTGAGAGGATTGTCAGCATTTCTCTTCCCTCCATCACAGTTAGAACACAGGCTGCATCTGCAAAGCCTCCAGCATTATGGAGGATCCCACTCACCCCTCACATGAACTCTTCACCCTCCTGCTGTTTGGCTAAAGGTATCAAAGCATTCAGGCCCTCAGTTACTACTAACAGTCTCTTCCCCTGAGGGATCAGACTCCTTAACACCCAGTGACAGAACTGATTACCCCCACCACACACACACACACACATTCTAACACACACACAACACCTTCATTCTTCACATTGTTTAGTTCACATAGGACCACTTTGTCAAAGAGAATATTTATTGAAAGCGCAAGCACACATTGAGTTTGCAGCATGGCTCTGTTCGAGAGATTCGTCCACAAACAAGCATGGAGCAACCTCCTTCATTCATCAAAAATGCATTGTTAAGTTCATATCATAAAGCAGGATTATGTTTAAAATTTGGGGAGGAGGAGGGTGTTTAACAACAGCAATTAACCAGCAACTATAATTTTGATCCAATCAGATTTCATGTAGTTTTGTAATTTTTGTACAGTCTTTCACTGTTTGTATCACTTACGCCTCCATATGTTTGCAGTTTACAGTGTGCAATTTTAACTTATTATTTACAATAATGTTGATCCATCTTTTGTAATTTTTTTTTATTTTTGTATAGTGTATTTTTTTGCATTTACAGTGCTGAATTTACAGCAGTTTTAAATCATAATATTGATTTTTTTATTTTTATTTTTTAACTAATATTTTAAACCCTGTCTTTTGTACACAGGTAACGTCATACTGTTGTAATAATTTACAGTGTTTTTAATGGTTGCACACAGGCACGTTATGTAGTCTTGTATGTTTCTGCATAGTTTTAGCTGGGTCTGTGCAGTCTCTCATGGCTCTGTCCGCAGCATAATGACACAGAGAGAACGTGGTTTTGTCCCAGTGTGTATGAGCTGTACATGGTTGGAAGATAATCTATAGTCTATATTATTAGAAAAGTTCCACTTTTGACAGAGATTAATGTTGAATGTTCAGTTTGAATAAATATTTGGCAAGTATGTAATTAGCTACTGAACATTGTATCAGATTTAATACAGCAGCATTTGTAACTGCCACAAGCTGTTAAGATAATAAAATATATGATCACTCACCCGCACACTCACTAAGTAGAGCTCTTATCTTCTCCTTCATTGATATTACTGTCATAACATTGGAATGACTGCTAAAAGAATGTAAAATTTAAAGAATTAAAATGAGATTAACTTGATGGATTTGGATTTATGATATAACTGGCAATATAAAAGGACCATATAAATCAAAACATATCTTGACATTTACAATCTATCGCTCAAGCTTAGTAAAAGAAAATGTGGGTGTGAAATTTTACACAAAAAGGTATCATGTAATTGCAATGGTAGAAAAATAACATGCTGAAAACACAAAGGAATGAGCAGAACATCTAACTTCATAGAGAGATGGGTAGCGTAAATTGGTGTACAGTGATGTCGCGACCCTCTGCCATCAAAAACTCATTTTTCCACCCCACGCCTTATCGATCTCCCCGATCACTCAAGCAGAAAAGAAAGGCTGTGACTTCATCCAATGCTTGGCAAAAACAGGAGGTAAATCTCCACTGACAATGTGTGTGCGTGTGTGTGTGTGTGTGTGTGTGAAATCACAGGGCTCATGAACACGAGGCATTTAGATTCCTGCAGCCAGATTTCCCCTCTAACTGAGCTGCTTGGCACCATGAGGGCAGATCTGTGGGGCTTCAGGACAATTGTCTGCCACAGAAAAGAGCTCAGGGGCAAGTACAACTGTAATTGACATGTTTCAGGGGCAATTACAGCCGTAATTGATGTGTCTCAAGGGCAGATACAGCTGTAATTGATATGTCTCAGAGGCAAATAAAGCTGTAATTGATATGTCTCAGGGGCAAATACAGCTGTAATTGATATGTCTCAGGGGCAAATACAGCTGTAATTGATATGTCTCAGGGGCAAATACAGCTGTAATTGATATGTCTCAGAGGCAAATACAGCTGTAATTGATATGTCTCAGAGGCAAATACAGCTGTAATTGATATGTCTCAGGGGCAAATACAGCTGTAATTGATATGTCTCAGAGGCAAATACAGCTGTAATTGATATGCCTCAAGGGCAAATACAGCTGTAATTGATATGCCTCAGAGGCAAATACAGCTGTAATTGATATGCCTCAGGGAAAAAAACAGCTGTAATTGATATGTCTCAGAGGCAAATACAGCTGTAATTGATATGTCTCAGGGGCAAATACAGCTGTAATTGATATGTCTCAGGGGCAAATACAGCTGTAATTGATATGTCTCAGAGGCAAATACAGCTGTAATTGATATGTCTCAGAGGCAAATACAGCTGTAATTGATATGTCTCAGAGGCAAATACAGCTGTAATTGATATGTCTCAGAGGCAAAAACAGCTGTAATTGATATGTCTCAGAGGCAAATACAGCTGTAATTGATATGTCTCAGGGGCAAATACAGCTGTAATTGATATGTCTCAGGGCAAATACAGCTGTAATTGATATGTCTCAGGGGCAAATACAGCTGTAATTGATATGTCTCAGAGGCAAATACAGCTGTAATTGATATGTCTCAGGGCAAATACAGCTGGATATGTCAAAATACAGCTGTAATTGATATGTCTCAGAAATACAGCAAATACAGCTGTAATTGATATGTCTCAGAGGCAAATACAGCTGTAATTACAGCTGTAATTGATATGTCTCAGGGCAAATACAGCTGTAATTGATATGTCTCAGGGCAAAAATACACAGCTGTAATTGATATGTCTCAGAGGCAAATACAGCTGTAATTGATATGTCTCAGAGGCAAATACAGCTGTAATTGATATGTCTCAGAGGCAAATACAGCTGTAATTGATATGTCTCAGAGGCAAATACAGCTGTAATTGATATGTCTCAGGGGGCAAATACAGCTGTAATTGATATGTCTCAGGGGCAAATACAGCTGTAATTGATATGTCTCAGTCAGCTGTAATTGATATGTCAGAGGCAAATACAGCTGTAATTGATATGTCTCAGAGGCAAATACAGCTGTAATTGATATGTCTCAGAGGCAAATACAGCTGTAATTGATATGTCTCAGGGGCAAATACAGCTGTAATTGATATGTCTCAGGGCAAATACAGCTGTAATTGATATGTCTCAGAGGCAAATACAGCTGTAATTGATATGTCTCAGAGGCAAATAATACAGCTGTAATTGATATGTCTCAGGGGCAAATACAGCTGTAATTGATATGTCTCAGAGGCAAATACAGCTGTAATTGATATGTCTCAGGCAAAATACAGCTGTAATTGATATGTCTCAGAGGGCAAATACAGCTGTAATTGATATGTCTCAGAGGCAAATACAGCTGTAATTGATATGTCTCAGGGGCAAATACAGCTGTAATTGATATGTCTCAGAGGCAAATACAGCTGTAATTGATATGTCTCAGAGGCAAATACAGCTGTAATTGATATGTCTCAATAATACAGCTGTAATTGATATGTCTCAGAGGCAAATACAGCTGTAATTGATATGTCTCAGAGGCAAATACAGCTGTAATTGATATGTCTCAGGGGCAAATACAGCTGTAATTGATATGTCTCAGGGGCAAATACAGCTGTAATTGATATGTCTCAGGGCAAATACAGCTGTAATTGATATGTCTCAGAGGCAAATACAGCTGTAATTGATATGTCTCAGAGGCAAATACAGCTGTAATTGTATCTCAGGGGCAAATACAGCTGTAATTGATATGTCTCAGAGGCAAATACAGCTGTAATTGATATGTCTCAGATATGTCCAAATAATACAGCTGTAATTGATATGTCTCAGAGGCAAATACAGCTGTAATTGATATGTCTCAGAAAATACAGCTGTAATTGATATGTCTCAGGGCAAATACAGCTGTAATTGATATGTCTCAGAGGCAAATACAGCTGTAATTGATATGTCTCAGAGGCAAATACAGCTGTAATTGATATGTCTCAGGGCAAATACAGCTGTAATTGATATGTCTCAGGGGCAAATACAGCTGTAATTGATATGTCTCAGAGGCAAATACAGCTGTAATTGATATGTCTCAGAGGCAAATACAGCTGTAATTGATATGATCAGAGGGGGCAAATACAGCTGTAATTGATATGTCTCAGGGCAAATACAGCTGTAATTGATATGTCTCAGGGGCAAATACAGCTGTAATTGATATGTCTCAGGGGCAAATACAGCTGTAATTGATATGTCTCAGAGGCAAATACAGCTGTAATTGATATGTCTCAGGGGCAAATACAGCTGTAATTGATATGTCTCAGAGGCAAATACAGCTGTAATTGATATGTCTCAGGGACAAATACAGCTGTAATTGATATGTCTCAGGGGCAAAATACAGCTGTAATTGATATGTCTCAGGGGCAAATACAGCTGTAATTGATATGTCTCAGAGGGCAAATACAGCTGTAATTGATATGTCTCAGAGGCAAATACAGCTGTAATTGATATGTCTCAGAGGCAAATACAGCTGTAATTGATATGTCTCAGGGGCAAATACAGCTGTAATTGATATGTCTCAGAGGCAAATACAGCTGTAATTGATATGTCTCAGGGGCAAATACAGCTGTAATTGATATGTCTCAGAGGCAAATACAGCTGTAATTGATATGTCTCAGGGGCAAATACAGCTGTAATTGATATGGCCCAGGGGCAAATACAGCTGTAATTGATATGACTCAGAAGCAAATACACCTGTAATTGATATGCCTCAAGGGCAAATACAGCTGTAATTGATATGCCTCAGAGGCAAATACAGCTGTAATTGATATGCCTCAAGGGAAAAAAACAGCTGTAATTGATATGCCTCAGAGGCAAATACAGCTGTAATTGATATGTCTCAGAGGCAAATACAGCTGTATTTGATATGTCTCAGAGGCAAATACAGCTGTAATTGATATGTCTCAGAGGCAAATACAGCTGTAATTGATATGTCTCAGAGGCAAATACAGCTGTAATTGATGTGTCTCAGGGGCTAATACAGCTGTAATTGATATGTCTCAGGGGCAAATACAGCTGTAATTGATATGTCTCAGGGCAAATACAGCTGTAATTGATATGTCTCAGAGGCAAATACAAATAATTGATATGTAATTGAAATATGTAATCTCTCAGAGGCAAATACAGCTGTATTGATATGTCTCAGGGGCAAATACAGCTGTAATTGATATGTCTCAGAGGCAAATACAGCTGTAATTGATATGTCTCAGAAATAAATACAGCTGTAATTGATATGTCTCTCAGTCAGCTGTAATTGATATGTCTCAGGGGCAAATACAGCTGTAATTGATATGTCTCAGAGGCAAATACAGCTGTAATTGATATGTCTCAGGGGCAAATACAGCTGTAATTGATGTTCAGATAAATACAGCTGTCAGAGGCAAATACAGCTGTAATTGATATGTCTCAGAGGCAAATACAGCTGTAATTGATATGTCTCAGAGGCAAATACAGCTGTAATTGATATGTCTCAGAGGCAAATACAGCTGTAATTGATATGTCTCAGAGGCAAATACAGCTGTAATTGATATGTCTCAGAGGCAAATACAGCTGTAATTGATATGTCTCAGAGGCAAATACAGCTGTAATTGATATGTCTCAGGGGCAAATACAGCTGTAATTGATATGTCTCAGAGGCAAATACATCTGTATTTGATATGTCTCATGGGGCAAATACAGCTGTAATTGATATGTCTCAGAGGCAAATACAGCTGTAATTGATATGTCTCAGAGGCAAATACAGCTGTAATTGATATGTCTCAGAGGCAAATACAGCTGTAATTGATATGTCTCAGGGGCAAATGCTGTAATTGATATGTCTCTCAGAGGCAAATACAGCTGTAATTGATATGTCTCAGAGCAAATACAGCTGTAATTGATATGTCTCAGGGCAAATACAGCTGTAATTGATATGTCTCAGGGGCAAATACAGCTGTAATTGATATGTCTCAGGGGGCAAATACAGCTGTAATTGATATGTCTCAGGGGCAAATACAGCTGTAATTGATATGTCTCAGAGGCAAATACAGCTGTAATTGATATGTCTCAGGGGCAAATACAGCTGTAATTGATATGTCTCAGAGGCAAAAATACAGCTGTAATTGATATGTCTCAGGGGCAAATACAGCTGTAATTGATATGTCTCAGAGGCAAATACAGCTGTAATTGATATGTCTCAGGGGCAAATACAGCTGTAATTGATATGTCTCAGGGGCAAATACAGCTGTAATTGATATGTCTCAGAGGCAAATACAGCTGTAATTGATATGTCTCAGAGGCAAATACAGCTGTAATTGATATGTCTCAGGGGCAAATACAGCTGTAATTGATATGTCTCAGAGGCAAATACAGCTGTAATTGATATGTCTCAGGGGCAAATACAGCTGTAATTGATATGTCTCAGGGGCAAATACAGCTGTAATTGATATGTCTCAGGTGCAAATACAGCTGTAATTGATATGTCTCAGAGGCAAATACAGCTGTAATTGATATGTCTCAGGGGCAAATACAGCTGTAATTGATATGTCTCAGGGGCAAAAATACAGCTGTAATTGATATGTCTCAGAGGCAAATACAGCTGTAATTGATATGTCTCAGGGCAAATACAGCTGTAATTGATATGTCTCAGAGGCAAATACAGCTGTAATTGATATGTCTCAGAGGCAAATACAGCTGTAATTGATATGTCTCAGAGGCAAATACAGCTGTAATTGATATGTCTCAGAGGCAAATACAGCTGTAATTGATATTGTATCAGAGGCAAATACAGCTGTAATTGATATGCCTCAGAGGCAAATACAGCGGGTTATCCAATTTGATGCTTTATAATTCAACATTTAAGCTTCATAAAGAGGATGAATGTGTCTCAACTCAGAAAAGACACTTACAGCATTTAGAAGTACATCATATTTCAGTTTATTTTCATGATTTTGGTAGAGAAATGTGTGATGGTCCTGCCCTGCAGTCCCACCCCCCTCCTGCTTTCAGCACACACCTGTTGCTTGTTGAGGTGGAGGTGCAGTGTAGAGTATTTAAGCACTGCACTGCCAGTTTGGCTGTGCAGCTGCATTCTGTGGCCTGAGCCCTGTTTGTGTTTTTTCCGCTGCTCCTCTCTTGTTTGTTTTTATTGCTAAAGTAACGATTTGTATATTTTTACTCAGCCTGTGCGTGTGGGTCCCTTCACCCGTCTTTTGGGCACATGGTCCCAGTGCCCGCCGTCTTGCTGTCTACAGCTGGCGGGACCAAACCATGACAGAATACAGCTGCCAGCATGGGACCCAGCCAGGCTGAGTGAGGGGTGCAGCGGCAGCATTTTTTTTTTTTTTTTGTCCAGGGCCCAGTCTGGAGAGCAGTGTCCGGAGGTGGGTGCCAGTATGGTCCGGAGAAGGGCGCCGCTGTGTGGTCTGGAGGGTGTGCTCCGGTGGCGGGCGCCGAGTGGCTCTGGTGGCGGGCGCCGAGTGGCTCCAGTGGCGGGCTCCGTGGGTTCCTGGCACACCAGGAGGCGTGCCTTGGGGGGAGGGTACTGTGATGGTTCTGCCCTGCAGTCCCTCCCCCCTCCTGTCTGCACCTCTCAACGAGCTACACCTGTTGCTCGTGGAGGTGCAGTGTAGAATATTTAAGCACTGCACTGCCAGTTTGGCAGTGCAGCTGTATTCTGTGTCCTGAGCCCTGTTTGTGTTTTTTGCCGCTGCTCCTCTTTTTTGTTTTTATTGCTAAAGTAAAGATTTTTATATTTTTACTCAGCCTGTGTGGGTCCCTTCACCTGTCTTTTGGGTACGTGGTCCCAGTGCCCGCCGGTTTGCTGTCAACAGCCGGCAGGACCAAACCATGACAAAATGGGCTGCAAACATAAAAAATCTTTACCATTGAGAATTCACCATTGAAACTGTAAAAAAAAAAAAAAAAATTCTGAGGATTGAAAAATGGCTGGGGGTTAAAACAATACATTTCTGGGATAATAAACTCCTAGACCAGAAGTACTCTTCATCTGAACATGAAATATTAAATTATCCACTTTTTATAAGCCAGATAAGATAGCTATCCAGGTGGCTCCCCAAACTCCCAGAGCCTTGAAAATGGCGCACTTTCAATTCATAAAATCTTTTTTTTTTTTTTTTTTTTAACGCAAAACAACTTTATACTCATGAAGTTCAACATGAAAGGATGATTTTCTCGTTGAATTTAGCATGAGTTTATCAATATAGGCGCAGCTGGACATCAATGGTCACCAGTGACCTCTCCAAACCAAAAAAATGCCTTTTCACCTCAATAAATTTCAGAGTCTCGTCCATTTATCTACAAAGCTGCGTCAGCAAGCACAGTTACTCATTGGAGGAACTGCATATTTTACGGTCAGTTCGTTCACTCAGACGGAAAGTTTGCTGTTTACAATTCTGATCATCCCGGTGAAACGCAAGCTTGTAACAGCGCTTTTCACACCCTCTATGGAACAAGTATAACTCAGGTCACAGTAATAGCTGTTCGCACTTTAAAAGAGCGAAAATGCAAGGCAGTCCGTTTCATTCATTGTGGTATAAATTCTAAAACTGATCACCTAGTTAAGAAAAATGCCAGCACACTGCAGTATCGACTACTCTTTTGTTACCCAATGTGACAAACTAGCTCTGTGATCACGGTGGTAAACCAAAAATAAGAAATAGCTGGCTAGTTAGCTAGCAGGCTAAAAGTAAGATAAAGCTACACCATACAAAGACAGCTTTACTCACTTTCAAAAGAATTATTGAGCTGCTCAAAAGTATCAATGCTGTCAGCCCTCTTGTCTGTTCCTTTCAGAATAACTATTTTCCATCTCAGAATCACATTTCCACCCCCAAATAAGCTCAGCTCTCCAGGCTCAGTTCTGGAGGTTTTTTTTTGTTCCCATGCAACCACATCAGTCTGAGCTGCGTAAAGTGTAGTGAATACAGCGTAACCCTATTACGCAAGTATTTTAATGTTTTTTAAGGTCCAATCAATGTCTTTCACTTACTGACGAAAGCTTATACTGTCTGCAATTGGATAAAAATCGTGTCAACCAACTGGTAATTATCAGGAGAATTTAACATGGGCGTAAACTACAGCTGGGCTTTCACGCAGATACCATTGAATCACCATTAAAGTGATTGGATTTCCGTGAAAGCTTGTATGAGGCTCTAAAAGACAGCCAAATTCTTCAACCGACATATCTACGTATTAATCCACGATAGGAAATAACGCGTTTTTCATATGTGATGACTGAAATTGATAGTAGAATGACATAGTGTCAATACCATGGTGAATTTTTGCCTTAGGAAACTGATTTTTTTTTTAACTACTTGGAATACCATTGAGTCACTGTAACTGAAGTGGTTGCTACAGACGACAACGAATTTTTCTGTTGCAAGAGATCTTTTTTTTTTAACTGCTGGATAGATACTATGGGCAAGTACATTGAGCAGTTTGCACATCAGGCTTAGCTGAGGAGTTTAATTTATGCAACTCCTGAAAAACAGGGATAGGAGTGAACTCGTCAATGTTCTAGACTGTTCCAGCTCTGCTTGCTAATGAATATTCAATAACTGGTCCGGGGGTGCCATCTAGTGATAGAGTAGTGCAACTGCGTCCATAAAAAGAGCTGCTCTATGTCCGCAGGCGTCTACATCTGCAGAAGGGCAATAAACTAATGTAACATGTTATATTGACAGACAGACCAGGTAATCTTACCCCCAATTAATTTCTATTACAGAGCAGTCACCTGTTATATACAATGAAAATATATGTTTCATAAACCTTACTGATATCCCTTCTCCTGTGTCTTTTGGAGATCATAGGCGATGCTCTGCAGAGTTTCATCATGCTTGCGTCCCAACATTTTACCCCCAGTTTTTGAATCCTTTGGAAGCGCTCAGGTACCAAATGCAGCACTGTCATATTGTTTCTACATCTTGTTTTCAGGTATTTACATCTCAGAGAAGCAAGTTGGTAGATTTCAGTGCATAACTATGACAATCAAGCAAACAATCCAGTGCACTGGAAGTCTGTGTTACATCTTGATGTAAGCTTCATTTTTGTAACTGCAAATTGCCACTTTGTGTAATGTTTTTGATATGATAACACAAAATTTAAAAAGGGCTTTTAATAGTGTATCACCTTCAATTTTAATGCCTTGGCTGCTTGATTGATGCTTGAAAACTCACCCCTTTTCCAAACAGCAGCAGTAAGCCCTGCTGCATCGATAAAATACAACTCCTTACAAGCTTTACCGACATTGTCTTAACATTTTTTTTAGAAAAATTATTTTTTTAAATGTTGGTTTGTAAACATTTGAGCCAAAGCTCTTATTTAGAGTTGACCCTCCAGGGTTGACAGTATTTACATGTTAGTGTTTTACAGAAAAACACTCGAGTTACTCCACAGGGAGAGAGAGAAACTAACAGCTCAAACCTCTTCACGGCTCCCCAGGAAGGAGCTGGGAAATTTCACACGCAGAAAGCTTGTGATTAATATTCAGAGTCTGAATAAGAGAACACAACCTGTAGTGATGGAGGGTGTATCTCTCCATACTTAACACAGCACAGACAACAAACGTTACAGAGGACTGAATCACATTGAATATTTGGGGTCATAATTAGTATTGCGTCCTTTAGAATTGTATTGATGAGTAGATTTTGGCCTTTGCAATTCAGATTCATCTTAAATGGCACAATCATGTTTGAGCTGATCAAGGCTGTGTTTATTAATTAGATTGTGAAAAGTGGGGTGAACTGCCAACTGTGACTTGCAGTACATTCCAGAAAACACCCTCTCACATGCAGTCTCTGCTGCTAAGGCCTTTATACAGTCATACATGCAGACACCTGCAATATTTTTGTTATGTTATACTCACAATGTTTTTGTTATATTACACCCACAATGTTTTTGTTCTTATCTTTGCAACTAAAAAAAGAAAATCAAGCTAAACTAACATTATTCTCTTCTTCTCTTTCTCTCGCTGATGTGACTCTGACTTCATTTGTTCATCACATGGCGCTGCTTCCCTCGTTAGCTTTTCTTACCTGTGCTGTTGTGGCTCAGCTGTTCAATTTATTTTCTGTGTTCAGCTCCAGTTATACTGACGACCTTGACCTCCAGTCAGTGTTTTGACGCAGCAGCAGGGAGAGGGTTTCTTAACCTGCTTACCAGGGTCAATGAGCAGATCATACAGGGGGAGAGAAAATTTTAAAATTATACTGCGCTGGATTTTCCTAGATAATGCTGATTATTTAGTCACATGATCGTGTGAACCCCGTACAGAAACACCTCCTGCTTTAAAGACATTTAACTCATGCTAGAACTAAACTTGATGCAGTGCCTATTCTAGAGTGCTCCACAATGTCAGTGTGCTGTTTGCACACACACAGCACAGCACACAGAATCATGGGAATTGCAGTTTGGACTGATTTGTAGTATGAACTTCAGAGTGCTGAAAGTCACAGTCTTTGCTTGATAGTGGATGGGGAATACATCAAATTGTGAATGACAAAGTGTGACCAGATCAAAGGTATCACAGGCAATTAGCAGCAGAACAGTTAATATTCATAATAGACCATATTTTACAGGAGAACTGCGGATGTGCCGTTGAAACCAGATGGTCACTCAATGCATTCATTCTGTCATTTCAGATTTTTTAATATATTTTTTAAATTTTAATATTTTTGAAGTGGCTGATATTCTTTTGATGGACATCATGAATATTAATGAAATTTACTGATTTAGAAGGTTGTAGCCCTGACAATAGATAGGCAGCATGAACCAGCTTTAAAGATACGCAGCTCACCATCTGTTTGGTGCAGAGATTCTTGGGCAGGAGCTGTCAGCCATAAAATGTTTAGCGAAATTTATTTATTTCTGTCGCCAGTCACCTGATCTCCTTAGTGTCAGACAACAGACTGAGTGATAGAATAGACTGACCTAATAAACTGACAGCACAAATAAAACTTTCCGCCTGTGAATGCTATCATTTAGAGCCAAAGGCCTTCTCGTTGAAAACCTCAACGACCACGAGAAAACAAATAAAAGCGAGGAGGGACCCAGGGTCTCGAGGAGAGGTAAATCCTATAATTCAGATCCCCCTCCGGCTGTTTTGTGAATCTGAGAGGTGATGCAGTACAGAAATCCTTCACTGAAAGATTTAAGCTTGAGTTCTGGTCAGGGACACCCGCTGCAGTCCTGCACATAATGAGCGTAACGTAACCTGAATCACCTCCACAGAAACAACTCAATATACTCTATGCACAGCCTCACAGCAGATTAGAGTAAGACACAGTGCAGTCAGTACTTCTGCAGCAACAGAATACGTGTTGTTATGGCTTCATATTCAAGCACATTTGCTTTAAATTATTATCAATATTAGCACTTAACAAAGAGGTTAGAAAGCAACTGTCAGTATAAACCCTAAATGCATACATCAGGTCACTGCATACCTCAGTATTGATCTTTAGTGACATTTAGTGGACCAATAGCTGCAGTAAAACAAATAAAAACTGCAATAAAATCACCTCTTTTAGTACTTTGTGCAAATCCTTCACCTTTGATGACAGCCTGAGGTCAGTGATAATTTGTGCAGTTATGGCCAGATGCTGGAAATCTTGTGATGCTCTGTCATGTCTGCACTGTGGCTGTCTTTAGTTTTAAAGACTCTCAGGGTGTTTTTGCCTTCAGTTCCGGGAACAGAAAATAAACACACAGTCAGTCAGATGCAGGAAGGTTGACTGGTTCAGCATTTTGTTCTGGGGAAACACAGTAATCGGTTGAACATCGTGTTTGGGATCATTGCCCTGCCACAAGGGGGTGCTACCTAAGGTTACCTGTTATATTGGATAGTTATGAATTAATACAGGATTATATTCATGCTTATGTACAGCACTCAGAATCTCAATAAAGCAAATAAATAAACAAACAGAAAAGCATTACAGCTCTCACTTTATCTGCTCAAAGCCATCCACCATCACCCAAACCTCTCAGATCTGACCGAGCAACAGGAGTAAGACTGTGAGCCCCAGTACAGCACATTACTCCCTCTCCTTTATTTCAGTCATCTTTCATCTCTCTGTTCTTCAGGGTTACCACTGGTTTGCATCACGCTGGGAATCCTCTGAGGTGCTGCCGCTGAGATCTTACAGTAGATCTTTGATGCAGAGTTACTTCCTGAAGACTGTGACTGAGCTCTTCAGCAGATGAGAGGGGGTTTCTCTCCTAACTGAAAGCATCTTTCAGTCATGCCGTGTTCTTACAGCTCGCGCTAATGCTGAGAGTTTACCGATGTGTTTAAGTTTCCTTATGATCGATCAACCAGGTGATTCTGACCCACACAATGTTGGCCATGTGTATGAGGGATTCATTCTGATTTTATCTCCTCATCAAAAAGTACTGCTTTACTGCCATTAATGCAGTTAATTTAGACAAACAGCTGAACGAGCTTTAGTGAAATTGTGCTCGATAAGGGCAGTATGATGGTGCACTGGGTAACGCTGTTAACCATCGGAAAATATAAACACCACATACTGAGAGCAATAAACAAACAAACAAATAAACAAATAAATAAATGCTGTGATTTATTAACGATTCAGGGGAATGAGATTAAGCCTTGTACTTTCCAAAAATCAGTTTCCCCCCCCCCTTATGAATTGTTTTAAGAATTATTGGCACCCCTGGTTTCTCATGTTCTGAAAAAATGGCTCCTGTTAAAGGGACGATGGGGCACATGCATAGTAGAGTCCAGTCGATAAACACTTTCATACATGCAGTGCGATATCAAGGGAGCAGAAATACAAACCCCAAGCTTATGAGTACGTGTGTAAAGCGTACCTTCGTCGCTGTTTTAAATACAGAAAATGGCTGCAAACGTGAAATTGCTAGAGTAACCGCATTTATCTTTGCCGAAACCCACAACGAATAAATTATACTAACCACCCATATTTCTTTGGGCGAAAACACATTGAAAGTGTGAAGTAAGGTAAACGTGTGAATTCATGGTGGAGTTTCAATCTGTTTGCATCTTGTGCATCCTTGAGAAGTTTGGGGAATTTTTTTCAAGCAACTGTCTTGAATGTTCACAGAACCTGTTTGTCGCAACGTTTTGTCTGACATGCAGCTGTCATAGATCCAATCAACGTAGGCTAACTTAAAAGCAATAATAACGTTCCAAAAACCCGAACGACAAACTGATGGTACGAACAGACTCTACGATCAATAAGGATAGTTTTTTGGTAAAAAATTTAATCAAACTTCTCAAGGATGAACGCGATGTAAACAGATTGAAAAACGCTTACTTGAAATCTCCGATGAACTTGAAATAGTTGTATCAACGTTTTCAAGATGCTCCGCTTGTCGATGCGCCCGCTGACAGTCCCTTTAAAGATTACAGCAGTATTCTCCTCTAATTCAGCCCCAGGCTGTGCAGACAGATATGCAGGTGTGAAGATCAGGATAGATGTGATCCTGTCTGGATTATATTGTCCTCTGATTTGACAGAATTATATAACAGCCTCACTGTTAATGGCCAATGACAACTGTCTAAATTACAAGCTTTTTGCAGATCTGAGAGGGTTATTGGTTGTTATTTATACTGTGCCTCCTTAACTTTATTACAATCACTTCTATCTCTCTTTTTTTTTATAAATGATAATGTTCCCTGACTTCATAACGGCTCTACTGCAGAATGTCAGTGTTTAACAGATAATTCTATGAGATGTTATTTATGGATGCAGAGTTAGTGATGGGAGAAGAAGCATGCTGGGTAATAACATTCAGGCTGAGTTACTTAATCCAAAATCCAGGCAACATTTAGATAGGGAATGTTGAAGATGCAACAAGAGATCTGGATAAATCCGGTCTCAGTTATATTTCTTGTATTTCCACTACAACTATGAAATAATAATAATAATAATAAAAATAATATAAAGAAAAGTAATTGTCCTATTTAAACCTTTCAGGATCAAATTCTTCTTTAACTCTGGATCTTTCATTGTTTTATTGAGTAAAAAAGCAGACAGCGTGAAACATCTCAGATGTCAATTGATATTTTTTCCCGACTTTTATTTATAATTGTGAATATTTGATGGCAAACAATGTCAGGTGACCATCATAAACATCAAAGAGCTGTAACTGAAACCTGAATCTCAGGCCTGACCGGAGGGGCCATTTTGTTTTCGCCGAGCTGATTTAGGATCAGTCTGTTTGTCCTGTAATGGGGGAGATGATATGTAATTGTCATTTATGCTTTTAATCAGGACCATGAGAGATTTCTCCTGTGTTTGATAATAGAGGAGTTATGCTGTTTTAGCACGGCTGGCATTCCTGGGGATTTTAAATGAGCAGGTAATTGAAATAATCTGCCTTGAAGTTTTGTGCAGATGCTGGGTCAATGTTTCTCATTGGGTTAGTGATGATGCATCAGGTAATTTGTTTTTAAGCTGTCTTTCTAAGATGCAGATCAATCTGTCAGCATAATGCTCATGTTGTGTAGCTCAATCTTATGAGGCACCAGTTGTTAAATTAAAGCAAACTGAAAATAACAGCAATATTTTGCCACATTTATCTCTACAGGATCTTTTTGAAAAAATTTTTTAAAGTCAGTTTTTTTTCTTCCTAGTTGTAGATTTACGGCAATATTCGTTAACTTTGTCATGTCTTCTTTTCCTCTGAAAAATAAATTAAATTATAATGTCAAAGTTAAATCAAAATGTTAAATATAATGTTAAACCAAAATGTTAAATGATGAATTTAAATGTTAAACCTAAATGCTTAATCTAAATCGAAATGTTAAATATTTACTTTAGATGAAAAATGTTAAACCTAAATGGTAAATGTAGAAACTAAATGTTAGGACCATATGCTAATTGGCCACACCCCTAATATATAATGTCAGCTTTTGTATGGTCGAGGGGCCTATCAAATACAAGCATTGAATTGGTCACCTTAACATGGCTGTCTAAGCAAAGTAGTTAAACGCACTGCAATGCTCAAAGCTGTTGTAGGAGTCGCAATCTGAGAGGGAATAAACTTGATTGCATGTATTTCTGCAAGTCTCTGCTCATCTGTGTGAAAAGCTTGCTAACATTTGCTTGCTCACTTTAGGCCACTAAGACACATGGCATTTGTAAGCACTGGATAGAGGTACCAAAGCTGCTATCCGTTGGTGGGCTATGATGTTGCTCCTGGATGAGCACTATTTTGTTGATTGTGGAACAGCGCTAACACGGTGATATCAGATTGTGTGTTGTGAATGATTGAAGAATCCTCTCAGTTGACTCCACTTCAGCTGTTGATCAGATTAGCAACACACACCACGGTGAGAGAATAGACCTTACAAAGACTAGCTTAAAGAGAATAAAACAGCCGAACAACCTTCTGTGGTTCACTACATAATCAAACCGCTGATAAACCTTCAAAACGAAATGGACACATTGAAATTCCATTAAGAGCAAATGAAATGGGACAGATTTGGTGCAAAACTATAAAAAAGGGCTGTAATTCTTGAGTGGTTGTGGATATAAACAGATGTAACGGAAAAGAAAAACTGATTGAAGTTCAATTAGCACAGTCATTTGTGAAATCCAGTGTTCTGGAGTATGAAGTAAAGAATCAGGTTGCTGTTCGGTGCACACTGTGTTAGAAAAAGGCACTCAACAGTTTCTGAACTTCCGGGTATTTCTTCAAAGTTTTATATGGTTCTATGTGAGAATGTTCTACAAGCCTCTAAACTTGCTATCTGTTCTACTGTGTGAATAAACAAGTTTGACCTCCACAAACATTATTCAAGTGTCTACCTTATTCTCCCTAACCAAAAGAACAACAGAATGCATTGCCCTGAATGTTGATGAAATCAAAGTGTTGAGGCTAGCAATCTTAAATCATATCTTGCTTGACAGAGTGCTTTTGAAAACAGTCGCAGATCAGAAAGATGTATCAAGAATTACGAATGAATATGATTGAACTGCAAATTCACAAAATTTGAACAATTATGAACAGACCATTTCGTTTGGTGAAGCAGGTCATGGGCGACACAGAGGAGAGCAGATCACGGAGCAAAGCCTCGTAGGTCCCCGAGACCGCAGCTTGATAGCGTGAGAGTCTGAAATCATCGACATCACACGGCCCCTCAGTATTTACTGCAGCACACGGGGTTTAGGGGCCCCAGAGATGAGGCCCTTCTCTGTGTGGCTCAGAGATGGAGCCTGAAGGATTTTCTGTTTGATGTTTGTGTTCAGTAGAGTTGAAGAGGAAAGTAAAACTGGTCGTGAGAGATGATTTGCATGAAGAGCAGTAACTTACCGTCACTCCTGTAAAGCGGAGGCTGCCTGGTGTCGTTATTCAGACAGATGAGGAGCTGAGCTTTTACTGGTGCACAGCTGACTACAGTGGCTCTGTACTACAGTAAGGAGAAGAGCTGTCTCACACCTCAAAGCTGTATCAGGGAGTTCTAGTGAAAGAAAGACACTTAATTCTGTTGATATTTTAGTATATGGTATCAACACATTCTTCGCTTAGGTCTGATGTTTGACAAACACACACGCACACACACACACACACACACACATATACACGCACACAACACACACACACGCACACGCACACACTTGCACACTTGCACACACACACACACACACACACACACACACACACACACACATGCACGCACACACCACACACATACACACACACACACACACGCACACACTTGCACACACACACACACACGCTCACAAACCACACACTCACACACACACACACACACACAAACCACACACACACACACACACACACACAGAGGCATGTGAGGGAACAGCACGGTGCTATAATGATGAGGTGACAGAAACACATACCGTACAGGCAGGAGATCTTCATTTATCTCAGCTTCAAATGTCACGAGGCCTTTTTCATTTCCCTTCATCACTTAGATCCAGTAATAGTGTTTTCAGACATTTTGATTTGTGTGCCAGTGTGTACAGAGCCTCATTAAAACACATTGCACTGACCTATAATTGCCCAATCAGTTTCCTACAATTCAGCAGGCCTGACACCATCGACATGCTTAAAGCTGAAGATTAAGGTCTAACTCATTTATTTCAAGGCTGTCATGCATTATTTCTGCCATCTTTGTGAATTTTCAGTGGCTTTCAGTGGCTTCCTGGACTTTGATGATCAGAATTCTCAGGTCATTAAAGGTCACAGATGGAAGGCTGTTGTCCCCAGCGGAAAAGACATTGCGAAATTTGGACTGACGCATCAGTTTAATAAAACCAGCACAGCTTTCAAGGTCAAAAACAGAAAGAGTTGGACAATTTCCACACCAAATTATATGCAAAAAAAATTCAGTATCAATGCAACACATAAAAAAGAATAAATACATCTCACAATGTGAGCGATAACAAAGGCAACAACAGGATGTCAGTATTTCCTTAAGAGCACCATCCTCATCCATCCATCTCTCCGAGATTCTCATCTCTCGCACTGAGCATCATCAATCAAAAGCACCAGAGGCATAACACGCTATTTTACATTCCCCAGTTCAATCTGCATTGACTATCAGTGAGGACACTGCTGCAGAGATGCATTTATGGCTGCTTTTTCCTGATTCTGCAGAGATCAATAAACCTCTCTGCATGTGATCCTCTGCTGATCCTTTGTGCTTCTCTGAAGGGGTCGCTCTGAGCCCTTAAGCAAACCGCTCCAGACTGTCAATGAGTCTGTGATCATTTGTACTCGCACTGTGGCAGGGAGCCTCGGTTAAGCTTCGGGACAGTACAACAAACCACAAAAGCCCATTTTTATAAAGCCTCTGAGGAGCGGGAGCACTGATCCCAGGTCAGTTTCCCCAGTCCAGCTCCTCACCGAATCCTCCATGAGGGCTCAGGCAAAACTGATCCTAGATTTTCCTGTTAAGTTTTATGAACAGGCGCCACAAATGCCTTTTTTATCAAAGCATTTCTCCAGCAAAACTGCATACATTTCAACATATAACACGTAATTACATGCACTAGAAGTAAACTACAAACTGGAGATATAATTTAAATGAAATAAATTAATCCTGTATTACTCTACTGTAGTATCATCCTCAGTCACATTTGGAGGAACAACTCAACTGAATAAAAAAAAATACATCAAATCAAGACAAGTTACATAACTGCTATATATTAATACATTTTTTACATACTCCCAGCCGTTATAGCATCATTGAGACAGTGAAAGACTGCAGTGGTGTACATTGCATCACATCACATTACATTACATTGCAATACATTACATGACACTACATGACAAAACCATGTGGGCAATATTGGCTTATTTTTACCTCAGTTCACATGACTGAAAGTTCTGTCAGCAATAACCTAGGTTTAGTGGTTAAACCTGATTGGTGTAAAATTACCTTGCAAAAGCAACACTCCAATGTAACATTTAAGATTTAAAAACCAGCTGAGGGTAGCTGGTGAAAAAATAAGAGCAAAACGTTCTTATCCCATTTTTCATGGCTATATTTTAAACAAGCCTGCTTGTTGGGTCCTGGCACTTAAATCTGTGAGCAGAGTAGGGTGAGTGTGGGGTGGGTGAGCCGTGTTCAGTTTTGGATGCAGGACACAGTGGATGTGCAGTGAAATTAATGGCGGCAGAGCCTGGTTCAGCTGTGAGACGAGCGCCGATTCCCCCTCTCACAGGCTCCTGCTGAGGGAGAGGAGTACAGGAGCTGAGAATAATTGGGGCAGCTGACAGGTTTCATTTCTCAGTCCCGTGTGCTTCAAAGCCTGGGAGAGGCTGAGCTCCGCGGTCCGGGCAGCCTCTCTCTGGCAGGCCTTTGTCAGCAGGAAAGCACCATCGCTCTCTGCGGAAGGTGAGGGGTCGTTATCCCCGAACGCCCCGTCAGGGGAACTGCAGGTGTCTGTCGCCAGCCGGTGAGGCCACTTATTGTTCTCTTCCTCGACCATGTGTGGGGTCACCTGCACCCCACTGTCCTGCGACAGGCTCCATGAAACATGGAGCTCAGAGAAGAGCCCCGACCAGGAGTTACACCGAGTTCTGTCCTCAGGTAGGTGTTACACCGAGTTCTGTCCTCAGTCAGGTGTTACACTGAGTTCTGTCCTCAGTCAGGTGTTACACCGAGTTCTGTCCTCAGTCAGATGTTGTCCCCTCAGTCAGGTGTTACACTGAGTTCTGTCCTCAGTCAGGTGTTACACCGAGTTCTGTCCTCAGTCAGGTGTTACACCGAGTTCTGTCCCCTCAGTCAGGAGTTACACTGAGTTCTGTCCTCAGTCAGGTGTTACACCGAAGTTCTGTCCTCACTCAGGTGTTACACCAAGTTCTGTCCACAATCAGGTCTTACACCGAGTTCTGTCCTCAGTCAGGTGTTACACTAAGTTCTGTCCTCAGTCAGGTGTTACACCGAGTTCTGTCCTCAGTCAGGTGTTGTCCCTCAGTCAGGTGTTACACTGAGTTCTGTCCTCAGTCAGGTGTTACACCGAGTTCTGTCCTCAGTCAGGTGTTACACGAGTTCTGTCCCCTCAGTCAGGAGTTACACCGAGTTCTGTCCTCAGTCAGGTGTTACACCGAGTTCTGTCCTCACTCAGGTGTTACACCAAGTTCTGTCCACAATCAGGTCTTACACCGAGTTCTGTCCTCAGTCAGGTGTTACACTAAGTTCTGTCCTCAGTCAGGTGTTACACCGAGTTCTGTCCTCTGCCAGGTGTTACACCGAGTTCTGTCCTCAGTCAGATGTTACATCGAGTTCTGTCCTCAGTCAGGTGTTACACCGAGTTCTGTCCTCAGTCAGGTGTTACACCGGGTTTTGTCCTCAGTCAGGTGTTACACTGAGTTCTGTCCTCAGTCAGGTGTTACACCGAGTTCTGAAAGCACAAATGGAGCCTGGTACACCGCAGTCGTAAAGAAATCTGGATTAGCTGCTGTGTTCTAGTCAGTACAGCAGAAGGGTATTTTTAGGTCATGCTCATATTCCAGCTCATTCAACACCAATACATTAGATCCCTCTTTTAAATAATTATGTTGAAGATCGTATGTTATATCATTAATAGATCACACACCCTGCTTATGTCTTGATAAAGTTATTATCGTTCACATGGCCATGATTTACTGCTAGCTGGAAGCCAGAGGCTGTTAGAATCACTCCTAAACAAATCAGTAAGAGAAGTAAATTAAAGTACTTTCAGGTCTGTGTTCACAAAGCACCTCTGAATAGGAGCACTGATCAGTGATCAAACTTCCACTGCCCACCACTGATACTCATCATTTATAGACCAAAGAGTAAACTGTTCCTGGATCAGCGGTCCTGTTCAGAGTCATTTTAAGAACGCAGCCTATAGAACGATCACAAAATGTAACAATAAGCCTTTTCCACCATTTTAATCAACAATTTGATTTGTGTTCATGTTTCCATATACAGACTGAAATAATTCAGATTTGATGCTAAACCTAATTCTTGGTTAGGAAAAATTATTCAAAGAAAATAATAAATATATAAGAAATAAAAATGCAGTATAATATATTACTATTTGATCCTGAGAAAACAATACTGAACTGAACTTTGTGAGCATCTGTGGTATTGCACAGTTATTTCTGTGGCTGTGATGTTTGAGAAAAATCCTCAGGTGAAATCTGGTGAAATATGGACACCTGCTGAAGCCAAGAAAGGTAGGAAAAAACATTGTTCGTTAATGTCAATATTCATCATGTTAGGATTTTTGCTTTTATATTTGATTCTTTCATTCATTATTGGACGGTCAGAGGTTTGATTCAGCCAAATTTGAGCATGCTGAAAAACTGACACATATGGGCTCTGCTAGAGATGAATTAACACTTCTTTTCAGTAAAAAAATTAAACTACATTCAACAGTGGATACAGTGTAATACAGAATTATGTCTATTTTACAGTCGGAGGTGCACGGTCCAGGTTCAGACAGTAGAAATCCAGACCAGTATTTTGTTCTGACCTGCTGGGTTTGCCAGGTAGAAAAACCCTTCAGCAGTGAGATCAGCTGACTGAGCTGATGGGTGGAGCTAAAACAGGGCAGGACTTCTACTCTCTGACCCCTGGAATGTGCACCTGAGTAAACAACCCCTCACTACCCACACTGTTTATGAGGAGTGATTAAAAAAAAGACTTCAAAACTTCACTTTTATTCCAGTTTATAACACACATGCATCAGTATAATATGCTGTTCCTGTTAAAGTAATCTCACACAGGTGATGTCGCCATATTTCTGCCATATTTGGGCATGATACTGACAGTCTTCAGCTGTTCTGCCACTATGTTTTAGAGTCACATTATCATTGATGGTTGAAATGACATAAAATATTTTCCCTTTGGACTTGATTCTAATGTTTGGAAATGGAGAAAAAAATTCACATGGGGCAAAATTCAAAGAATAAAATGGTGGGGTGCCAACGGGGGTTTTTTTTTTTTTTTGGGAAACATTATTGTGGCTATTTTTATTACGATGGGTAATAGGTACACCTGAGGTAGAACATGTATTTCAACACAGGTAGTAGGTCTGAAAAAAATAGCTTATCAGAGAGGTAGATCACTGACTGTCATTAGTACACACCGTGCTGAAGCTCATTGCCTCATTACTGGGGTCTATAACAACACAAATCCTCAAACTCCTAAATCAAGCCCGTCCTTCAGCACATGTTCACACACACAATCACATCTGCTGCCAGAATCCTCATCCATTAACTCAACTCACAGTCCTGATTAAAATTTTTAGCCATCAGACCATAAATATGTCATTTGTCTCACTACAGTAGCCCACCCCTCTATAAAGACTCCATCAGCCACTAGCACTTTCATTACAGTCACTGTTATTATTGTCTGAACAATTAGTTATAATTGCCTCTCACAATTCCCCTGGCCTTAAACTGATTATGCGGTCAGAAGACCCTTTTCCCATTAATGTTGGATAGATTCTTGAAGCAATCAAAGAGGCAAAATGACCCAAATAATGTCTCAGTTAAGGTCTGTCCTGACAAGGTTTTAATTAAGCATTATCTATCATTCTTAATTAACCTTTAAGCCTGTGTTATTGTGTTTTTAATTAAAGAGCTATGTTTTCTTTGGAAGGATTTAGAGAGTCTAATTAGAGGCCTGCTCTTTGATCTGTGGCAGACATTGCACACGTCTTTATTCTGGTCCGATCCCATCCCTCAGGATGCACAGAAACGTATCTTCATCTCTGTCCTTATGCATGCGGCATTTCGCGATAGGACTTACGTAGTTAGCAAACATAGGTTACTTAGTACACTAAGATATGTGGTGCCAATTCCCAGGTAAACACAACTTTAATTGTCCCTTGTAATACAGTGCCTGACAAAAGTCTTGTCACTTATCCAGGTTGTAGGAACAACAAATAATAACCTGACTTGTAGTTGATCAATTGGAATCAAAATGGCTTATATGAACGGAAAAGCCCTCTAGATTATGCATGAATATACCAAAATAGAGTTTTGTGTCATTGAGTTTTATAATTTAATTTGTACAGAAAGGTCAGATTTTGCTTGGACAAAAGTCATGTCGCATTGAAAAAAATGTGAAATTATACGTACACTTTATTTTTGAATACACAAATATGCCACTATAATATCAGAACATAAAGTCATGGTGCCTTGGAAAAAAAATTAATATTGCGTATGACTCCCATGAGCTTGGAGGACTGCATCCATACGTCTTGGCAATGACTGAGATAACTTGATGATGAAATCATCTGGAATGGCATAGAAAGCAGTCTTGCAGGACACCCAGAGTTCATCAAGATTCTATGGTTTTATCTTCTAAGCCTCCTCCTTCATCTTACCCCTGAAATGCTCAATAAAGTTCATGTCAGGTGACTGGGTTGGCCAATCCTAGAGTACCTTCACCTTCTTCGCTTTCAGGAACTGTGACATGGAGGCAGAAGAATGAGAAGGAGCAGCAGTATAAGTAGGGCAGCAAGAACTTGATATTTCAGGCTGTTGATGTTGCCATCCACTCTGCAGATCTTTCTCACACCCCCATGCTGGATGTAACAACAAACCATGATTTTTCCTCCACCAGACATGATTGTTTTCTGGGAGAATCTTGGGTCCATGAGGGTTCCAACAGGTCTTGTGCGGACTGGCATGCAGTTCAATGAATGATTCACCAGAAAAATAAACTTTCAGCCACTTTTCCAGTATCAATCCTTTCTGCGAGCTGTGGGCCTTGGCAAATGCAATGCAGGTTTTTTGTTTTCTGTTTAATGCAGACTTCTGTGTACTAATTTGGCTATGAAAACCACTTTGAGAGAGAATTTGGCAAACTCTTCTTGTAGATACCGGGATTTTTGGTGACATTTCCTCATGTAGCTTCGCTGTAGTTGAAGAAGGGCTAGCCTTGTACAGTTGAAGCAACAAACGGTCCTTTCAAACAGTTATCATACCGGGGTCTGTCTGACCTGCGCTTGCCATGAACATCACCAGTTTCTTTAAATCTTTTTCTCATCCCCTCCACTTGACATTTGGATACATTAAAGATGTCTGCCACCTCAGCAGCAGACTCAGTCTTCAGGCTCTTGATGATCAGCACTTTGGTCTGTGGTTGAATCTTTGGTATGTTGTCAGAGGTCTAGTCGCACCTCATATGAAAGTCTGGTGTGCTGGGGTTATTTCTATACACATCTGGGAATGTGTTAATTACAGTATTTGTCATAGGTTAAACTCTAATCTGCGATTTGTTGCATCATCTGAAGAGACGACAAGACTTTTGTCCTAGTGAAAACAGATGTTATGAGCTTAGCCAAGCTGTGAACATCAGAACACTTTTTGACGGTTTCATTTTGCGCCAAATTATTAATGTGAAAGCCCTTGACATTAAAATGGACCATTTATTGTAACAATTGATTGGTTAGAAATAAAGTTATGCTATTTTTCGTTACTATGTCCTTACGTGACAAGACTTTTGTCAGGCACTGTATATCGCCATATTTACCATCATCAGTTTGCAGCTAAAAAAAGCCACTGAATAAAATGTTTACTCATTGCCACCACTTTTAAAATGTTGTCATGATATAAAAACTACAATAAAGATTACTGAAGAGAAATTTAGAGTTTTCACTTCAATGATTCCAATGATTTGTCGCACTAAAGAGTACAATGTCAGGGAAAAAAAAAAAAAAAAAAACTGTAACTGGTGCTCTAGTAGCCGACTTCAGTTTGTCTTATTTTTTGGAAGTAAATCAGGGTTATGAGCATAAATTGCAAAGCAGTGTGAAGGAAAAGCAATCTATCAAAATGTCAATATTCACAGCGCAATAACATTTGCATTGAAATTTTGTGGTAGGCCGAAGGAGGGCCCGGGCAGGGACTTGAACCTCCAGACTCCCAGGTAATAGTTTAACGCGCTGACCACATCGCCAAAGAGCCAGGCTCGTTGGCAAGGTAGCCAGGGCGCGTACTTGTTAGGAGGCATTACTAGTGACAGGACCCTTCAACTGTAACAATTTGATTCCTTCACTATTCACAGGAGTTTTTGATGAAATTTTAGTGAAGCATTTGATTGACTTGCATGCTCTGTTAGGGTTGAATTAAGACTCCATAATGTTGAAATTAACTTCATTTTACCGAGGAATTATTGTAATGTCTGGTGCTGTTGACTGTATTGGCGGAATCGCGCGCCTCAGATCACCGTCTCTCTGCGTCTCCACAGCTCACACCAGCCAGACTCAGGGATCTTATTTCCTCCCCTTTAGCCCTTAATGTAACTGATCAAACCTCAATCATGGCCACCAGTCAACACTGAGGTTTGTGTTTATGTGTCTCAGTCTTACAGCCTCAGGCCTGATGACAGTCGTTTCATACATAAAGCATGTGTCAGGGGTATTTTTAGGGTGAGTACAGTGACCTACTTCTCCAAATGCCCCTGGCACTCATGTGGGTCTCACTTTCCTGTCACCTGTTTGAGGAGAATAAAGAGAAGTGTTTTACTCCACAGTGACCATCCTGGTGATCATAGCGTCCTCCCCTGGGGCACCATTCTGCTCTCTAGAAGTGGGACGAGGTTATCAGACGAGAAACACATGCTAATCTGACCGCAGAGATCAGGAGGGAGTGGCAGAGGGGCGTGAACCCTATTAAACCCTATTAAATGATTGGAGGAAACAGATGAGTCTGATGAATTATGGATGAGGCAAAGGCCTTTAAGAGACAGACTGTAAAATCTCAGAGCAAACTGAGGTGTGGGGGAACACACAGGAGCCATTATAATACACACACATAATGTATAAATATATGTATTTTCCCACATCACCCAGTCTGCCCTGTGTTGTTGAATCTATGGTAGTATCAGGAGTGAGAGTCTTACATGAGGGAATGTAATACCTTTCTTCACTCCCAGCAATATTTTTGTTATTTATTCATTTCTTGGCATTTTTATGTTCCCTTATCCAAGATGAGTCTGAAAACCAGAGGATGTGCTTTACCTGGTAATTAGTCTTGGATCCTGCTTTTAGAATGATGAGTTCATCCAGATATTTTCCTCAGTGAAAGGAATGGCTTGAGACTCCAAATGCAGTTCAGCAATGGCAGGGCGTTTATTAGGTGAGCTCATGGTCATACAGAACAGAAATCAAAGCCAGGCAACAGGAATGGTTTAGGCAAGGTAGAATCGTAAATCAAGGGACAAGCAGAAAGATCTATAAACCAGGATGTCAGTCCGCACAAAGACAGTAACACAGGGAAATACTAAAGGGATTGGATGGGGAAGGAAAAGGGGAGTTGGAGAGGATAAGGGTAGCACAAAGAAAATCTCTAACAAAGTTGGTCCAATGGGAATAAAGGGTAAACGTGGTACTCACAATCACTATCTCAATCACACAACGCAAAACAACAACGTAAACAAGACTCACGGAGAAATCACGAAATACAAACTTGCAGAAATCAAGAGAAAAGATGCAGAAACGAGACTTGACCAAAGCGAGCTTAGGCGGAAGAAACGAGTCGACAAGAAGCAGCAGGAAAGTGGGTCTTTTATACACAAACAAATTAAGTGGAGGCCCAGCTAAACTCAGAACAGGTGAGAGGAGAGGCGGATCTAGAAAAGCAAGGACGGTGATAGGAGAGAGAGAGAGAGGAAGTAGGTGGGATCCTAACTTTGAACTAACTAATCACCAGAAGTGCCTAACTGAACTGCTCTAAGTGTGGATAGTCCAATCAGAACAGCAAGAGAGAAGGAAGAGGAATTACCAAACCGAAATGGAAAAGAAAGAGTGAGAATCTTTTAAAGACACCACACAAAGAAACAAGAGGAAAGTAAGACATGAGACTGCAAGCATTCATTCTCTAAACATGAAACATGTAACTCAGAATAAATATATAAATACAATAAATACACTAGAAATATGCTAGAATGGACTAAAACCAACTAAAACCAAGCATACAAACATCACTTCTTAACACTCAGAACCGTGTATCTGTATTGTATAAAGCTGTTGTGTCATGAGTCAGTACTTTTCCCTGGTCAAAGGCAGTAAAGCAGATGCGTGCCTGAGTTTTGTTTCATTCTGTGAACAGAGTAAATCGAGGGGAGAGGGGAGATCACTCACCATAGATAATTACAGGCCTGATGGATAATGACCTGAGTGTAAATTAAAGTGTAACTGACGCAGCATCAGAAGGTGGCCTTGACTGTGCGGGTTAATTAAGTGAAATGACATGTCATCTGTCTCGGATGTCTAAAACAAGCTGCACATCTACAGACGAGTCCAGATTTTACCCTTGATGAGCAATTTCCGTCAGCTCTTTTCAACCTTTATTATTCTCTACCCACCCCAGTTTGTCAGCCAATTATTATTAAATAAAGTCATGAGTGGTTTGATTAAGAATGACATTTGGACAGAGTCTCGGCATAGTCTGGGGCTCAAGGTGATATTTTTACATTTATGAGGAACAGTTCAACTTTACCTGAGTTTTCTGTGCTGCAAGAATTTGAGGAGCAATGCCCCATATTTGACTTCATGGCTGTGAAGTTTGTACAAAATTACTTATAAGGAATTTTATTGTTTTCAGTTCTTCACATTTAATCTGAAATGGGGGTTCATTTTTTCCCCCACCAGAGATTATCTGTGTGTCAGAGTCAAGATAGTGCTGTACGAAAATAACAGTGGTTTTGGTGTAATATGACTTTATTATCAGGTAACCAGTGTGCATATTTTAACTTATGATCCTCTATGTTTTTTGTATTCACTAAACAATGACATGACTTGCATTTCCCCCTGAGACGACACAGCACCACTGTTTCCTCACGCGAGTCTCATAGCGTCTCCGCAGTGCTGTGTGTGAGTGAGGGGAGGAACTCAGGGACCAACACTGAGTCCTGAGCCCCAGCGCACTGAGCTGTAAGACACACTGCAGATCTCCCTCACAGTAAAGATATTTTAAAATGCTAACACTCATCTGCATATGTGCCGGTACACAAGACCTCTCTTGTGCTAAAAGTGAAGGTGATGCATGTGTTTAAGAGCTCAGTATGAATGCCCTCCATTGTGTTTTTTTTTTTTTTTTTTTTGTATTCAGTCACAAATGTTTGGAGGAGAATTTCAGTTATTTTCTCTTATCAACACGTCCACAGGAAAGGAACCATTCCACTGTGTTCCCCTTAAGAAATATTCTCGTAAATATCATTCTCTACTCAGGGAAGAGTTTTTTGCTCTGAGTACATTTCTAGTGTAACATATGAACTGTTAGTGGCTCAGGATTAGACATGTGAGAAATTTTATTGAAATATGAAAAAGTGTCAATAGTGTGATTAATAGCACCAAACAGATCACTAGATATGAGGAGATGGGCACGTCTCTGAGACTCTGTTTTCTATTACTAAAGTCAATAGCAGCTGGAGGTCCTTTTGTGAAGGCGACATTGACACCATTCGGTTTTGCTGAGTAAAATATCTGTCATGATGGCCTGAGCTCCTCCAGGTCACACTGCTTTCCTCTTCTCTTTCAATCATCTCTCACTGCCCAAGGTGTCCAACAGAATGGGTCAATAAATCTGCCTTCATCAGATGCTAGTGCGTCTCCATCATAGATACATATATATTGTTTTGGCTCAATTTACTGAGCCTGTAAGCTAAGATTTTTGTGGCCGACATTTTATTTTGGAGAATGCTGTACTCTAAAGCTGTTAACAAATATAAAACACCAAACAATACCTTTCTTGTATGGTACACGCAACCATATACCAGGGATGGTCAAATCATGGGAAACACTGCCATCAATGACAGACTAATGAAGCTCATTGTGTTCTGTTTCTGGGACTGATTTAGATATAGATTGATTCCATTCAGCGGTGATGTTTACAGCAGTATCTGTGTGCTTATTAGGAACTGTCCCATGATTTTTGCACCTGTCTCTGTCAGAGAGCTCTGACTTACAGCCACAATTCCCCTGTCGCTGTTATGGTTTTTAGTGTTTGGCATATGCTGCCAGGGTGCCTCTGGTATCTGTCCTTCCCCTGTATATTTTACAAAATGATGCCTATTTCTGGATATTGCATAGGCCATGCATGTTCTCAAATTATTACAGAGGCCCTGCACCCATGACAAATCCCAGAGGAGGTTACATCAGTCTTTAAGTGTGTCGCATATTATAGGAAAAATTGGGCCCAAAATTTTCTGTAGATTAATATAATGACTGGCTTGAAACTACTTAAATAGACACAAGTAGACATTAATTGCTTGTTTTTACATTATATGTGCATAATAGTTTTATCCATCCCTAAATATTATTTATTCACTCTTTTATTCATCCACGGGAATCATGTCAAAGCTCAAACTTTGAATAAAATTGGAAATAAAAAAATGTTCAATATGAACTATAATTACATGTCAGATCAAAAATCAGGTAAAAGCAAAATTCAGGCTTATTTTAGATGCCTCAAATAATATTTTTACTCCCTTCAGCTCCACTCCTCCCTCAGACACAGAAACAGGAAGTGCTTGTTCAGAGCCATGATCTTGTGCATAACAGGCTGCTTTATGGACAAACCCAGTTCTAATGACCTACATAAATTACCTCAGCTCTCTTGAGCTAATTAAATCCTATCAACACACATAACAGGCCTTTTGATGATGGAGGAAGTGCAAACAGTGCTGAGAAGTTGGATGAATATTGAATCTCACCCTGTGCAATATGTCTCATCCCTGCCCTGTTTGGCAGTTTTATAGTCTGCAGTAAACACATTTAATGTATGTCCATACGGCCTGAATGGTGCAATAAGGGTCATGGGAATTAAATATTAACAAGTTTGCAAGTTTGGCCTCCGATTTTGCTGTGGCAGTTTTTGCCTACCCAGGGCACATTCGGCACATTTTGAGAACCCATTTGGTGCTCGTTCCAATCCTAGCTTTGGCTCGATACCAATATGGGGCAGAAAATGATCTCAGAATTGATGAGGGCGGCTGTTAAAAACACAAAATGTGAGTTGTTCACGCACATTTACGGTTTTTATAAACAGCTTTGGGTAAAGTGCTTTTTACTGAAATTGAACTCATCAGACGCCACCCAGCCCACCAATGAAATCCTACAAGTCATGAAACATTCTCTTCATGTCGAAAAAATTGAATTCATACCCACTTTGTCTCAGCTCATCTGAAACAGGTCTTTCCCTCTTTGTCTTTTTCAGGCTGTAATCGCTGAGGTGACGGGCTCCAGGAGACGCTCCAATCTACTGAATCCCAGGTAACTCTGTACAACTCACCACAGGTCTAATGTTGGTAGATGTGCTCTTGACGGTGGATTGCCGCGGATCAATAACCGCCTCCCGGTGGGGGGCGGGGGAGGTTCTCCAGAGGACAGGCCGTAATTGTTATCAGCGAGGGCTGCCTGGGAATTTAAAGGAGCCAGGAAGCAGGCCGTCAGGACGATCACAGAACCAGCCAATCACGGGTTATGATTAATGGAGAGTAATGGAGAGCAGGAGGGCTGGTGTGACTGAGAGAGGCAGCTCTGTTAAATTTGGCTGCTGAGCGGCGATTGAGAAGCTCTTCTGGGACACAGAGATGGAGAGATTAATAATGAGATAAATATATAAATATAATATAATATATAAGTGTGGAAGGTGAGCGCACGGACCGTGAAGAGGAGGTGAGTAGAGCAGTGTGTAAGTGTGTTCTTCTCCGCGCCCTCATAGCACCACAATGCATTCAACTCACGCCAGGACTGTTTGGCAAAATGTCAACCCCATAGATCTCTGATGTAGACTCTAATTACACTGGCACAGTTTACTATAAGTATGCTGCCCTCCAGGGTTACTTGGGAAAAAAAAGTCCATAACTGTTATTATAGTGCTGTAGTAAACGGTCATGTGCTGTAAATCTGTCTGGAATTTATTGTATTATTAGAGCTGGTTTGAACACAAACACTGTCAGTGCTGATGCTACTATTACTACTGTCATTATTATTACTACTACTACTAATACCACTACTACTACTACTACTACTACTAATAATAATAATAATAAAACTAATAATAATAATAATAATAATAATAATAATGAAGGAGTGCATTCAGAAGCAATGTAAGAATTAATAACTGTGAGATATGTTGGTGTTCTGAATTATACAGGAGCACATGGTGATGATATTGCAGAAACACACAGTGATGCATAACTGATTGTTTTTATTCTCTGTTGGACCACCCATGATAGCCCACCCACAGTTACCTAATCAGTTACCACTGACAGGAAGCAGGGTCCAGACTAAAGAGAGCCAAAATGGCCATCTGTAACCGACTGTCCTGCTGAGATGTAAATGAGATCAGTCTGAATTGCTAAATTGTTGCTCTGCAAACCAGTTCAGTGGACAAGAGCAGATGAGGACATTCGGCTATCGCCTTATGGACAAGAGCACAAGAGGACATTCGGCTATCGCCTTATGGACAAGAGCACATGAGGACATTCAGCTATAGACTTATGGACAAGAGGACATGAGGACATTCAGCTATAGACTTATGGACACGAGCACATGAGGACATTCAGCTATAGACATGGACAAGAGCATATGAGGACATTCAGCTATAGCCTTATGGACAAGAGCACATGAGGACATTCAGCTATAGACTTATGGACAAGAGCACATGAGGACATTCAGCTATAGACATGGACAAGAGCATATGAGGACATTCAGCTATAGCCTTATGGACAAGAGCACATGAGGACATTCAGCTATAGACTTATGGACAAGAGCACATGAGGACATTCAGCGATAGACATGGACAAGAGCATATGAGGACATTCAGCTATAGCCTTATGGACAAGAGCACATGAGGACATTCAGCTATAGACTTATGGACAAGAGCACATGAGGACATTCAGCTATAGACATGGACAAGAGCATATGAGGACATTCAGCAATAGCCTTATGGACAAGAGCACATGAGGACATTCAGCTGTAGCCTTATGGACAAGAGCAAATGAGGACATTCAGCTGTAGCCTTATGGACAAGAGCAAATGAGGACATTCAGCTATAGACTTTTGGACAAGAGCACATGAGGACATTCAGCTATAGCCTTATGGAAAAGTGCACATGAGGACATTTGACTATAGCCTTATGGGCAAGGTGAATTTGAGCAGTCGTTTACAACCCCAGTCCAGGAAATACACTGTCTGGAGAATTTTCATTACAACCCTGAGAAAGCAAACCTTATTCAACTGCAAGATACTGCATTGAACAGCTAAACTAGTGAAATCAGGTCACTCTAATTTAAGCCTGAAATGAAATCCGACAGGAATCTGAGGGTGGAGCTCAAGGAACAAGCTGAGGAACAGTGCCTCAGAGCTCCGATCTGTAAAACATTTTAGCATTGAGACATAAATTAGTGTTGGGACCCAAATAAAAAATTTTGTATCCATCAGGAGCCCCATGAAAGACCCATTCCAGCACAGCCAAGCGAGCCACAGACTCATTCCAGGACTGACCTCATACTCTCCCGTGAGCCATTTTGGGTCTCGACCCACAGTTGAAGAAACACTGCCTCAGAGCTGGAACACCACAGAACTTGGTCTAAGTGTATTCAACCAGTCATAGAGTTTAATTTAATCCTGTTAACTGTCTACTTTATCACTTTAAAAAAGGCTGGGTATCAGCGTTTTTAACAGAAACAAGACATGAGACCCATCACAACAAACAGATACAGACACAGAAAAGGACCGTATGTGTCAATCATCTGAAAACACCTCTGGATTGAAGTGTTTCACAATGCGTCAGCGATTGTGAGGGAGACTTTCTTGAAGTCAATCATATTGTGACTGAGAGATTCAGGCTAAAATTAAGGTTAAAAACACAATAATAAGGAAGTTAATGCAGAAGGACACAAATCAGACGTATTTAATTAATCAAAGTCTGAATCATGCCGAATGGTTAACAAAACCACATTGATTTGATCTTTGGTGCGCTAACACACACAATTTCACTTTTATCTCTCTTATTGAATGTACAGTATACTTCAAATACTTTTCATGTTGTTATAAAGAACTGACAAAATGGAGAAAGAAGTACATTTTGATCTTAGATTTTCTTTAATGCTGATAATCAAATGTCTCATTCCCTGGGGGTGTTTTGGCTTTCAGCGCCGGTAGGAAGGTGTGATGTCTTGGGATGAGGAGTAATGATTAAATAAGCATTTAATTCAAAATCAAATCCACAGGCATCTTTGACCAGCATCTCATTAACCCCGCACAGGAACATAAATGAAAAACCTCAGAAGCACAAGGACATCACGAGGTACAGAAACAAACAAAAGTCAGACCTAACAAGTATTTTTGTATTGTAATGAGATATTAAATCTCACATACATCACTGTCTCGTGTAATAAGACTAGAACCTTGTGAAACGTCTTCTGACAGGATTAGAACACTTGTTACAATGAGTGTAACAGGACACAGCAGATGTTCATATTGAATCCAGGAGTAGGCAGACTCGGATAATGCAAGGCTTGGTTTTTGCCTGTGATTGGCTGTAGGGCCAGTTACTGCTCCCATCTTGTGTAAAGCAGAGGAGGAGTCACTGTAAAGGCCTATACCTGCAGCAGGCAGTGAGCTGATCTCAGTGTTACACACCTGACTGAGATCCTGCCGATGAGACATTTGTCTGGGCTGGTATCCTGTCAGCAGTTAGAGAGTTCCTGTTTGGGCAGTTCGTGCCTGTCCCTCTCATATCAGTGCTGGTCCTGTGAAAGTGGATACTGTGATGTAGAGATTCAGCTGGGATAACACTTTACATTATACTGACATAACACTGTCATACAAGTGACATAAGAGCTGTCACTAGATGGCATAGCATAATATCAGTTTATGTCAAATAACATCAAGCTGCCCTTCTGTTTTTCAGTGACTGTCAGTCACAGGAGTCAGAACATTCCTGATAAAAGGATGACTGAGCTACTGTATGTCAAAAACTGACATCATTTGATTTTCCTCGTCATACTACTATCAGTAAGTGTTATGACTGATATTACTTTCGTAACATTAACAGTAAAATGTACATGTAGTGACTTCATCTGTTGCATTATCTTGTGAGCGCTCTGATGTCATGTACAGGACAGTGTTAAATCTGCCTGATGTCAGGGGTTTGATGAGAAGTGTTACCTCTGTTAGTACAGCTGTATAAACCCTCATGATGTCAGTGCATACAGGCCACAGGGCAGCCTGATACCTGCACAGGCAAAAGGACTGAAAAAACATGGGCAAGTGCTTTAAACCAAATCCCACCCAATAGTTAAACATATTTAGCACAAGTTACGTCTCCAGTTAGCTTCTCTGGGGTAAAAACTGTTAGAACAGAGCATTTTGTCTTTGAAAATGTCACAAAAAATGGAAAAAAAAATAGCTAATTAATTTGGACAATTACAGGAGCTGTAATTGTGTTTGGCATTTAATTACAGGAGCTGTAAGTGTGTTTGGTGTGTAATTACAAGAGCTGTAAGTGTGTTTGGTGTGTAATTACAAGAGCTGTAAGTGTGTTTGGTGTAATTACAGGAGCTGTAAGTGTGTTTGGTGTTACAGTGTAAGTGTGTAAGTGTGTTTGGTGTGTAATTACAGGAGCTGTAAGTGTGTTTTTGGTGTGTAATTACAGGAGCTGTAAGGTGTGTTTTTGGTGTGGAGCTAATTAATTACAGGAGCTGTAAGTGTGTTTGGTGTGTAATTACAGGAGCTATAAGTGTGTTTGGTGTGTAATTACAGGAGCTGTAAGTGTGTTTGGTGTGTAATTACAGGAGCTGTAAGTGTGTTTGGTGTGTAATTACAGGAGCTGTAAGTGTGTTTGGTGTGTAATTACAGGTGTTTGGTGTGTAGCTGTAAGTGTGTTTGGTGTGTAATTAAAGGTTTGGTGTGCTTACAGGAGCTAAAGTGTGTTTGGTGTGTAATTACAGGAGCTGTAAGTGTGTTTGGTGTGTAATTACAGGAGCTGTAAGTGTGTTTGGTGTGTAATTACAGGAGCTGTAAGTGTGTTTGGTGTGTAATTACAGGAGCTATAAGTGTGTTTGGTGTGTAATTACAGGAGCTGTAAGTGTGTTTGGTGTGTAATTACAGGAGCTGTAAGTGTGTTTGGTGTGTAATTACAGGAGCTGTAAGTGTTTTTTTGTGTGTAATTACAGTTTGTTTGTTTGTAATTACAGGAGCTGTAAGTGTGTTTGTGTGTGTGTGTTTGGTGTGTAATTACAGGAGCTGTAAGTGTGTTTGGTGTGTAATTACAGGAGCTGTAAGTGTGTTTGGTGTGTAATTACAGGAGCTGTAAGTGTGTTTGGTGTGTAATTACAGGAGCTGTAAGTGTGTTTGGTGTGTAATTACAGGAGCTGTAAGTGTGTTTGGTGTGTAATTACAGGAGCTGTAAGTGTGTTTGGTGTGTTACAGGAGATGTAACTGTGTTTGGTGTGTAATTACAGGAGCTGTAAGTGTGTTTGTTTAATTACAGTGTGTAATTACAGGAGCTATAAGTGTGTTTGGTGTGTAATTGTACAGGAGCTGTAAGTGTGTTTGGTGTGTAATTACAGGACTGTAAGTGTGTTTGGTGTTTGGTGTGTAATTACAGGAGCTGTAAGTGTGTTTGGTGTGTAATTAAGGACTGTAGGTGTTTGGTGTGTAATTACAGGAAAGTGTGTTTGGTGTGTAATTACAGGAGCTGTAAGTGTGTTTGGTTGTAATTACAGTGTGTGTTTGGTGTGTAATTACAATTACAGGAGCTTTAAGTTTGGTGTGTTGGTGTAAGTGTGTTTGGTGTCTAATTACAATTACAGGAGCTGTAAGTGTGTTCGCTGTGTAATTACAGGAGCTATATGTGTGTTTAGTGTGTAATTACAGGAGCTGTAAGTGTGTTTGGTGTGTAATTACAGGAGCTGTAAGTGTGTTTGGTGTGTAATTACAGGAGCTGTAAGTGTGTTTGTTGTGTAATTACAGGAGCTGTAAGTGTGTTTGGTGTGTAATTACAGGAGCTGTAAGTGTGTTTGGTGTGTAATTACAGGAGCTGTAAGTGTGTTTGGTGTGTAATTACAGGAGGAGCTGTAAGTGTGTTTGGTGTGTAATTACAGGAGCTGTAAGTGTGTTTGGTGTGTAATTACAGGAGCTGTAAGTGTGTTTGGTGTGTTTACAGGAGCTGTGTAATTACAGGAGCTGTAAGTGTGTTTGGTGTGTAATTACAGGAGCTGTAAGTGTGTTTGGTGTGTAATTACAGGAGCTGTAAGTGTGTTTGGTGTGTAAATTACAGGAGCTGTAAGTGTGTTTGGTGTGTAAACAGGAGCTGTAAGTGTGTTTGGTGTGTAATAAGGAGCTGTAAGTGTGTTTGGTGTGTAATTACAGGAGCTGTAAGTGTGTTTGGTGTGTAATTACAGGAGCTGTAAGTGTGTTTGTGTGTAATTACAGGGCTGTAAGTGTGTTTGGTGTGTAATTACAGGAGCTGTAAGTGTGTTTGGTGTGTAATTACAGGAGCTGTTTGGTGTGTAAGGAGCTGTGTTTGGTGTGTGTGGAGCAATTGTTTGGTGTGTAATTACAGGGCTGTAAATTACAGGAGCTGTAAGTAAGTGTGTTTGGTGTGTAATTACAGGAGCTGTTAGTGTGTTTGTTGTGTAACTACAGGAGCTGTAAGTGTGTTTGGTGTCTAATTAAAGGAGCTGTAAGTGTGTTTGGTGTGTAACTACAGGAGCTGTAAGTGTGTTTGGTGTGTAATTACTGTAAGTGTGTTTGGTGTGTAATTAGGAGCTTTGTTTGGTGTGTAATTACAGGAGCTGTAAGGTGTTTGGTGTGTAATTACAGGAGCTGTAAGTGTGTTTGGTGTGTAATTACAGGAGCTGTAAGTGTGTTTGGTGTGTTTGTTTTGGTGTGTAATTACAGGAGTCTTTGGTGTGTAATTAAAGGAGCTGTAAGTGTGTTTGGTGTGTAATTACAGGAGCTGTGTGTTTGTGTTTGGTGTGTGTTGTAAGTGTGTTTGGTGTGTAATTACAGGAGCTGTAAGTGTGTTTGGTGTGTAATTACAGGGCTTTAAGTGTGTTTGGTGTGTAATTACAGGAGCTGTAAGTGTGTTTGGTGTGTAATTACAGGAGCTGTAGGAATTACAGGGCTGTAAGTGTGTTTGTGTTTGGAGCTGTGTGTGTTTGGTGTGTAATTACAGGAGCTGTAAGTGTGTTTGGTGTGTAATTACAGGAGCTGTAAGTGTGTTTGGTGTGTAATTACAGGAGCTGTAAGTGTGTTTGGTGTGTAATTACAGGAGCTGTAAGTGTGTTTGGTGTGTAATTACAGGAGCTGTAAGTGTGTTTGGTGTGTAATTACAGGAGCTGTAAGTGTGTTTTGTGTGTAATTACAGGAGCTGTAAGTGTGTTTGGTGTGTAATTACAGGAGCTGTAAGTGTGTTTGGTGTGTAATTACAGGAAGCTGTAAGTGTGTTTGGTGTGTAATTACAGGTGTTTGGTGCTGTAAGTGTGTTTGGTGTGTAATTACAGGAGCTGTAAGTGTGTTTGTGTTTGTGTAATTACAGGAGCTGTAAGTGTGTTTGTGTGTAATTACAGGACCTGTAAGTGTGTTTGGTGTGTAATTACAGGAGCTGTAAGTGTGTTTGGTGTGTAATTACAGGAGCTGTAAGTGTGTTTGGTGTGTAATTACAGGACCTGTAAGTGTGTTTGGTGTGTAATTACAGGAGCTGTAAGTGTGTTTGGTGTGTAATTACAGGAGCTGTAAGTGTGTTTGGTGTGTAATTACAGGAAGTGTGTTTGGTGTGTAGTATTAGCAGGGCTGTAAGTGTGTTTGGTGTGTAATTAGGAGCTGTAGGTTTTGGTGTAATTACAGGGCTGTAAGTGTGTTTGGTGTGTAATTACAGGGCTGTAAGTGTGTTTGGTGTGTAATTATGTAAGTGTGTTTGGTGTGTACAGGGCTGTAAGCTGTTTGGTGTGTAATTACAGGAGCTGTAAGTGTGTTTGGTTTGTAATTACAGGAGCTGTAAGTGTGTTTGGTGTGTAATTACAAGTGTGTTTGCTGTAACAGGGCTGTGTTTTTGGTGTAATTAATTACAGGAATTACAGGAGCTGTAAGTGTGTTTGGTGTGTAATTACAGGTAGTGTGTTTGGTGTGTAATTACAGGAGCTGTTTTTGGTGTGTAATTACAGGAGGAGCTGTAAGTGTGTTTGGTGTGTAATTACAGGGCTGTAAGTAAGGAGCTGTAAGGGTGTGTTTGGTGTGTAATTACAGGAGCTGTAAGTGTGTTTGGTGTGTAATTACAGGAGCTGTAAGTGTGTTTGGTGTGTAATTACAGGAGCTGTAAGTGTGTTTGGTGTGTAATTACAGGGCTGTAAGTGTGTTTGGTGTGTAATTACAGGAGCTGTAAGTGTGTTTGGTGTGTAATTACAGGAGTGTGTTTGGTGTGTAATTAGGAGCTGTAAGTTTTTGGTGTGTAATTACAGGAAGCTGTTTGGTGTGTAAGGAGATGTAACTGTGTTTGGTGTGTAATTACAGGAGCTGTAAATTACAGGAGCTGTGTTTTGGTGTGTAATTTTGGTGTGTAGGAGCTGTAAGTGTGTTTGGTGTGTTACAGTAAATTACAGGAAGTGTGTTTGTTGTGTAAGGAGCTGTGTTTTGGTGTGTAATTAAAGGAGCTGTAAGTGTGTTTGGTGTGTAATTAGGAGCTGTAAGTGTGTTTGGTGTGCAATTACAGGAACTGTAAGTGTGTTTGGTGTGTAATTACAGGAGCTGTAAGTGTTTGTTTGTAATTACAGGAGCTGTAAGTGTGTTTGGTGTCTAATTAAAGGAGCTGTAAGTGTGTTTGGTGTGTAACTACAGGAGCTGTAAGTGTGTTTGTGTGTTTGGTGTGTGTTTGGTGTGTAATTACAGGAGCTGTAAGTGTGTTTGGTGTGTAATTAAATGTAATTACAGGAGCTGTAATGTGTTTGGTGTGTAATTTACAGGAGCTGTATAAGTGTGTTTTGGTGTGTAATTATTACAGGAGCTGTAAGTGTGTTTGGTGTGTAATTACAGAGCTGTAAGTGTGTTTGGTGTGTAATTACAGGAGCTGTAAGTGTGTTTGGTGTGTAATTACAGGGCTGTGTGTTTGGTGTGTAATTACAGGACCTGTAAGTGTGTTTGGTGTGTAATTACAGGAGCTGTAAGTGTTTTGGTGTGTAATTACAGGTGTGTTTGGTGTGTAATTACAGCTGTAAGTGTGTTTGGTGTGTAATTACAGGAGCTGTAAGTGTGTTTGGTGTGTAATTACAGGAGCTATAAGTGTGTTTGGTGTGTAATTACAGGAGCTGTAAGTGTGTTTGGTGTGTAATTACAGGAGCTGTAAGTGTGTTTGGTGTGTAATTACAGGGCTGTAATTACAGGAGCTGTAAGTGTGTTTGGTGTGTAATTACAGGAGCTGTAAGTGTGTTTGGTGTGTAATTACAGGACCTGTAAGGAGTAATAGAAGTGTGTTTGGTGTGTAATTACAGGAGCTGTAAGTGTGTTTGGTGTGTAATTACAGGAGCTGTAAGTGTGTTTTGGTGTGTAATTACAGGAGCTGTAAAGTGTGTTTGGTGTGTAATTACAGGAGCTGTAATTTTGGTGTGTAATTACAGGAGCTGTAAGTGTGTTTGGTGTGTAATTACAGGAGCTGTAAGTGTGTTTGGTGTGTAATTACAGGAGCTGTAAGTGTGTTTGTGTGTAAGGAGCTGTGTTTTTGGTGTGTAATTACAGGAGCTGTAAGTTGTGTGTAATTACAGGAACTGTAAGTGGTGTGTAATTACAGGGCTGTAAGTAATTACAGGAGCTGTAAGTGTGTTTGGTGTGTAATTACAGGAGCTGTAAGTGTGTTTGGTGTGTAATTACAGGAGCTGTAAGTGTGTTTGGTGTGTAATTACAGGAGCTGTAAGTTTGGTGGTGTAATGTGTTTGGTGTAATTACAGGAGCTGTAATTACAGGAGCTGTAAGTGTGTTTGGTGTGTAATTACAGGAGCTGTAAGTGTGTTTGGTTGTAATTACAGGGCTGTAAGTGTGTTTGGTGTGTAATTACAGGAGCTGTAAGTGTGTTTGGTGTGTAATTACAGGGCTGTAAGTGTGTTTGGTGTGTAATTACAGGAGACTGTGTTTGGTGTGTAATTACTTTGAGTGTGTGTAATTACAGGAGCTGTGTGTGTTTGTGTGTAATTACAGGAGCTGTAAGTGTGTTTGGTGTGTAATTACAGGAGCTGTAAGTGTGTTTGGTGTGTAATTACAGGAGCTGTAAGTGTGTTTGTTGTGTAATAACAGGAGCTGTAAGTGTGTTTGGTGTGTAATTACAGGAGCTGTAAGTGTGTTTGGTGTGTAATTACAGGGCTGTAAGTGTGTTTGGTAATTACAGGAGCTGTAAGTGTTTTGGTGTGTAATTACAGGAGCTGTAAGTGTGTTTGGTGTGTAATTACAGGAGCTGTAAGGTGTTTGGTGTGTAATTACAGGAGCTGTAAGGAGCTGTGTGTTTTGGTGTGTAATTACAGGAGCTGTAAGTGTGTTTGGTGTGTAATTACAGGAGCTGTAAGTGTGTTTGGTGTGTAATTACAGGAGCTGTAAGTGTGTTTGGTGTGTAATTATAGGAGCTGTAAGTGTGTTTGGTGTGTAATTACAGGAGCTGTAAGTGTGTTTGGTGTGTAATTACAGGAGCTGTAAGTGTGTTTGGTGTGTAATTACAGGAGCTGTAAGTGTGTTTGGTGTGTAATTACAGGAGCTGTAAGTGTGTTTGGTTTAATGGAGCTGTAATTACAGTTTGGCTGTAATTAAGGGCTTGTGTTTGGTGTGTAATTACAGGAGCTGTAAGTGTGTTTGGTGTGTAATTTGTGTTTGGTAATTACAGGAGCTGTAAGTGTGTTTGGTGTGTAATTACAGGAGCTGTAAGTGTGTTTGGTGTGTAATTACAGGAGCTGTAAGTGTGTTTGTTTACAGGAGCTGTAAGTGTGTGTAATTACAGGAGCTGTAAGTGTGTTTGGTGTGTAATTACAGGAGCTGTAAGTGTGTTTGGTGTGTAATTACAGGAGCTGTAAGTGTAAGTTTGTTTGTGTAATTACAGGAGCTGTAAGTGTGTTTGGTGTGTAATTACAGGAGCTGTAAAGTGTGTTTGGTCTGTAATTACAGGAGCTGTAAGTGTGTTTGGTGTGTAATTACAGGAGCTGTGTGTTTGGTGTGTAATTACAGGAGCTGTAAGTGTGTTTGGTGTGTAATGGACCTGTGTAATGTAATTTCAGGAGCTGTAAGTGTGTTTGGTGTGTAATTACAGGAGCTGTAAGTGTGTTTGGAGCTGTGTGTTTGGTGTGTACAGGGAGCTGTAAGTGTGTTTGGTGTAATTACAGGAGCTGTAAGGTGTTTTGTGTGTAATTACAGGAGCTGTAAGTGTGTTTGGTGTTAATTACAGGAGCTGTAAATGTGTTTGGTGTGTAATTACAGGAGCTGTAAGTGTGTTTGGTGTGTAATTACAGGAGCTGTAAGTGTGTTTGGTGGTAATTACAGGAGTTTAAGTGTGTTTTGTTTGTAATTACAGGAGCTGTAAGTGTGTTTGGTTTGTAATTACAGGAGCTGTAAGTGTTTTGGTGTGTAATTACAGGAGCTGTAAGTGTTTGGTTGTAATTACAGGAGCTGTGTGTTTGGTGTGTAATTACAGGAGCTGTAAGTGTGTTTGGTGTGTAATTACAGGAGCTGTAAGTGTGTTTGGTGTGTAATTACAGGAGCTGTAAGTGTGTTTGGTGTGTAATTACAGGAGCTGTAAGTGTGTTTGGTCTGTAATTACAGGAGCTGTAAGTGTGTTTGGTCTGTAATTACAGGAGCTGTAAGTGTGTTTGGTGTGTAATTACAGGACCTGTAAGTGTGTTTGGTGTGTAATTACAGGAGCTGTAAGTGTGTTTGGTGTGTAATTACAGGAGCTGTAAGTGTGTTTGGTGTGTAATTACAGGGCTGTAAGTGTGTTTGGTGTGTAATTACAGGAGCTGTAAGTAAGTTGTTTGGTGTGTAATTACAGGAGCTGTAAAGTGTGTTTGGTGTGTAATTACAGGAGCTGTAAGTCTGTTTGGTGTGTAATTACAGGAGATGTAGCTGTGTTTTGGTGTGTAATTACAGGAGCTGTAAGTGTGTTTGGTGTGTAATTACAGGAGCTGTAAGTCTGTTTGGTGTGTAATTACAGAAGCTATAAGTGTGTTTGGTGTGTAATTACAGGAGCTGTAAGTGTGTTTGGTGTGTAATTACAGGAGCTGTAAGTGTGTTTGGTGTGTAATTACAGGAGCTGTCAGTGTGTTTGGTCTGTAATTACAGGAGCTGTAAGTGTGTTTGGTGTGTAATTACAGGAGCTGTAAGTGTGTTTTGTGTGTAATTACAGGAGCTGTAAGTGTGTTTGGTCTGTAATTACAGGAGCTGTAAGTTTGTTTGGTGTGTAATTACAGGAGCTGTAAGTGTGTTTGGTGTGTAATTACAGGAGCTGTCAGTGTGTTTGGTGTGTAATTACAGGAGCTGTAAGTGTGTTTGGTGTGTAATTACAGGAGCTGTAAGTGTGTTTGGTGTGTAATTACAGGAGCTGTAAGTGTGTTTTGTGTGTAATTACAGGAGCTGTAAGTGTGTTTGGTGTCGAGCAGCTCCTCTGAGTGACAGTCATTAGCCCTGAGGTCTCCTCTCTTTAATGGTGGACAGGGCTTACAATGTGCTGTGCAGCAAAGACAGGACAGATCCACAGTCTGGAGAAATGGAGGTGTCATCACCCCCCTCTGTGGTCACATGATCATGTCTCCTCAGCTCCCCTCCCTCCCCTGAAACTCCAGCAGAGAGACTCAGGACCTGGAGAGGAGCCTGTCGTCCCAACAAACACCATCACTGTCGACCTAATGACAGAAATGTGTGTGTATGTCATGGGTACTACAGGGCTTGTTGGTCTGTTTATTTACAAACACAAATACATGCGCACAGACACTCACACACACACACACAATACACATATATTTTTAAAGATATGTATGATATTGATTTTTTTTTTTTTTTTTTCGGGTGCTTTTAGCTCTTATCTGTTACGTACTTATTTACTTTGTCTCCAAGTTTTAGCTTTGATTAAAAAACTGTCGCCCGCTGTTTAAGGCACCAAATAACTGTGTTTCCAGTTTTATCAGCTCAGCGTCCAAGATACTGGGCAACAATAAAACTTGTCTCTCTAGTATATTTCCTGCCTTTTTGTTCTACAACAAGAAATAAGAAAGGAAAAAAATACATATTTCAATAAATAGATCATGGGAAAACATCACTATAGATCTGCAGTAGCAAACAACATAACCTTATGAAATTTTCGGGGATCAGAATTTATTTGGCTGTATGATATTTACGCTCAGTCTCCATTATGTAGATTTGGTCTCATGATGGAAATGTGATTTAAATGTAAATCATGGATTAACATTAAGACGCATGTCTAATTCTCTACCATTTACTGGCTGAGAGAGAGAGTGTGTGTGTGTGTGTGTGTGTGTGTGTGTGTTCTTGTACTTGCTACAAAGTGAGAACCAAAAAACATTTTTTTTCCTACAGAGTGGGGACATTTTTGGGAAGTGAGGACAATTTGGCCGGTCCTCACAACTACAAAGGCTAATTGTGACTTATTAGCTAAGGTTAGGGGTAAGGTTAGAATTTGGGATAGGTGAAGGTTAGGGTAAGGTTTTGGGGTAAGGTTAGAATTAGGGATAGGTTAAGATTAGGGTAAGGGTTTGGGGTAAGGTTAGAATTAGGGATAGGTTAAGGTTAGGGTAAGGGTTTGGGTTAGGCATACATTTCTTATTGTTTAGATTAGGAAAAGGCTGTAGAGACACAGGAACAATGAATGGAAGGCAATGTAATGTCCTCACAAAGATATAAGTACAAGGATGCGTGTGTGTGTGAGAGAGAGAGAGTGGGGGGATCCTAGATATTTCAACACTTTTAACTTTAAAATGATTATTTTCACTTTACATGAATTTGAATAATGAAGTTTGTCTCAAGCACTGAATAAAGACTGTAATGTGGTAAAAAGCCACTAGATGGCAGTATTGACATTTTTTTTGTTCAGCAATCTAAAGCTAGGTTTGGGCATGTCCCGGGCATGCCTCAGAGGGGGCTGGAAAAGAGTATATAAGGAGAAAAATCCAGAGAGTGTAGTAGTTGGAGAAATTGCAAGGAGAAATTGTGGAAGGATACATTTGACCAGACCTGTCACTCTTTTCAAGACCTGTGAAGCTTTTGTGGATTTTTGCCTGTGTTGGAGCATTTTCCTGTCCCAGGACATCACAACATAGCAGCCCATCTCCATTACAAAGGAACTGTAAATATCTCATTTTTTATTTGATTTCAATCTTGGTCAGTAGGGTAGAGAGTAGATTAGTTCTGTTTGTTTAATTAAATCTGTTGAAGTTTAAGAATTTTGTCTGTCATCCCTTGCTGTCCGTGACGTCATAACAAATTGACGCCGTAACAAATTGGGGCCATAACAAGACCCTTTTGTTACTCAGAGATACATGGTTTCCAGAGACTGTCAGGCAGAGATAAATCTGATTAAGACACTTACTGTAAGGCAGTATAGCATGTTAAACCCATGAGGCTGTTACATGGAATAATTCTACTGCTTAATATGCACAGTTTAAAGGCTCTGTTTGGCATGAACAGAGTCATGTATGTAGGGCATGGTATTGCATGCATTGAGTCATATATGTTATGGTGTAGAATCTACAGAGTCATGTATGCACTGTTACAGTATTGCATGCATAGGGTGATATACAGTACAATGCTCTATGGTAAAGCAGGCTTATACTAATATATGCTGTGCTACAGTACTGCACATTCTTGCTCCCTCTTTGCTGAACCATTTCATAGCCTCTGCTTCTCATCTCTGCATGTCTCCTCTGATCATACACAG
>CM056198.1:6140872-6179392 GCA_029692085.1 Gymnothorax javanicus
ATACTTGTCACTGCTGTAAGCACCGAGACATCAGCACCTTCAGTGCTCTCATTGATTCCAGGCTTTCAGTATCTACGTCATTCTTAACAATGCGTCTGTCATGGTTCGGAGGCTTTGAGAGCTTTCTTTGTTGCTCTCGTCCGGGACGATATCGTTTTGCTCTCAATCGGATTCCTGGGCCAGCTGGCATTAATTGGGGGCGTCACCCGGATTCTATTTAAGCCCTAGTTCCGCCTCACTTCCCTTGCTAGAGTGTCAGTGTTATGTTTGCACTTTAGCCGGTAAGGTCTCTAGTAAGAGAGTTGTTAAGGTTTAGCTGCATGTTTGAGGAAAAGTTCTAGATAGCAAGGGATTCTTTCTGTTTTTTCCCTTACTATTCTTCCTATCAAGCTCGCATTGCTTCCTTGCCTCGGACGACATCTAGGTCCTTCGGAAGCGCGAGTCTCTCTCATCTGCGTGTCCTCCTTTTGTTCTGGCCGCTGTGTTTGGCGTCTCAACTCACCAGCCATCACAGTGTCACCTGACAGCCTCAGTCATTTGGGTATTTATTTTCTGTAGGGTTAATGGCCCAGCTCTTGAAGAGAAACGTACAATTGAGCAGCATGTAAGGGCCATTAGTCAGTGACCCCACAGTGAGTGCAGTAAATGGCACCAAGACTCCACAGAGAAAAATGGGAACGCCATCCATGTGATGCTAACCTTTAAAGCTGTTAACTTCCTCATTCCGCCCGGCTTCTACTGATACAGTATTTCCAATGAAGAGCAAGTTTATTCTCAAAAAAGCATGAGAAATGCAATGACTCTTTTCCACAATTAAAAAATACAGACATCATCACCCCATTCTTTTTCTTCTTAAACTTCTTCATTATTATCAACCATGTTTGGTCGGTGCGTGCAAGAGCTCTGTTGTGGTACTGACCACGTTGTTAGGATTCTGGAAGCTTTATGATGACATGAGTCCATGTTTGGCAGCTCAAATTATGGTTTGGACCAAAGGATACGTGTTTTACTTTCATTTTTTTTATATTTTTACCTGTCCGTGGGACACATTTCAATGCTGTTGCTGAGAATGTTATTTATTTATTGATTTATTATAAGATACTCTGCATGCAGCTTTAATCTGCTGTACACAATAAGTGTTTGGATGGGTTCCTCTGTTAAGTCGCCCACGGTCTGTGCAGTTATTGCAGTCAGAACCGGATTGAGCTGACTTTTGTGTCCAGGTTGCAGACAGTGAGCAAAATAGTTACTGGAGGGCATGTACACTGGGGTTAAGTTTTTGGCGAGGTTGTGTTTCTTGAGTAAGTTTGTTCTCTGGGCAGCGATGGAGATCACAGCAGTGAGGGCCAAAGGTGGGGTCTATGAGTGGGTGGGTTAGAGGCCATGAGAAATGTAGCTAGAGACATAGAGATCAATATTACAGATTGTCCTATCTCTCCCTCCCTCCCTCCCTCTCTCTCTGAACTATATACAAGAGGTGTGGTCATTTCGAAACAGTTCTTTCTAACTCAAAGTGCTAGAGTGCAGAACCAAAATTCCTTGACCAATGAATTGTGCTGCACACTGTAATAGCTGGGAAAGGAGTGAAGTAAAGATCAGAGGGAATTGAAACATGCAATTAGAATTATCTGATGTTTATTGCACAGGAGCAGTACAAGTTGGCTTTCATGATATTACAGGTCATGACCTCCAATCTGTTCTCAGTATGAGCTCTTCGTGTAGTTGGTTGATGCTGAAAATACACGCCCCACTCCTGAAGAGAGTAAAATCACAGCCTCTCTCATCGTAATGGATCATCTTTCAGTCTCCTGTGCCGCCAGGATTGATATCACTCTACAGCTCTCAGTGTCTATAGACCGGCAGGGGTTGAGCCCAGATAATCCTAATAGTCAAACAAATAAAATGCGAGAGAGCCAAAATGGCCGCCATGAATCATTTTCCCTATCGTTTCGATACGATCTGCTGCGATCGAACTTTGAATGATCCAACATCTGTTTTCAGCCTTGTGAAAACAGACCATCTATTAACCTCGAAGTGCAGTGCGTTCTCCTCGCCCATGTAATGAATTTCCTGTCCCAAACTTACCTCACCCAGCGTCCTGCTGCGATGCTGGAATGATGCATTGCTTTAACAGATCATTCATTTAGCCCAGCACTGATGCAACGGAGGCTGGCCAGAATTTATCTAAAGTTTGATTTAAGATCAGGATACGTGGCGCAGACATCCTTCAAAAAGAAAGAGGACAGTGTTTGAGCCTTATGCATTATTCCAGGACAGTGAATAATCACCATTTGCCCATAAACCTGCTTAATGTGCGATATTTCATTGAACCGTCTTAACGAGCTCAGCCAGTGGCCTATTGTAGAGTAAAGAAGTGACAGGATATTCTTCACATTCTGGAAGATTCAGCCGCACGTCTGGGAAACTACAAGAAGGGTAACAGTGAAAAAGAGCTCTACTCGTTTCCACGATTAAGGGGAAATATCCTGACTTTGAGGAAAAAGAGGGACTCGTTCATAGAATTCTGGTATGTTATTATAAAATTTGCTTTGTGTTTCCATTAAAACACAGCTACCCACTTGAGAACGTGTCTTTAAGTGATGACAGGCGCTTCTTGAGTCGATGACATTTAAAATCAGTGCCCCCATCAGATCTATTTACCTTTGCACTGTGCAGCGGTTGATGACAAAGCCCCCTGACATCGTCGCCACCTGCTGGAGTGCAGGTCCGGAGCGCTTTGGCCCTGTTCCAGCTCAGGCGCAGTTCAACACAACTCATCACACGTGATGATCAGCGCGGCAAGGTGTGGCCAAAAGTACCAAGGGAAACGCCCCATTAGTTTAACTTCAGTGACAGAGTAGCCTTGTGATTGGTCACTGAGAGGAAAGAAGTGGCAGATTATTGGAGGAAACTTTGGTCCTATAACTCCATTCCCCCCCCCGCTTTCTCTCTCTCTCTCTCTCTCTCTCTCTCTCTCCACTAGGAACTCTTCTGCATTTCTCAAATGACATCTTTTAAAAAGGGACATGTTCTCAGTGGACCTCTCAGGTTAAATAAAGCAATTCTAAAAGTCAGTTGGTGAAACTTCTCGATACATTCCTCGAAGCGCAAAGATGAGGGCCAAAGTGAGGTATTTAGTGGTTCCACTTTGAATTTTAAACACTCAGGCCAGAAGCTGGGTTGAGTAGATGGTGTGAAAGGGGTGATTCTCCAGATGTTACACAGGAAGAATCTGCAGGCTGGGCTCTCAGCTGTGATGTCCTCAGAGAGGGACAATCTGCTGTCCATCACCATCCTGAGGTTCCTCACACCGGCTGAAGAGGACACTGGGGTGTCCCCTGTATGGACGCTGTGAGACCTGGGACTAAAGAAGAAGGAGCAGGGATGTACAGAGCTTTGCCTCAGATTTTAGATGTTTAATTGCACTTCTCTCCTCGTCCCATCACATTATCCGAGAGGGAAGAGGGCTGTAAGACGATGACCTGCCACAACCTAGCATCAGTTAATGAATGTTAGACGTCAGATAGCAGAACTTAATTCAAAAGCCATAAAATCACCAGAGAGCTGTCCGCCTGCACGAGTCTTTAAACTTTCACATTCCCTCTCCCCTCTTAACATGAGATCTAATAAGCTCCCTCCTTCGCTATCACCTAATTCCAATTACCCCATTCCTGTCTTCAGTCTGACAGAGTGATCAGGACCTTGTAGAGGGAACCATTGAGGTCATGTCTGAATATGTGGGGAAGCTATAATTGGGGAATCATGGGTTTTGTGACATGAACAGGGTGAAATCCAAATAAAGTTAATAATAAGGTTAATTCCAAAACTGCACCAAAATGGCCACCGGTCATCTACAAAAGATGAACTGTGAGCCCAAAGAGCAAAATCAGCAGTGTATTCACACACAAACACACACACACACACACACACACACACACACACACACACACACACACACACAAACATGGGTGTGCGCACACACGCACGCGCGCGCACACACACAGAGGAAACATCTGCTCTTGTTTTATGTGCATGTATGAAACAAGATTAGAGAATATGATTCAAGATACCAGGTCGATATTTGACCTGAGAAAACTCTATTTTAAACTCAACCGTGTAATTTTGTTCATTGCTGTCTGTATCTGTCCTTCCAAAAATGTTACTGCAGTCTTTACGGCTTTATGCGCTGCCAAGCAAAGATCAACACTGAGAGAATCTCACTGCAGTACTGTTTGCTTTTCATAATGTTTTCTATGCCAAGGGTGCACAAAATCAAAACCAAAATTTTGAAAGAATTTAGAACATGTACAATCCCTCTTCACTAATAACCAATAGTGGGATAACTAGAATATATGTTGAAAGGTTATTCAGACAAAAATAATTTCTAGCAGCTCATTTTCGATTTATAGCAATGCTCAAGATTTGGACAACTGGACATGTTTGTTTATTCAGCTCTGCTCTCCGAATGGATTTAAAAACTATGGATATGAGGTTAAATTGGAGGCTGTCACCATCAATTTGTGAGTATTTATATCCATATTAAGAGAATTGTGTACAAATGCATGTCCATTTTTTATTTTATGTGAATTTCATCAAGTTAGTTCTGCTTTTCAACGACTCTCTCATGGCCTGTTTTACACTACAAGGTTAAAACCATGAAAGCAAGAGCCAGCTGATGGACAGTAAGTTCCCGATGACCTTCCTGGTGACCAAATGATTAGAACAAGGAGTCAAGAACATTAAAAATCACACAAAAGACTGCAGTGTGGGTGTACTGTGGACAGTGGCTGATCTAGAGGATGATGACCAGAATATGGAACTTGAAAATGAAAAATATGAGAGACGATTCACCCCAAATTAATGGTTATGTGGCCAGTGCTTTGGTATAGTGAAGTAGCTGGGTCCTGGAGAAGATTTCCAGGCACCAGCGCTAACGTGCTAACATGAAAAGGCCTCTCCCTCAAAATCTGTCCTGTTTTTTTTTTCTGCTTTCTGTGAGCTTTCATCCAAAAACCGTTGTCATGGTGATAATTTGACCAGATTTGTTTCCGCACGTTCTTTATGTTGGCTGCAGGCTACATGTTTTATTTGGATGACTGGGGGGTAATTTCTGCGAGTCAGTCATGCGCTTTTTGTTTTGTACCCCGAGAATTCTAGAAAACGTCGGCCCCGTTAAGCCTTGAAGGAGATAATGTGTGCCTGCACAGCCATTTTAACCTCTGTAAAGTGTTGAGATAAACAAAAAGTCCCACCTCTCTGAAGGTTTTCCGTCAGTAAAGTTTAATTAATAGCTGCCTCATGCCTGCCTTCACCTCACAAGCTTAATACACCTTTACTATGGAGCTACTGCGTGTGACTAAGTTGCCTAATTAATGGCAAATCTAACAGAGGGGTTTCAATCTCGTGGTGAAATGAGTTTGCACTCGTATTGTTAAAGTGTGACTGATGCGGCATGTTGCTTTGGGTCTCGCATTTTCTTAATAGTGTACAGCACAGCACTCAGGGAGAAATTAGACTGGCCTGAGAGGTACAGAAATCTAGCTCTGCCTAAAAACATTGTTCAGTTCTTTGTGTGGTGCAGCACAATTTTTATTGCAAAGTTTGAGACTAAATTTGGAGTGTGAATAAGTCTGAGAGTGATTCTGCTAAACGAGGTGTTTCCTACTGCACACAGAAGTGCTATTTACTGTGTGCAGATTTTCAAGCTTTATTTTAAAGTGCTGGACTGTCCAATTCCTGCCTGTGCTGTACATTGCAGTGCAGTTCAGTTGTTGCTTGAGCAGTATTGGCACTTGCAGTTTGCTTGACTTCTTGACAGCTGGTCAGCTAAACAACTTCAAACTTGACACCTTGGCATCCTAGCAAATGCCCTCAGGAGAGCTGGGAGGAGCTAAAGATATCTGATGTATTTATTTATTTATTACAGATTACCTGTCTCATGCACAACTGCCATTATAGAGTGACGGTTTCAGCAAACATGCAAAATAATTTATTTTAATTAAAGTTTTCTACTGCACCTTTAGGATCAGTTTTTTAAGATGGAGATCTAAAGAGCACAATGAGAAACATCATTTGAACTAGTGATAGGAAGATGAAGCTTCAAGAACCATTTTACTTATTTCCTGTGCCCACAAGATGGCGCCCATAGTTAAAAAAAATAAGGCTTATAGAAAGAACTTACAAGCCTTTGTTGAACAGAGTGCACCATCTTGTGGGCACAGAAAATAAAGAAAATGGTTCATGAAGCTTCATCTTCCTATCACTAATTTGAACTGAGAGTTTCACAGTTTAATAGGAGCGATCTGATATACAATACGGCACATCGCCAGGCGGATATGACGGCAGAAAATCATGGGTCAAATGTAAAAATGTCGACGAGTGAACTTCCGCTCATATCCAAGACGGTCTAACGCTAGCTAATATAATGGCGATTTATAGCGTTTCGTTCTAAAAACGTGAACTCCGGCTTTGACTCGCGTTTTGTAGCATTTATTTGAATTTTGCGGTATTTTCATGTTCATATCTGTGTATCCACGATGGTATTCGACTCTTGGTTGCGAAATGCTCATCGCATTTAAATCATTCATGCATTGGCTTGGCGGCTGGGGTGCGTTCAAAAGTCGGCAAACACGAAAGCAAAAACGTATATTTAAACGGCAACAGTAGTGCGCTGAACACCCGTTGTGTCACATAAGCGTTGGTAACTATGGCAGCCGAGAGGGCCATACTGTGCGTTCTCTTGGAAGAATTCTCGGAGCCTGATGAATAAGGTTCAAATTCGTGTTTGATTTTTAAACTTTTTAAACTTCTACTTACCACAAACATGTCATTTGATGTCATCAACCGTGGTGAATACCAAGCTGCAAGAGATGCATTTATATACTACCCTCCTTGGATTCATTGTGCCACTGCCTTTTTAAGATAGCGCAGTTTACATACATGTTGCAGCTGATTGGATAGCACCCCTGGCACACCCACCAAACAGGAGAAAACATACCTCAAACGCCGTTGTGCACCGTTGCACACCGGTTGGAGGAAACAGGTCGTTCAACCCGGAAACCGTAACAAAACGATGTGCACCAGTGTGACTTTGACACACCCCTGGTCTTATTACCGGAGGCGCGGATGTCGACAAAAAATCCCCTTCCTTCATCTCATCTCCCGATTTACGACAGTTTTGCGCTATATCAGATCGGTCCTATTGGCACTTAACACGAGAAATTATTTTAAGCATGCAAATGACATATCTGTCAATTTGAGTTCCATTCTAAACGTGTGTCTGTCACTGTACTAGTGTAATTTGTCGCATTAAATGATAATGTGATAATCATAATTCAATTGAGCAATAAATTGCAAATGAACAGTGACTGAAAATGTTAACTAGCACTGCATGGTTGGTAAAGCACAATATTCACAAAGCCAAAATGGCAGATAGACAGGATTAAACTTTTGCATAGGAAAGAACAAGCTGTACTTATTATATCAGAATTTCTTAAAGGAAGAAATCTGCATCCTGCATCGGGTGATATCAATGAGAGCTCTTGACCCAACAGAGGGACAGACATGTTAAAGACTTCAGTACAGAACGGTGTCAGAAGGTGATGAACATGAGTCATTAGCCCCTCTGTGGGAAAATAAGGACTCAAAGAAATTCAATTATAATATCTGTTCCTCAAGCTGTGTGGGAAACTGTTCTGGATTTGTCATCTCAGGACTCGTGCGTTCTGAATTTAACCTCAGAAGCAAACCTCACTTTGCCTACCAGTGAAATGCAGTTTGAAGTCCGCACTGCAATTATGAATTCACTGATTCGCAATTTAAATGCGGGACACTGAGAAAACCAGCTGTGATTGGACAAAGGCCCCCTGGATTTAACAGTAAATGCCCAATTAATATCCAGAATTCAGTCCTTACAGCCTGTTTTTTTCATTTTAGTTTTGCTGCTGATCTCCTCACGAATAATCAACCAACCAAAGCTCTCTGGACCCTATTTTTTTAGATTAAAATCACAGGCCTGGAAACTCAATTCAAAGGTAAACTATCATTTAGGAAAACAAAAATGTGTTTTAATTAGTATTTCTCTGTCATGTCCACTCCCAGTGAGCCTGCTCAACCACACCCACTCATTATGCACACCGGTGTCTCATTATCCAATCAGTGCCTGGATACTTACAGTATCTGTTTTTAAAACTGATGTCATGCATCACAACTGACTTTGTTCTGAAACATCCAGCTAAGTTTGAATGGGAAAAAATAAATGTAAATGATAAAATAATCAGCGTAATGAAAATAGCTGAATAGACTCATCAGAGCTTTCTTACAGACTGCATGGGAGTGGCTGTGATGAATGTCTCAGGGAGAGGGGGCGATGAGATTGGTTCAACTCCTAACGAATGAAATTAAGTGGATTGCTCGAGTAGGATGTGACGTCACCTCGTGATAAAAAGGTCCGCTCCAAATTTAAATCCATCCACTGGGAAAGGAAAATCTTTAGATTTGTAAATCTATTTTGGGAGAACATCATATTATCACTTTGTGTGTGTGTGTTGTGTGTGTGTGTGTGTGTGTGTGTGTGTGTGTGTATTCTGCATACTCGAAAGGTCCAAAAAAAGACATATGAAAGAGAACTGAGATTTATGTTTCCTGTCACTGTAAGGACTGAGTTGCCTCATTGTGAATTATTACTCATGGGGCTCCTCTATGTTCCTGTATGTGGCTCTGCTGAAGTGTGTGATCTGTGGTTCAGACCTTTACCTGTTTCATTGACCTTGTGTTTCGATCTGTCTTTGGGATTAACTGCTCAGTGATTGAAACTTTCTCCTTTAATTGTGTTTGGGTGTGTTTGCAGTCTTCCTGCTTTCTGTTAACAACCTGTTTAAAGTCTTGACCACAATTTCTATCTGTGTGTATTAAAACATGCTTAACAGCACTGGGATCTTAGTCTGTATCATTTTCTTATTCTTGTAAAATATTAATAGATAATGCAGAAAGTATTTTCACCATACCAGTAAACACTAAAATATTTCAAGAAAGTCATATTTACAGCAAAATATTGTTTCTTTGTGGGGGAAAAAAGTTAATTAAAAATGTAATATCTAGTAATACTATTTTTTCTCCCATATAAAATTCCTCCACCTCTATAATGGAATAATGTTTTTTTCAAATGAAAAGTGATTTCAGGTGAGAAACAGTCTGGCTCATTTTCTTATAAACCTGTGGTTATAGCTCCTCAAGAGGCCAGATTGTCTAAGCAGCCTTTAAAACTGCCAACATTTTATGCTCTGCTGTCCAGTAAATGCCCATTACTGCTGTTCCACTGCTCTGTAATAGAGCTGCAGTGGGTTGAACATAATCTGTTAAATCTGCTCTACCTCTTGAGTAATATCTATGGTACTTTCCCACCTCTCTCCCCTTACATCTCCCTCTAATGTTAGACAACACATATCCATCCTCTGCTCAGCATGAATCCAGGGCCTCCAGTGATGACAGTGCATCTTTCTAAAGGGATAATGCCGATTACTGTAAATGAACAGATGCTGTGTGTTCAGTTACTTTGAGTGTAATTACAGCAATTTTCTCTCCAAAGAAGCCGCTGTACGGCTCAGATGAAAGCAGAAATTACTGCGGGAGACTGAATGGGCCATGAGTTTGGAGCAGGAAGCAGAGACAGATTACAGAACGCTGCCATTGGACGGGCTGTCTTATGATGCGTAAACATGCATCACAATAGAGAGAATGGGGGAGATCTGTCATTTCTGGCCAGTGGGGCCAATATAAACTCTGCTTTATCACCGATAGGAACTAAACTCAGCTTCATGACATATTCAAAGCCTGAGAATTTATATATTGATGATGCTGGATTTCAAAACACATAAACTAAGAAATATTTCTGCTTGTCACTGAGTACTGAGTCATACAAGCAGACACACTCGTTCAAATGCACAAACACGTGCACACACCCACATACAGGCGCACGTGCCCACACACACACACACACACACCCACACACACAGTACTACAGCGCTGATTCAGTTGAATAATGCAGCTTCCATTTAATCACATAACCAGGAAAAATACCTTGAAAAATGTGTTTGTGTTCAATCTGAAAGAGGAAGCTAAAATGTCTCCTTGACGCTGGTAAATCTTTGAGGTTGAGTCAGTATAAAGAAGCTCAGGTAAGAAAGTGTCACTGTGAGTTAATATAAAGAACACTGAGCTCATAAAACAATCAAAATGGAGTCTCCCAATATTATCCTCTGTAGAGAAGCACATGGCAATGCAGACTCCAGCCCAAAAATGAAGGTTATATACAGTATAATGCAGTAATATGTATTCCTGTTACTTCTATAAGCATTATTTATCTACGACCCCGAACTGTCACGACTCTGACATTTACCAGTTGAATCATTTATAGTCATTCAATCATAGCCATTTAACCAAATGGCTGCAATTAACAGGGTGAGATTTATTCACTAATCAGAAGTGTCCAAACCACAATAACCCCACATATGGATCCATAAAATGTTAGGAAAAGGTCAGGAGAACACCAGTTGCAGGATCCAAGGTGTTTATTAAAACACAAAACACTGGGAGAAAATGGGCACACAGGCCAGAAACAAAACACCGTGCACATGCACTGAACAAATGGGAAAACTAAAGTACACTGCCCAAGGCAGGGGGAAACAGAAGTACACACTCCAAGAGTGGCTAAACTAGAAAAACAAAAAGTGAACTTAACTAGACTGACGGACACACTGGGAGACTTTAACAGGGGGCAGACAAGACTCGGGAATCATACACAGGAAAAACTCGGAAGGCACAAGGAGCTGAGATTTCACCATGCAGATCAAGTCTAGCAAAGTTCCGTCTGATGTCTCCTCCCATCTCTGCCACATTTATAGACACGGGAGGAGGCGGGGACTCGGAATGCAATCTCGAATGGAAACAGAAACACATGGGATTAATAAACAAATTAACGAGGACCGGGTAAACCATAATGACTCGAGACAAGACGCTGAGACCATCAATCAAACTAGACAGTTTAGATTAAGGTAATCTAAACGTGACCAGTAAAGAGCACCACGAGAGAAGCAAAGGAAAGCACAGCTTAAAACGCAGTTAGTCAGGGAAAGCTTAGGCAGGAATTACTAAAGCTAGAAACGCCGCTTTTCGCTAATGAGTTAATTAAGGTTAATACTACGTGACGAAATATTTACAATCACCCTAAAATAAGTGCTGGTTAGTACGGTTAGTAATTACCCTATCAGTGAACGCATTCACTCAGTTTAGCGAGACCCAGAATTAAGCACAGGTGGAAACAATGAATGAAATACCACAGCCGAAACCGAAAGAGGAAACGTGATTGGACAACGAGACGCAGGTATGCTGAAGGCTGTCACGCGACACCACTGGAGATCGGCAGAGAGGGAATCGATCATCAGACGGCAGAATGAAAACTGAAAAATAAAACGAAAGTAAGCACAAGCACAAATAAGCACAAAGACAACACACATGAGGCAGAACCATAACATAAAATGCAGCTGCTGTGTTCCAATCTGTGAAACTTCAGCCCTATTTTACATTCTGGTGGAGATCCCAAGGTTTCCCATAATCTGTCATGTGTCCAGCTGAATTACAGGGAAATGTGCATAAAATGATTTACAAGATCAAGTTATTTTCCATTTGATGTAATTCTGTGGTCATGAAAAAATATGACGTCCTGGGTTTGAATATTTCTCTCAGTATAAGTGTGATGTAGCTTCAGAGAGGCGCTGTAACCAGCAAATACAGAATATACATGTGACATCATACCACAATATGAAAAAAATATAAGCTTTTCTCACTTAGAACCTACGTAAGGGAAAACTTAAGTGAAGAATGAGAGTTTAAGGGGTTAAATCACAACAGTGGCGTGACAGTGGGGCGATATGTGTAATTCATTTGCTACATGCAGAGCAATAGCCATCAGCAGACTGCCTGCAGGGGTTCGTCAAAGACGCAGATAAACTGCATGTTTCCCTCAGGTAACAGATGCACATGAAACAGAGCTCACATATTCTTTATTGCTTGTGTGACAGTTGAAGGGTCCTGTCACTAGAAATGTCTCCAAACAAGTACGCGCCCTGGCTACCTTGCCAACGAGCCTGGCTCTTTGGCGATGTGGTCAGTGCGTTGGACTATTACCTGGGAGTCTGGAGATTCAAGTCCCCGCCCGGGCCCTCCTTCGGCCTGCCACACTTGTTTTTTTTTTTTTTAATTCTTAAAACTGATGCTCACAGTAGGGTCTGTGATGAATGACGGCTGTACTGTATAATCAGCCCTTCTCATGTCCCAGCTGCCCAGGTATCCCTTACTGACCAGCCATAATCATACACTGTACAGGAATAACCTCCATCACTCAAGCCATAAACATACACTGTACAGGAATAACCTCCATCACTCAAGCCATAATCATACACTGTACAGGAATAATCTCCATCAATCAAGCCATAATCATACACTGTACAGGAATAATCTCCATCAATCAAGCCATAATCATACACTGTACAGGAATAACCTCCATCAATCAAGCCATAAACATACACTGTACAGGAATAACCTCCATCAATCAAGCCATAATCATACACTGTACAGGAATAATCTCCATCAACTCAAGCCATAATAATCATACACTGTACAGGAATAATCTCCATCAATCAAGCCATAATCATACACTGTACAGGAATAATCTCCATCAATCAAGCATAATCATAATCAGGAATAACACTGTAATCAGGAATAACTCCATCAATCAAGCCATAATCATACACTGTACAGGAATAACCTCCATCAATCAAGCCATAATCATACACTGTACAGGAATAATCTCCATCACTCAAGCCATAATCATACACTGTACAGGAATAACCTCCATCAATCAAGCCATAATCATACACTGTACAGGAATAACCTCCATCAATCAAGCCATAATCATACACTGTACAGGAATAACCTCCATCAATCAAGCCATAATCATACACTGTACAGGAATAATCTCCATCAATCAAGCCATAATCATACACTGTACAGGAATAACCTCCATCAATCAAGCTATAATCATACACTGTACAGGAATAATCTCCATCAATCAAGCCATAATCATACACTGTACAGGAATAACCTCCATCAATCAAGCCATAATCATACACTGTACAGGAATAATCTCATACATCAATCTCCATCAATCCATAATCATACACTGTACAGGAATAACCTCCATCAATCAATCCATAATCATACACTGTACAGGAATAACCTCCTCCATCAATCAAGCAGAATAATCCATCAACACTAATCATACACTGTACAGGAATAATCAAGCTCCATCAATCAAGCCATAATCATAACACTGTACAGGAATAACCTCCATCAATCAAGCCATAATCATACACTGTACAGGAATAACCTCCATCAATCAAGCCATAATCATACACTGTACAGGAATAACCTCCATCAATCAAGCCATAATCATACACTGTACAGGAATAACCTCCATCAATCAAGCCATAATCATACACTGTACAGGAATAATCTCCATCAATCAAGCCATAATCATACACTGTACAGGAATAATCTCCATCAATCAAGCCATAATCATACACTGTACAGGAATAACCTCCATCAATCAAGCCATAATCATACACTGTACAGGAATAATCTCCATCAATCAAGCCATAATCATACACTGTACAGGAATAATCTCCATCAATCAAGCCATAATCATACACTGTACAGGAATAATCTCCATCAATCAAGCCATAATCATACACTGTACAGGAATAATCTCCATCAATCAAGCCATAATCATACACTGTACAGGAATAATCTCCATCAATCAAGCCATAATCATACACTGTACAGGAATAATCTCCATCAATCAAGCCATAATCATACACTGTACAGGAATAATCTCCATCAATCAAGCCATAATCATACACTGTACAGGAATAACCTCCATCAATCAAGCCATAATCATACACTGTACAGGAATAATCTCCATCAATCAAGCCATAATCATACACTGTACAGGAATAATCTCCATCAATCAAGCCATAATCATACACTGTACAGGAATAATCTCCATCAATCAAGCCATAATCATACACTGTACAGGAATAATCTCCATCAATCAAGCCATAATCATACACTGTACAGGAATAATCTCCATCAATCAAGCCATAATCATACACTGTACAGGAATAATCTCCATCAATCAAGCCATAATCATACACTGTACAGGAATAATCTCCATCAATCAAGCCATAATCATACACTGTACAGGAATAACCTCCATCAATCAAGCCATAATCATACACTGTACAGGAATAACCTCCATCAATCAAGCCATAATCATACACTGTACAGGAATAATCTCCATCAATCAAGCCATAATCATACACTGTACAGGAATAACCTCCATCAATCAAGCCATAATCATACACTGTACAGGAATAATCTCCATCAATCAAGCCATAATCATACACTGTACAGGAATAACCTCCATCAATCAAGCCATAATCATACACTGTACAGGAATAACCTCCATCAGACTAGCCATAATTACACTGTACAGGAATTTTCCATAATTAACACTGAACATGGAATAATCTCCATCAATCAAGCCATAATCATACACTGTACAGAATGTTTATCAACACAGACTATTGACTCCATCTCTCTTTCCTGCATTATCAAAACACATAATCATACACTGCATTGAGAAGTCTCCATGAAAAACAAGTGTTGTATGAAAAATCACCTCCATCAGCTGGCAGCATGTCATCCTGTCACTGATATTGATTAATAGTGACATTACTGTTTTTAAAGGACAGATTCACGATCAGCAGATTTTATCCCCAGACTAAACAACACAGACATGAGTTCTGTTAGTCCCTGTAAAATGTGTTTTTTCTTGTTTTCAGAAGTCTGCCCCCTTGTTTTTCACACTAGCTAACAGCATGTCATCCCTGTCACTGATATTGATTAATAGTGACATTAAACTTAAAGGACAGATTTAGCATCAGCAGATTTTATCCCCAGACTGAGACTATGAGTTCTGAGTCCCTGTAATGTGTTTTTCCCTTGTTTTTCAGCTTAAATCACAGCAGTGACTTTGAGATGAGTTATTTGTGAAAACTGCAGAGGAACTTGAGGGATGGAGGGTTGATGGAGTTACTCAAGAGGATCTTTAACAAACTTTCCCTCTCGTTCCTCTGTAGAAAAGCGTCTCTGTGTGCAGTAATGCTTGAGTACAGAGGTGTTACTCAAGAGGATCTTTAACAAACTTTCCCTCTCGTTCCTCTGTAGAAAAGCGTCTCTGTGTGCACTAATGCTTGAGTACAGAGGTGTTACTCAAGAGGGTCTTTAACAAACTTTCCCTCTCGTTCCTCTGTAGAAAAGGGTCTCTCTGTGCAGTAATGCTTGAGTACAGAGGTGTTACTCTAGAGGGTCTTTAACAAACTTTCCCTCTCGTTCCTCTGTAGAAAAGCGTCTCTGTGTGCAGTAATGCTTGAGTACAGAGGTGTTACTCTAGAGGATCTTTAACAAACTTTCCCTCTCGTTCCTCTGTAGAAAAGCGTCTCTGTGTGCAGTAATGCTTGAGTACAGAGGTTATCTGCCTCACCTGCCTTCACACACACTGTGGTTTCACTCAGGCTTTGTTTTGTCCCAGTTAGTCTCGACTGTGTTACAAACATGAGAGGGATATTTTAAAGGTGCTACGGTTGCCTTTTTCCTCTGTTACTGCTTAATTAACTCAAGAGAATTCCCCCCCCCCCCTCCGCACACACACACACACACACGCACACACACACACATGCATATACACACACAGACACTGACATAAACACACACACACACACACACACACACACACATCCTTGTTCACCCTCCACCTTAAGCCCTGATTCTGAGACACCATGCTGTGATTATTTATCTGTGTACATAAGCGACTCTTATTCTGCTCCATAACAGCCCGGCCCACTGCTACACGGGCAGGAGGACTGACACTCGTCAGCAGGGAACTGCGCTCTGTGGTTTGAGCGAATCACACGCTCCGCAGAGAGACTCAGTCCTCACTCCTCCAGTTTATACACACAGCACCTGAATCTGGAATGAAAAACACGTCTTTAAAGGTTAGCAGCAAAAAGCCGAGGCAAGCGCACCTTCATCATGGCACTGCTGTTGAAGAGACACGTCCAACAAGGTGATTCACTTCCTCTGAGTGATAAGCGATCAACATGTTTTTCCTGCTCAGGCAATGAGGTAAACAACAGCCCTTTGACGGCAGACAGCAGTGACTTTCTCGATAAATAGCGAAGGCGTCACTGAAGTGGAATTCCGCAAAACTAAGGAAAATCAGTGAGAAAACAGAATTAAAGCATTTCTAATGCAGTTGTTCTGAACAATGACCATGAATATTATCTGTAATTGGCTCAATACTCAGTATGAATATTGTTCAACTTTGTGGCAACACAATAAATTGTGCCAGATGTTGTGTTTGTCGTAAGAATCCGTTAATTCAGCAGAAATCAGGCAGGAAGTGAATTGTTAAAAATTACAGTAGTGCCCCTACTCACCCCTCTATTTTTGGGACCAACACCAAATATATGATAGTTTAGCATGATGGAGAATAAAGTAAGCACTTTTTTTACATGTATTTGCGTGCCCTTTGCCTGCAGTGACTACTTGAAGTCCATGACACACAGATATCACCCCTGGTGATGCTCTGCCAGGCCTGTACTGCAGTATCTTCAGTTCCTGCTCGTTTCAGGGACTTTTTGCCTTCAGTCTCCTCTTCAGCAGGTGAAATACATGTTCAACTGGATTCAGGTCCGCTGATTGACTCGGCCAACAGAACCAAATTAACAAATGTGTCACTGTCCAATTAATTAAGGAGCTCACCGTATAACAGCCCACAACAGTGAGTGAATGCTACTCCATAATGCTCTGTTGCTGTCGCTGCTAGCTGTTGAAAGGATCACAAACCAAATCATCTACAGTCACATGCTGTACACATATAACCTGGAGAGCTCCCCATCTCACATGATCATTGCTGAGGGATGACAAAGCCAGCACAGATGAAATGCATTGGTATTCATCCATCCATCCATCCATCCATTCATCCATCCATTTTATAACCCGTTTATACCTGGCCAGGGTCTTGGTGAGGGGCCAGACTATCCCAGAATGCAATGCGTGAGATGCCGGAACTCACCTTGGAATGTTTACCAATCCATTGCAGGGATCAAAATGGATTTGTGTTTGTCAAAATTAATTTCCATTCTCCCTCTCGGATTCAAAGTCGATATAAGTTTATGCAATAATTACAATCCGTGGCTTCAACTGCACAATATGAATCGTTGCTGCAAAATATTGGTTTTGAGTTCCCTACATCAAGATTTCTGAGTGAGAAAGAATAGAGTATCTATTGGTGGTTTGTACAATGGTTTTGATAACATATGACACTCTGCACTGTCGTTGGTGGAAAACAAACCCCACTGCCTGTGTATGAAAAGTTTAAATTAGTGATAGGCAGTGGCGGTCTGTCGGCAGAAGCACAAGGCCAGCAATAACCTCACCTTTTACTGTTAATGACCTAAACCTCTCACAGTTTACCTCTCCCGATTAGCAACAGTTGCTCAGACTAATTGGTAGAACCAACGAGAGTCTAATTTATTTTTGAAAGCCTTTTCATACGTTGCACTATGAAATTATACAGCGTTTTCTTCCGCACATCAATGACTATGAAAAATATCAATATGTCTTTATAATTTCTGTGCTCATGTAGCTCGTGAAGCAGCACAGATTTGTGTAAATTAGTTTGCGAGGCTCATTGAGCAATAAGCCATGAGAATCCGTTCTGTAGTATGAATGTAGTGACAGCTAAAGGGCGTTGTTAGGTACGATGCACAGCTGAGTGACGGTGAAAATAATTCCTGTGAAGTCAGCGACAGTTTTGGATTTTTTGCATTTATGTTTCCATCCTAACAATGTTGCATCAATTATATCAATTTATACCATGGTCTGGGTGAATACTTTTTTCTGATTGGCTGGCAGGTATGCATTAAAACCGTGGAACCGCACAGGTAGTTCGGCTACGGTAGTTTCACCATTCGAAATTCATCCACTAGCCAACTTGTAACCCTAGCAACATTAGACCTGGTATTCGGCTGGGTACAACAGAAACCTAGCTGCTCATTTATCTCCAGTAAATTTGGCGGCGTCATAGAAGTTGCTTCCTGCGGGGCGGTTAACTATAGGTACTCAAGCGATAATGACCAGAAATATTATAGCAGCGAAGTTATCAGGCTTTATTCATTAAATGATTGTAATTGTGCACGGTTACAAAGGAAGCTAACGTGTCCACTTCATGTATCAGCAACTGCTGACAGTTCGCTAGCTACGTGCTATGCCAGCTGACTGATTTCAGCTCGCTGACTGCGGAAACCGTCATAAGTTCATTGTAATTGTGGGTAGCAAGTTAGCTACAGTCTGCATAATCGCGCATAATGTTGCGTTATGCATAATCTCCATTTCAGCTGGAATCAGTTATCAAATCATCAGCTGGTAAACGGATGTAAGCGTGTGCAAAAAATTCTTTCTCCATGAATGTAAGATGAACTAAGATAGCTGGTTCAATTTAGCTTGGCCTATAGTATTGGGTATGAGAAGGCGTGGCGCCTGTTTAATGATTACCAGCTCGTTTTTTTTTTTTTTTTTTTTTTTGTTCAAAACTTTCACCAAAAATTTCTGAATGCTGTGATTTGATATTGCTGGTAAATGACCATGGTATAAGCGGGATAATCAACTTGTAGGTGAGCATTCCACGGTTTTAAGGCACTTCGCGGAGGCAACCGGTTATTTGCCTCCGCGTCGTGCTTTAAAACCGTGGAATGCACACCTCCGCATTGATTATCCCTTACGTTTGCAATAGGCATTTATTTTTTCATTATCATTTCTTATTATGGAAAATTGATTGGTCTTGGTCGTTCAGTCGATAAATTGTTTGATTGTTAATCAGGCGAACTTGAATGAGAACAGTGAGAGGACAGTCGAGCGGTAAAGGGTAAGGTTACTGAAGCCCCTCTGAACATGTGATTGCATGCTGCTGGTGATAGGTGTTAAACGCAGAACAGTAACCCTTTTTAACAAAATGGTTCCATGGGCGACAGGTGTCGTGTTCAAATCTCTGGGGCATTACGGCTTTCAGGAAACACCCAGTGTTATAAACATGTTATAAACGGTTAATGTGTGGCAATACAAGCTGTGCTAGTGGCAGTGCATGAGAGTATCTGCAAATCTTATACATAATGCAGCACAAGATGGATGGAGGGAGAGATCAGTGGGCCTTGGGATCAATAATTGAAGATGCAGACGGGCAATAAAAGTGACTGCCCTGCGTTATCATTACAAATCTCTGCTCATGACGCGCCGCACTAGGGGCCGTGATGCATGTTCACTGAGCAGACGCGAGCAGCACTGAGTCAGCGTTTCACAAAATCTCGCTCCGTAATGAAGACCCGACAGTAACGAAGATGGGCTCTTCTCGCATGCACCTGCATTCCTGTTGTAAACAGCCTGCAATACTCTCATGCTTGGGAACAATTTAAAGCTCTGCATTCAAGTGGTAATCTATGGACCTGAGAAAAATCACGAGACAGTAATTTGTCGGAGCACAATGTTCCTGGACTCAGGGCTTCTCCGCTTAACAGCCTCTGTAAATCCTTTAGTCGTAGGTTACGGGACATGAATAACTGTCCCAGCACTGCTGTGGACTAAGGCTCTCCGCAATACAGGGATAAAGTATACGGACACTCCTTGGTCTGTGGTTGCTCTTTAAACTTCAGGCTTGGCTTCTCAGCTTTACAGAAGAAAAATCCTGACACTATAGCACACAATGACATTCTGGATGATTCTGTGGCTTTAACAGTTTGGGAAAGACTCTGTCCTGGTACATGATAATAGTGCCCCTGTGCTCAGAGGGAGGCCCATACTTGGTTTATAAAGATCAGCGAAGAAGAGTTTGACTGTCCTGCATAGAGCCCTGACCACAACCCCTCCAGACACAATCATGATACCATGGAAATCTGAGTTTCATCCAGCTCTAATGACCCAGTATCACAGTCCAACTGCACTAATGCATTTCTGGCTTAATGGAAGCAAATCCCAATGTTTACTCAGCATCATCACACATACTGCTGTTAAACCATCTTCATCTCAAAGAACAAATAACAATTGAAGCAGAATTCCTCTAGACAGCTTAAGTTGGCAAGGTCAAATGGACATTTCTAGATTCTCCTCATTCGATAGAAGTTGAAACTCCTCTTTTGGTTCATCAATTGAAGATGTTCTTGTCATTATACTGTATTATCTTTAAGCAGCTTGGTCCTGCAGATATTTCTCTTTTCACCAGGATCTTGTCAGAGTTGGTGACAGAAATAGCAGGAACAGCACCAGATAGGGTGTGAGAGTGGGATGTAGAAATAACATTTTGCAGTGAATTTAAGTGTTTGCATCAGTCTGAAAAATAACTAAAACTCTACAGAACCTCACTCCATTGTAATACTGGCAGCTGTCTGAAAGTCAGCTGACTTCTCATTATGGCAGTGAGTGTTTTGGTTTAACACATCTGTACCAAAACAAGGTGAACTTTGACGCACCTCATGTCTCTACCCACTGCTCACATACCACTGTACTGTCCCTCTGTTAAAACAACAATAGGTATGTAAAGTCTCCGTACAGCCATCTGTTATCTAAACTGCTTCTTCCTCACCGGCAATTCGGGGAAGTTGAAACCTATCGCTGCTGACTATCAGAGAAAGGAGCAGTTCGCCAATCCATTGTCAGGCACACACACCATTCACACACCATTCACTCTCACACGCACACCTACAGGCAATTTAGAGTTTCCAATTATCCTGACATGCATGTCTTTGGACTGATGGAGGAAACCAGACAACCAAGAAGGTACCGAAGCGAACACACGGAGTGGTGTTACTGTGTCTTTTTCACCTGCATTATCATTTCTTTAAATAAACAGTCCAGGCTTGTGATCATATTAGGGAAAATGAAGGCTACACTGGGCACACACACACACACACACACACACACACACACACACACACACACACACACACACACACACACACACACACACACACACACACACACACACACACACACACACACACACACACACACACACACACACACACACACACACACACACACACACACACACACCTCAGCAGTGCTGTATTAATGCATTCTCTCTGCAAGACCAGCTGGCATCAACACTTATAACAAACATCAAGTGCAAATGGACCCCAGTCTCTGAGGTACTGAGAAACCAGCAAGCCTGAGACAAGCAATGTGTTAAATATTCCAGAAGATTCCTATGGCTCTGCCCTGTAGTAATATACAAGAAATAATATTCCTTTCTTTTTTCACATCAGTCGCTCATATCAGTGTTTCATGACATTTTCCAGGCTTCTGCTCTATAATTAATTTTCTCACATCTTCATCAATGAAGGAATGTTCACTGTTCTGCTCTTATAGGGACCATTTGAAAGGTCTTAATATATAGTATGATAGCATTACTATTTCATCAAATAACACTAAACATAAAATTTATTTCAGCTGCCATTTTACTGCCTGATGCAGAATTACTGAACGGGAGAGTGTCGCCATTTTATGAAACGGTTCAGTGTTCTATTAAAAACTAAATTACAGAAAACAGGAGGCATTGGTTTTGTGAGAATAAGCTCAGGGATTGGATATAGTTGTCCAAAAAGACACAAACATAATTATCAACAGACTTCATCATTCATCATTATGAAAGTTTGCTGTAATAAAGCAACAAGCTATTTTAAAAAAAATTTGGCATAATAATTAACTGGCTAACCTGTGCTGGATACAAACAGTGAAAAGTGTAGTCATGACATTACATAATTATGTTGGTTAACATAACAATAAGCATCGATTGTGCTAAAACAGAGTCTGCACAATCTGGATATGGTTTTTTTGTTTTTCTTGAGTGGGCGATGCCCAACAGAAAGTTCTTCTGATTGATGAGGGTGAGAAGAGGCTAAATTCAGCTCTTAAGAGTGACCTTCTGTGCAAAGTAAAGCCCCAGTGAAAGAGGTCCCCTGCACATCTTCATCAAGCTCAGTGCAGAGCCGTCAGCCAGCAGTGAGACTCCGGACTTCAGTGGAACAGTAATCCTGTAAATATGTAGAGTTATGTGCACAACATCATTCCTGAACACATTCATCTCTGCACACTGCCAAAGTACTTAGAAATAAGAGCAGCAGAGCAGCCCTGGTAGAAAGGCTTAGTGTCACCTGAAGGCCAGTTTAAAATGAGAGCGAATGGTGCTGAGCCAACTTTCTCAATGAAGGGAATATATTACCCCACGGAATTATTCCCAGCTCGGGAATTACAATGATGTACTTTATTAACCAGGGTAGTTTCATTTAGAACATGTTTCACTTTTTCCGATTGCATAAAGCAAGAGCAAACGACAGGGGTAAAGCCCTTTAGCAGTTGGGGGTTAAGGGCCTTTTTTAAGTGCTTAAAGCCAGAGAGCTTCTGAGTGTTGTCTCCTCAGATATAGGTCCAAATAGGATTAAAACTGCTGGTGGACATTTTTTATACAGTTTGTTTGAACTCAGTGGTGAATTACACATTGAGTCAATGCCTGTTTCAAGGCCTATATCATGAGTTTGATGTGATATCATTGTCAACAGGCCTTTATAATGAGTTTGATGTGATTTTACAGTTAATATGTCTGCACACAACTGTTTTGTGATTATGCTGCCCTTGCATGCATGCTCTGAATCAGGTGACTCAGCGTGAAATTCTAATTTTTAGAATTTTCTCGAAGTGAACGGTCTCATTACTGCTGGAATCCTTCGGCTCTTGGGTGACAAACTGGTTAAATCCGGTAATCCAACTCAATTAGCCCAAGCACAGGCTGGTATGGTTTTGATTGGTAGAATTTATGACCTCTTCAATGCATAAACACTATTCACTATTTAGGCTTGAGCCTGCAGAATAATCTACTGCACTCGACCTTACAGACGATACTACAGTCATTGGAGTGAATACAACTGCCAGGTCCAAACTGTGGAATAAGGGAAATGTTAACATTAATTGTAAAGTTTGTAAATGTTGGCTTTAGGTACAGGATGACCGAAAACACTTGATCGAACGCAGGATACTACCGATTCTCCTGTTCTTTTTCTCAGGCCCGGCCTTCCGACGTTGCATCCTCGTCAGAAGGATTGATGGGGAAATATCAATTAATTTAATTAGTTTCTCTGCTTTATGCTGAAACCAATCAGAGTCTCTAATCTCCTTGGAGGGAGGGTTGAATTTGATTGGGTTTGAGATGCAGGAAGTGTTTCACTGGCCGAAATTGCACAGGATGGTCTATTGTCCTGCCTGTTTCCAATAACTGTACGGCAGATCAACCTGGCAAAACCAAAGATGTTCAACAGCTGGAATCTCCAACATCTATAAAAACATACTTTGCGAGGCGTAATTCAGTTCCCTGAGGTGTTTGTACCACAGTGGAGTTGAACATGAGTAATTTCAGCAGAACTGGTCTCAATCCTGGGGCTTCATATAACTTTACTGATTGAGTATTAAGCTGATGACATACAGGAAATGGGTATGAGTGACAGGCTCATGTACTTTTATTAATAATTGAAAATACCTGTTTTATAACCTTTTCTACCAGCAGTCAACAGCTAGTTATCTTACATATATAAAACACAATTCCTATTTGCTTGATATTTATAACAGCTTTAGTTATTATTTTCCCTCATATTGGATTGATTGATTAATTGTCCAGAAATTGTAAATCATTAACCAATTATGCAATGTAAATGACTTCATACGTATGTGTGAAGAGTATAATAACAGAAAATTGTCAAGAAGATGGATCTCAAGATGAGAAAGCTGAGGACGCTGTGATCAAATGCTCAGAGAGCAGAAGATGACCCTCCAGGGCAGGTCATCTGACCAGTTTTCTTGTTTCCAACTGGCTGAAGTTGAACCACTGTCAGCAAAGCCTGCTCTCTGATACAGCCAGGCTTGATTTACAACTTACAAACTGTCATCAGTGTGAGCTAATTTTCAGCAAATTCTGCCCTATAGTTGTCAAAAAATGCCCGTGTATGATCAGCTTAATGAGCTCCCAGTGGCTGGATGAGTAGATAAAGGCCACAGAAGAAGGTCTGAGGTGTGAGGGCTCGCTCAATATTTTAAAGCTGAGTAAATTATGAGTGAGATTCCAAGCCATACCATCTGGATCCAAGATAAGACACGTTAGTCTCTGTCACAAACCTACAAATGACACTGAACAAGCTGGGCCAAGGTCAAACAGCAACAGACTGAAAATGTGAGCTGGTTTGTACTGCTTTGCATGCTGTTCTACTACAGAGTTTGTGAGGAAGAATTAATCACACAGAAGCTGATGTGGCCTAAAATAAGAGATAAAGGGTAGAACAACTGCCGTCAATAATAGTGGTGTGATCACGTTGTTTAATTTTAATATAGATGATAATGTTGACTGGTCATTATTAACACTATTCATATGATAAAAGTGCTGTGTTTATTCAAAATATTATCCTCATTTTTTTAAAACAAAAACACCCGGCATGCAAAGAGTACACATGTGAACTAATGAAATATTAGGCAAACTATGCTATTTCAAGTGACCTATTTTGTTTTCATTGTAATTCACAACTAAATCATTAATGTGAGAATATGTGAAGTTTCACAAGTCAATGTCACGTGTTTTGTTTTCATGAGTGTAAAGAATCTCGTGCATGAAAATGTCATGTTTTCTAACAAAAGCGAATAAATGTGATGTATTTGCCATGTTAAGTGCTTGTGTACACAGCTCACTGGTATAAAACAACACTAGAAGAGAACAAGGAAAGGTGATTAAGTGCAGAATAACTGAGTGGCAGCTGTGTGACTGAAGACACTGAGATGAGAGGACGGCTCGCCGCCTCTGTTCAGTTTCACCGTCACACAGAAATAATGAGATACCACTGCGGCCCTCGGCAGCACACAGTCTGGATGCCAGAGCTTATCTCAATCCGACCCCTCGATCCGTAATGAAACGAACCTCATTTTCAGCACTACAGGGCTGTCAAGCTTTTAATTGATCCTCTGGAGGCCAGAAAATGAATTCGGACGAGAACGCGAAAATGGAGGAGCGGTTTTTATCACTTCGACAGGGACAGGATAACTGCACACATGTGGGATATTAATGGAGGGGACCAAAGATCGATGTTCCCCTGGGACACTTTCACTGATATAAACATCCATCAGTATCCAGATGATGGAAGCACAGATATTTGTTTAAAAGACTGCAGTCATCTGTCCATCCATCCTCCCTTCACTCCTCCGCCTGAGGCTCAGCGCAGGCTCTCCCTCACTTTCTGAGAGTAACATTCCCATCTGATCATGAGTCTCCACAGTAAGTCCTCTGTGTTAAAGATCAGCACAGTGTCCACATGAGCTCTGTGACTGACATTCCTGTTTAGTCAGAGAAGGTCTTTAGTGTTAGGTACGGTTCTGGAACCAGACGCAAGAGTCGAGCAGTGAAGGTAAAATGGGATTTTATTGGAAAGGGGGCGAACCCCCGCAGAGCAGGAGGCGACAGTACAAAGTCCACAATCAAAAGAACGCAATCCCAGGGACAAAATCCAAAAGTCGAAAAACCAGGGCAGCAATCACAGTAATCGTGGTCGGGCAAAAACAGGTTCGGTACACAGGCACAGGATTGACAGAGAAGCAAAAGCCAAAATCCAGAGGGCGAAATCCAAACCGTTACCAGGGCAGCAAACACAAAAACTCGTAGTCGGGCAAAAAGGGTTCAAAAACAGATGCAGACAAAAGTACAAAAGAGCAGAGCCAAAAAAATCATAAGTCGGGCGGTCCAGTCAGAAGATAAACACTATGAGTACAAAGGCGAAATGATAGCAGCACAGGTAAACAAGAGGAAACGTTCTGACGGGGAACTGCAGTGAGAAGACAGCTTAAATACACTCAAGGGAAGTCACATGCTATGATTAGGATCAGGTGATGAGGATCAGACTAATTACAAAGGAGGGAACATGAGGGAGAACCTAATCACATGAAATTGGCAAAAGCCAAAACGCGGACAGGGAACACGAAACAACCTATGACAAAACATACAGCTCCGGTTAGGGAGTTCTAATGTGCACAGAAAATGAGAGGTAGGACAGAGTGGAGCAGGTGCGGAGGATCCGCTGAATTGCAGCAGAGACAAAGTGAAGGCAAGAGGCGGAGACTAGAACAGGGAAAGTGCTGAGAGCTTGTTAATCAATTAGTAAGTGCAGCTATACAATCCCTAGTGCTCGTTAGTAAGTTAGTATTATATACAATGTTAGTTTGGGTTAGTAACTTTAACGAAAACAACAAACTGTTAGTATTGGTTAGTAATATAGAAAAGAGAGGCGAAGGAAGCAAACGAGATTGGAAGGAATGTTAGAAACCCAGAACCATGAAATCACCTAAGCATGTGACACGCAGGACTGGGGAGAAGCTGTAGCTTAACAAAAGACCAGACAGGGGAGACAAAGTGCAATGAAGGGCATGAACAAAGACATGGACCGGAAACTAACAGAATAGTGGATAGGGAATGGCAAAAACGAAAACATGGCAAAGTACAAAAACGAAACCGAACATGGCAAAACCTAACAGACATAATCATAAACATAACAGGGAGTGGCAGAATCATAACAAACATGGCAGAATCATGACAGAACAGATTAGAATCATAACATTTAGAGCTTAGAAAGTATAACTAATTTATCCAAATTTTGCAGGTTTACCGATGGTCCAGTCAAGATCTCATGAGAGTTTCTGTATGGCTACATTCTCAGCACTGGGAATGTTAAAAACAGGTGTGATGTGGAGAAATGTAATCTCACAATGATGGGCTTTTTGTGGAGAAATCACAGATCATATTTAAAGGTTAAATGGCAGCACATATAACATTGTTCCAGACCAACTATAATCATCTACAAAATATAAAATTGCAGAATAATGGGGAAGTGAAATCAATCAGAAATATATGTTATAATGCTATTATTTTTAATAGAGGTACTTTCCTCAGGGAAAGTGCTGACACAGGTATCCAGCTTTCCTTAATTTCTTTCAATATGTAGCACCCATCTGCGTGGTGTACGGCAGCCATTTTGCACCCGAGCTCTCCTTGGCTGAGATAAAGGCGGTGAGAGCAATATTGAGTGAACAGGTTAATTGGTGTTCGGTGTGTAATTGAGCTTCTAAATGCTGTTAATTAGAGAGGGTTCCTCAGAGACATTGAGGAGCAAACTAATGTTCACAATGAGTGTCATGGGATCTTTGATGACTGCTGCAAGTCAGGACCCAGTGTATAAGCCCTGGGCTGATATCTTTTACAGCACAGAATCCCTGCCACTGCACTGGTGGATCACGGTTTATATGATCAGAAGTAAGATAGATCGCCCCCTGCTGGCCCGACCAGCACCATTTCTCCCAAGAAGTCTCCCCTCCCATTTCTAACCAAGCCCACGTTAGATTAGCCTCAGGTCATTAGGCTGGGGAGGGATACCTGGAATTCAATCAACAAACACAGATCACACACACTGCGATAGTGCTTTTGATTAAGGTGAGGTAATTAATGTTGTGCTTAATGGATGGGGGACCTCCTGTTCCCCCTCCCAGGCAATTAAAAAACAGGAGGAACATCTTTGGACTCCTTGTCCATGGAGTTCAGTTCTGAGCTGATCGAATCAAAGATGCAGCTTCTGTCCGCTCGTTTTAATCAGGTCTTAAGATCCACAGTCCTCTCGGATCTAACTTTCAGCTCACTTTACATTTTTTTCATTTTCTTACAATGTACTCAGGGTCATTTAAACAGACACACTAGTCATATATTTTTTGCCTTTATTCAACCAGGAACCTCCCACTGTAAACGAGTTTCTGTTTTTCATGGTTATTTTGCTAGAGAGGACTGTTACAAGTGGTGAAAATGAGTGAATGAAACAGGGGTGAAGCCCCTGGAGCAGTTTTGAGGTTAAGGGCCTTGCTCAAGGGCCCAACGGTGGAGATATTCCCAGCTTCATCTCTATAGATCCAGTCAGAATCCCAAACTTCACCAGGGGCTGGAACCAGAAACTCTTCAGTTACCCGTCAAACACCGAACACAAGGCTGCCCTTCTGCTCCAATAGTTAGACAGGGGTCAATAGACTCAGTCCATGCTGTCTAAGTTAACATGGTTTTTACATTATTCATGTCCTGTAAAAATAAACATGGCATTATCCAGTGTGTTATGTAGAAATTACAGCAATCATTAGGGCTCTATTGCCCTGCATCCTGATGGTAAAAGTTTCTACAAATCCAATTCCGCTTCAAACCAAAATAAATGGATCTTTTCAACACAACCACAAATTTAAGTACATGAATCATCACTATTTTGCATTCCGATTTTCTAATTTATTGGATGTCAAATGTGTCCGCACCAAAACCAAGATGCACAATAGAAGAGGTGTCAGTCTATAATTGCTCTGAAGTAAAAACAGAGAGAGAAAAACAGAGAGAGAGAGAGAGAGAGAGAGCTCATCTGAGTTAATGTCTGTGCTGCTGTGAAGTGACAGCTGATTGACTTTAAAGGCACAGGAGTGCTGTATGTTGATCACACAGCTAACCATAATAAAACAGTTTGATTTAGGAGGACAAAAGCTATCCTGAAGTGATGTTTGATTAGCAGGTCTCCACATAATCACTATGTCCTCACAAAAGTAATGAGTATTTTTGTCTTTATAGGGATAAATGTGTCTGGCATGAGACCAGGCTTAAATCCATTCACCATAATTCATACTAACATTATGAAGCTCTGCAGGCTGATAGACAAATAAAATCAACGGCGATGATGAGTCTCCTGTCAGCCAAATCTCAACTTCCCCTCTCAGATGAAGAAAGTTTGAAAGAAGCTTGAAAATATCACTTCATACTACAAGTAAATTAAATCCAGTGTAATCAATCATTTGGAGGGTATGTACAGGAAGGGTTGATGGAGACTGAAGTAAATAAGTGACCCGTCTCTCACAGTCACTCTGATGAAAGACAGCTTCTGAAATCACATGATGAGGCAGGAAACTCCAGCCGAAATTCACACTTCACGCTTCGTATTCATTCACAAAACCAGTCGCTGCAAACAGACCTTCATGGGTTTGTGCGTTCAGAGGTCCGTTTGTCTCCGTCCAGCATTTTACTCGTAAATAACAGGCTGCATGTAATGTATTATATATATATAGATATCAGTCTGAATATAATAGGTAATTAAATGCAGCAGAAGACATTGAAAAATTATGGAATGATGAGCAATATATACGGTCAATACCACAGAAGAAAAAAAAAAAAAACAAACACACAGCCCAGTCTTATCCAGGTGCTTGCATAAAATGAATACATACATGCATACATATACACTTCATACGTAGTTGTATACTAACAAGTATTATGAAGTGAAGCACAAGGTACTTTTCAAGAATGATACAATGAAATTAAACATGAGAAGTTTAACATTGTCAGCACTGACCTCCGCTGACAAAGTCGGACAGAGTTACGTTTTCGCCCTCGTTTTTGTTTGTCAGTTTGTCCAAAAATAGCGGGAAAAAAATTCTGGAGAGGTTCTGACAAAACTCTGCGAGAAGCTCATATAAGACTTTCACAGGTCAAGGTCAAAGGTCAAGGTCAACATCATAGAAAAGGTCAAAGACAATGAAGCGGTTGGAGATGTGCACTCTGCTTAATTATGGATTCACGCTATCGGCTAATCGGCTCCAATCTCTACTGCATATTCAGCTGGCTCTGCTCCTCTCTAGAGCTCCATTTCCTCATCATCACTTTTGGTTGCTGCACACAGCCTCAGATACATGTTCCCTCCTTCATCCTATTTGTGTCCAGTCAGACAGAGCGACTGCTAGAAATAAAAGACGTCATCCTGGGTTCATCCAGAGGAGTAAAAATTGTATCATTCCCACACTTCCCCAGGCCTCATGAGTGCACTGCAGCTCTGAGAACACTGCTCTGCCATAAAGTGCTAAGCGCCCCTCTGGAACCACACTTACAGGCCAGGCTTGGTGCTCCCCACACTGTTAATTGTGTAATTAGCCTCTGTTATTTGCTGTAATGGGTCTAACACTACTGCCAGGGGGAACAGCAGACAGTAATACCACATATTTGTGGTATTTACTGATATATTCCCTCAGTGAGCATCGCCTGGTTTAAACGCAGCCAGCCTGGGAAGTGACGGGGTCAACTAACAGCCAGACAAAGGCAAGGAATAAAATTTAACATGTAAGATGTACATATTGCATCTCTGCTTCTAAACTTGGGAGTTTAGTTGATACAGTTTTGTCTTATTAGTTTGTCAGTAATCTTGCATAAATAACCTTCCAATAGGCAAAAATAATGATTGACAGTAATGTTATTCTAATGAGGTACCATTCCTTCAGTACATGCGACAGCCAACCAACATTCATGCAGAGTCAGAAAGTACCTGAATTGGTGGTTTTTTAAAAGAACTGCATTTTCTCTGAGGTCTCTGGAATAATAATATTTACCAGAGCATCAGAAGATACTGAACAAAAGAGCCAGACACAGACCACAGAAAAAGCCGAAAAGGCTTGTATATTTACTGAAGTAGATTTTGCTCAAAAATGCTCGAGAGGAAGCTGTCAGGAAACGGTCCAAAGTGAGGCAAGGGCAGACAGCATAACTGACAGGGGTCAGGCATAGGCGTAGTCAAAGGGACTGGTCTGAGGTCAGTAACAGGGTGGCAAGCCGAATGACCCAGGGCATGCAGGCAGGTGCAAACCTTCAAACGGGGGTGTCGGAGACACTGGATGAAGCCACTCGCCAGGGTCGCAGAGACTGGGAAGAGATTCCCTATTAAATAGTTACTTGTTTTACATAGACGTTAACGCTGAGGATGGAAGAGACAAAACACTCCACAATGCAAAGCACTAACACTATGCAACAATCCAGTGAGGAAGAAACAAAAACCAGGAACTTAAACACAGAGACAAGGAGTTACAGGTGAGTGAAAGGGAATGATGAATGTACAGGAGTGACGAGGTAAAGAGACAATGATGATTAATTAATGACAGAGGCTGAGACAGAAACTGACACAGATGGCTGGACTGCAGGGAAACGATTAACTCTGGGAGCGGAACGAGACACCAGAGATGTGACACCAGTGTGATATGAATGTACTGTATGATTATATAGGTTTTGACAGATTTACTGAGATTAGTGTTTGGTATGTATATCTGCTCTTGAACAAGCACATATGCATACACGTGTCATATTGCACAGTCATCTTGACTTGTGTCACAGAGCCCTTGTTTCAGATAGAAGAAATATTCAGAGAAATCTGGAGTAGAGTTTGATGCTGTGGGAATAATAATGTAGAGTCATTATTCGGCTTACCTATGCAAGAGATAAAATACAGAAAAAACATTGCTCATTGTTCATGTTTTCAGGAAATTTCTACAATAAAATATGCCATCATAAATCAGATTAAATGAGGCATTATAAATGGAATATTTTTATTAGCTGCTTTATGTTTTACATAAAAATAAAGAATTGGTTATAGGATGTTTCCCCTCTCCTGTGAACAAGTAGAATGTGTTTCACCAATGTCTGTTCAGTCAGGTGTAAAATCCATTGTGCAGAAAATTAATAAACTCTCCTGAGTCAGAAAAAAAAAAAAACATCTTTCATCTCTCGTACTCAGTGATTTTCAGGCACCTAACTGCTGTAATGAGCATTAGAATATTTCCTGGGCTTTCTACATACAGTAAGACTTCACTCAACTGGACCTTAGACCTGGATATGTCTACGGCTAACCAACTCAAAATTATGTAGCACGCAATCCACTCTCTGTCGCTAAGTAATATGCAACCATTTTCACATATTTTCACATAATTCTCACTCCTCCATGCAGCTTTAAAGCGAATAAAACAGATGACGAACATACAATCAGAGAATGCCGCCATAGGCCACACGTTACAAACCGTGGTAACTCACTCCCTCACTCATGGACATTTTGTTGGGAGGCTTTGCAGAACGCAAGTGCATCACTTACCAAGGGTCTGCATGGATTTTTCTACATTTGAATTTAGGCATGTTCAAGAATGTAAATTCCTTAATAAGACTGTGAGCAGTGGCTGCACACAGTATTATCATGTCTGGTAATCAGTCGAAGGAGATTGTCAGGAGAACTCAGGGACACAAACACAGAAAGAAATGAAATAGAAAAACATGAATCAAAGTTTATAAAATATAGAGTTAGTCAGACAGACTGGATCAAAATCTAGAGGGGATGATTGAGGCACAAAATCGCTGGGCTTAGGTGTCATCAAAACAGGTTTAGAAACTAAGAGGGAGGGACGCAGTGCAAAATCTCAATCCAAAGTCGGTGTTAAAAAGCAAGCAAGGCTGTAACAGGCAGAGCAGAGGAGACACGAAGAGCAAATCCAGAAACAGAAACAGGCAAACAGAATCCAAACCAGGATTCAGGCAGACTAGAAACATGGCTCGTACGATGCATTTGGATGAACTCGCACCGAAACAGAGACAGAAAAGGGACTAGATACACACAAGAAAATGAGGGAACAGGAATCAGGTGGTGAACACAGCAGGACAAATGCAGAGAGGGTGGAGTTACAGACAAGACAATGATTCAAGAAACAAGGATGGGACATGACACACAGAAGTGTAAAGGTAAAATGGAGCATTTTGAAGTAGGGAATTAATGCAAAAAAAAGAAACTACACTGAGAAAACCAACATAAGACATAAAAGAAATTATTGGATACTGACAGCACCCAACCCCAAACTCAAGACCTGCGACAAAATCACCTTAAACCCCTGCATGGGAGGTGTCCACTTCCATTACGGACAGACAAGGGGGATCAGGTCAGAGGAGGGTGGGTAAAGAGGTGAAGAGTTGCTTAAGGTTCTGAAAGGCTTAAGCATAACCCGTTGGTCAGCTGGACCAACCACCTTGAGCTGGCACACAGCTCTTACTGCTCCAATCACTGTTGGAGGGTTGCCCAGAACCTCGCCAAATCCATTCATGAGACTGTATTCAAGGCCCCTGAACTGCCAACCATACCGCCAGCACACTGGGACCTCCAGAATGTATTCAGTAAGTCCCAAGACACCTCCCTACCACCTCGCCGCCCTTATCACTGTGCCATCAACCTGCTGCAAGGTACGTCACATCCAAGGGGTTGCCTATTTTCCCCTCTCTTGCCTCGAGAAGTATTTCTAGGAGTCATCTATCTGCATCATCTTGGCTGCTCATCCTCTTCAACTGCTTCAGCTGGGTTCTTTCTTGTGGGTAAGAAGATGGGGGACTCTGCCCGTACATTGACTATTACAGACAAAATGATATTACTGATATTACCACTCATTTTGCATCCGAGAGGGGGACCAGTGAAAGATGACCTTCAAGACACCCACTGGCATTATGAATACCTGATAATGCCATTAGGACTTACTAATGCTCCGGAAGTCTTCTCTAATCTGGTCAACAACATTTTTTGTGAGAAGCTGGTCCCAGCCCAAATCCAAAGATGCTTCAAACGTATTGATAATGAGGAGGGTAATGTCTTTGTGACGATTTCCTGAGAGCAGCAGGCTCACGGGTGTGGTGGCATGTGCAATCCAGATGAGTTGGGTTTCAAGGATGGTGAGGGTATCAATGGGGTTCTGAAGAGGCTGGCAGGAAAGTCGTTGGCCTCTTTTTCAAACTTAATTATTATGACCCTGAAGGGGACCATCTGTTTAGATATAATTAAAGACATACCATCATTGGCACACAAGCCTGATGTTAAAGGCTGCCAATTATATGTTGAACTCATTTATTTTTATGCTTCTATGAAATATGGCTGACATTATGTGCCATAAAACTGAAGGATGCTATTATAAACGATAAACTTATGACTATTAACTTTTTTCACAACTTGAAAATAAGCACTGGATATCTAAACCCTCAAAGATATGTGACTTAATGTCACAGACAGAAGACTAGTTGTCACACTCGGATGTACAAAATTCACCAGCACATTAGTCGAATAATATTACTTGGCTGGCACACTTTGAGCACATATTGCTCATTGTTAGTGTTTTGTTTGTACTCTCAGTAGAGTTAGTTCACCATATTTTCGCATGGGTTCCACAGAGACAAAAATCAATGCTGAACTATCTGATCATGAATGACCAACTGATTATATCTAGATTAAAATTGCTCATCACAAAAATGGTGAGCTGAAAAGCTAAAAACCGGAAATATTTTTAATCTTGCGAAGATTTTTAGTGTCCATCAAATGTGTATGCATTTCTCCACACTGGAAATAATTTATTAGCTGATTTGAAAAAAAAAAAAAAAAGGAAATACCTCATGGGTAGATTGAAATATAGATGTGCCAATCATCTGCAATGTCCCAGAAGACCCCGCAAAACACATACTCAGCAAAAACAGAATTGTAATAGGGTCCCTATCCCCCCCCCCCCATCCCTGTTTCCCTCTTGCAAGAGCGCAAACTCCAGTTTAAACTAAAGCATGAGTGACTGTACTGGGGAGGCTTATCAATGTCACCAATAAACCTGTGAATGTTAACAAGCCTCTAATGGATAAGTAAGATAACAGCAGTACAATGGAGGAGCAGGACTTGCACACCAGCAGGGAGCATGTGCAGGTTTATTGGACATGCTCCAGTGACTCCACCGTAACCAATCTTTGGAGTGAGATACCCTTATAGGCACCTCCACCAGTTCCACACACTATAGGATCTAAGGATCTGTAATACTGACAGAGGTAAGGAGCTTTGTGTTACTTTTATATGGAACATGAACAGAGCTGCAGCAGATTGCACTGTATAATTACATTTATGATATGCAGATAAAATAAGTTTCTCACACCTTTGGTAATGGAATTGCTCCAGTGGCTTATTGAATGTGAGGCGGAAAGAGCTTACTGCGTAGATAAGAGCAATATCCAACATTCTGATACTGAGAGATGTAATAGATTTCTTTGAATAGTGGAAACCTTAATTTCACATACACACATGCGTGCAACACTTTATTGATGTCTAGGTTACTTTTTTATTGATAGATTTATTTTTTGGCTATTCATAACAACATTAGGTAAACTGTTCAGTGGCAGGAAAGCAGATTTTAAGATAGGTAGTCATAGTGAAATCTGATAATTATCATTGCGGTATCTCAGCCAGCCTTGTTGCTTGGTGCTGGACTGATGTCCGTGCAGGAGTCAGCATCGCAGGCCTCAGGCCTGTATCTGTGAGCAGCCAGTATCCAGACTGGTGTGAAGATGATCGGTCTGACAGACACAATAAAAGCATGTGTTAGAGCACAGAGCGGAGTACAGGAGCAGAGAGAGAATATGTAAAATGTGTTATTACACACAGAGATAGAAAAGATGAGGCCACAGAAATTAAAGAGTCACTTTAGCAGAGGTGTATAAAGTTCTAAAAAAAAAATAAATAAATAAGAAAAAGTAGAAGTACCATAACTCAAAGTTACTTTGGTAAAAGTTGAAGTCACCCATAAGAAAATTACCTGAGTAAAAGTCTTAAAGTAGCTCACATTAAATGTACTTAAGTACCAAAAGTATCTTGTGAAAAAATATACTTAAGTATGAAAAATGCAAGTACAAGTACAAAGTATTTTTCATGGTACGCAGCAAAACAACCACAGTCTGTTCTCTCCTTGTTCTCTTTAATCAACTTTCAGGTGAATGAAAGTATTCAAAAAACAAACAGGCAGTCTCTCCTTTATATACTTCATCCTCTTTTTCTTCTTTGAGTTTACTGGCGGTTTAAAAAAACCTCTATAATTGACTATAATTAATAGTAAAATGACATAGGATCGATACCATGTCAAATTTTTGCTTCAGAAATCTGATTTTTCTTGACTACTAATTGGGATACCATTGGCTCACTGTAGCTGAAGTGGTTGCTACAGAGGACAATGATTGTTTCTGTAGTTAAAGATAATTTTTTTGAACTGCAAAGATTGGAGTGAACTCGGCAATATTCAAAACCGTGTTCAAGCTCGGCTTGCTTGTGAATATTCAATAACTGATCCGGGTGTTCCATCTAGTGATAGAATATTGTAACTGTGCGCATAAATTTGCAGCTCCATGTCCACTGGCAGACACATCTACACAAAGATATCCTGCTGAGCACCGTCATTCTTCTCGAACACGCCAAATCCAGAGAATCCTTAAGTGATGAATTACATTCATATTTTAATTTATAGCGCGTAACAAAGTGGCCAGTGTCAAAGTAACGGACTAAAAGTGTATTTCTTATGTTTTAAATGTAGTAGAGTAAAAATAAAAGTCCTGGTTTTAAAAAAAAAAAAAACCTCAAGTAAAGTACTAATCCTCAAAAAAACTACTATATACCTCTGCACTTCAGTAAAGATGGTCTCTGGTGTTCTGGGATCAATGACATCCTTCTGTGTTTTTGTGGATGCCCTATATATATATGGCCATCATTTAACTGTTCAGTAAATAACATTAAACCTATGGAAAGTAAAATATATTTTGGGCAGAACTGGGGTCATTCCCAGTATGCTTTGGTGAGCTCCCTGAGCAGATTGCCAGTCCATCTCAGCACATTTTCTCAAGATTTTGAAACATACTTTGAAACATAAACAGTCATTAAAGCATTAAAGAACACATTTACACTTTTTCTCTTTGGAGAGAAAGATTAGTTGAAGTGTTTGCCCCTGCAATAAACGATAGAGCAAATTAAATATCTAAAAAAAAAAAAAATTAAAAGTAAATAGCATGCAGTTCACTTGAGGAGATATAATGGAATTAAGATATGAGGACATCTAAAAATAAGCGAAAGCACAGGAAAGCAGTGAGATGAAGTCTTGCGTTAATAACTCGCACTTTGCTGGATTAAGGATCAAAACTTAAGTCCCAAAATAAATACTGCTCCTGACACTTTTTATTCTGAAGGGGATTCATAAATTCTACTCCAGATATGATTTTTTTCTGCAAGCATTATTTTAATTTAAAAGGTACATTCTTTTTCGAGGCCAAACACATAGACATTAAACTGAGGGTTGGAATTGAAGAGAAACTGGTAATTGACTGGCCCGTCAATGTACACACTTTGTTTAGATAGCAGTTGCCTATAATTGGCTGAAGGGGAATTTCTACTTAGATAATTTTACAAACTCCCTATATTTCTTTTCTGAGTTTATTTTATAATGTTATTATTATTATTATTTAAAAAGTCCAAGTACAAAACTTTAACAGGATGGGGGCACTGTATTTGTAGAATTCAGAATGATTTCTTTTTTTTTTTTTTTCAAAATTCAAAACCATTTGATATTTCCTGTGGCCTTTTATAGAGTCTATATGGCTGACCAGCATTCATATTTTCAATTCCAATTTATTTATTAATGTTTACATATCTGGAGACATTGGATAATGACAGCTGAATGATAGATAAGAAGCCTTCTTCAAGTTTTCAAATCTGTATGATCTGTTTTCTGTCTCAAAACACATCTCACATTGATTCTTTAGAGTGTTCTGTTGTTGGTGGCAGTACAGTGTCTGTCCTCCTCACCCATTTAACACACTTTTTTATAATAGGTGATGGGGACCAATGAACACAATTTAGTCCATTTTATCTGTAATTTGTGGTTCATGGGGCTAACACCATACAGATCGAAAACATGCTTCTCTATAGCCTGTCTAACTAGCACCACATGGACTGAAACATCATTATCTTTATCCTCTCTCACTCCATGAACCTAAAATATATTATCAAAGATCCTAACCAAAATTTCCATTATAGTTTATCAACATTTCAGTTTAATTTGTGTGTCAAGGCAGGAGGCAACCCAATATTTCACATGCTGCATGCCTTCACATTACTTAAAGGCAACTGAAATGGCAGGACACTGGAAAATTCACAATTCTGCAATGATGTCCAATAAATAATTTTCCTGCCTTACTTAAGGAGGGGAGAGTGTAGTGCACTTAAATGGCAATAAAGTGTGAGTACGCATGAGTGTTCATTGGTATATGTGTGCATTTCTGGACAGTATGCGGGTCCTCTATACTGACTAGGCCATCAATAACTGTCTGCCTGAGGATGATATCATTATGCAATTATATCTTTATTTATTTTTTAATTATCTTCTCCTGGCATAAACTTAAGCGTGAGCATATAATATATTGGAAAACAGCTGGTTTCTCGTAGCATTGCACCATGATTGTGTTCCTGCCACCTGCATGACCTCACTCATCTCAAGCATTTCCATACATCTTGAGGAGAGGGGATTTCAGTATTTTGCAGCGTAAACCAGGAGCAAGACTGTGGCTTCTGTAGA